>JARUPZ010000020.1:6461629-6947628 GCA_031213475.1 Nereocystis luetkeana
TTGAGCTATATACTGCAGTGTTAACTAGTTGGATGTTTTTAGGAAACGGTATTAAGCCAGAAGTAGCTACAGCAGGGAGTTCGACGTTGTGCATAGGTTTTACCTTTTTGCATTCAGTTTCTGCTTGGTTTTCTTGTTCTTTCGAGGGGTGGTTTGAGAGTAATCATCGCTGAAAGCTCATGCTACTGCTGTACATGGTCGGATGGTAATACTATATGAACACCTAGGTACGTCTTCATTCGGGTAATGTTTTTATGACTGATCATCGTTTGAAACTCACATCATGCTAATATAAGTTGTCGGATGCCAAACACACAATAAATATCTTGGTTTTCTGGGAATGCTCATGAAATGCTCATGAGGGATACCACGTCGAAGCTTATGATGCTTCATATTCATCGTCGGAGAGCAAACCTCAACAATGATACACATCGGGTTTTCCAAACATATGAAGGCGTTTTTCTCGGTTGAAGAGGCCCACCAGTCAGTGAATACTGCCCCCCAGAGTACCCCCCCCCCCCCCCTACGCCGTTGCCTGTCTCGCGTAACTCTGGGCGTGAATGTAAAGAACGTTTGGTGTTGATCTTTATACCGTAACGGTTCTTACGTTTTCGTCCAGAGTGGTGGTCATATGCATGCTGCCGTGGTAGAGGCACGTGTACCTGCGATTTTCTGAGGCTCCTTCCTCCCTTAAACCTTTTAGGACAGCAGTCCCGTTTTGGGGGTAACCCATTCATATTCCAAGTAAGTTTGTTCCCATAAACGGGATGGCAGTCCTACGAGGATTAAGGAGGTCTATTTTTGTCACCCCCAAAAAAACTGTCTTCGAGGAAAAATGCCTACCTTAACTCGATGACGAGCAACCCTACTGGGGCCTGCTTAGAACTGTAACGAAAACGTATTGTAAAAAAAACAAACGATGCTGGTCGAGCTAGTTCCTCGGATAGGCCTCTTGGGACTTCAGATGGATTTGTTTTTACGGTAACACGTGATGATAGCGGAAAAGGCGACCGCCGCGACTGAGCGATGATACAAGTCGGCGGCGTCCGGGTTACGATGCGAGGAGCCATGCGGCACTACGGGGATGCAAGTCGAGCCTACTCGTGCTGCGGCTTGCGCTCAAGCTTGCTCGCTCGTACGCGGTTTGACCAACACCAAATATATTGACCGTTTTCTTTGGTCGCTTTTCCCGCGGGGGTTCCAAAGGGTGTCAAGAAGCCCCATCAGTGTCGGAAACGTTTTCTGACCAAAACCTTGCTATGATACCCCGATCGAAACTCGCCTCCGTGAAAACATGAGACCCCCCCGCCCCCCGCGCTACTGCTGTAGCATGGGTCGTACCACCCCGTACACAATACTAACACAGGGGGGGAGGTAGCAATCAGAACTCACGATTGACCACCTAAAAAATGGGCGTCCCCTCTATTTTCACTATTATCAACCATATGTCTTGGTTATGATTGTGTTGTGTTCTCCCCGGTAATAACATAGTGAAGGTACGTGGACTCGTGACGTACGGTATCAGCACTAGATTAAGCAGTATGGGGCAACGCCGGCTAGGTTCGCTAAGGTTATATGCGCTCTTGATCACTCCAACGTGTTGTGTCCATATTTCCAGCGGACTCTTGGCTCTTCAGAGCTTCTGAATGAGAGGGCAAGCATTGCTCTTTCGAGAGGAATCGTAAAAAGTGGCACCTCCACAGCAACAGAAGGGAAACGGGGATACCATGGCACCATCCTTGCGGTCGAATTCGTTCATCACTAAGTCGAACTACTAAAAGCCGCTTGCTATTACGGGGGACCATAGAAAACAGGACCTACGGTACACACAAAAAATTATATATTTTACTATTTCTACTAACATGATTCGGTCCTATTTACTATGGTCCCCCGTAATAGGAATTTATTTGGCTGCTGCAGGTGTTGCATTTAGTTGCTGCGGTAAACAACTATCCGACTAATTTCCAAGTAATAGCTAGCCGGCAAGTCCAGCCAAGTCACAGCCCTAACATATACCGCTCTGGACATAAATATGAGGACCGATTTGTCTTCATGTTAATGTATAAACGGTCCTTTATTTCGGCCTAGATTGGTACAACTCTCTCAGGAAATGCGAAGAGCGCTTGGGGTATAAATATGAAGACTAAACGTTGCTCCTATCGGCGCTCACCGTGATATCAGAGTACTAACAATAGTTCAGAAACGTGGTACCAAATGCCCTCCCACACAAAAAACACCGCGACCCCTTGCTCGTCTATGTATCAAAGGTCGTGGACGATCTCCTTGAGACCATGTTGGAGGGTTGGGTGTTTGGTGAGCGGCAAGCAGAACACTCCGCGGGCGGCTTCTTGCCCGCCGTCAAAGCGTCGGGTCCTCTGCGTCCCGGAGACCAGAGAAGGGCGGTGGCTTATCTTGAACACAGGTGACGGTGGGCGGGGGGGGGGGGGGCTGTCGATTTGTTTCCTCCCCGAGCTCGATTTCGGTAAAAGGGGAGGGGGGACAGGGGACGGGGAAGGGGACAGGGGACGGGGGGGGGGAGAAATGTGCTGTCGGTTTCTCTCTACGTACGTTTTCGGTAAAATATGGGAGGAGGGAGGGGGTGAGGGGGGGGGGGGGTGTACTCGATAGGAGAGATGTACTCGATCTCATGCATGGCCGTAGTCGTATGAGGGGGGGGGGGGGGGGTACTCGATAGGAGAGATGTACTCGATCTCATGCATGGCCGTAGTCGTATGACCATAGACCCTCGCATCCCTACAATGCCGGGACGGAGCAGGTCGGGTTTTCACCGACCAGGCAGACATTGCTTGCACCATGCGCGAAGCGCCGTGAGGTGTCCGTCCGGCGAGTCGCATGAAGGGTGAGCTGCATCCTACTAATAACCGCTTGTGAGGCGGACTTGCATATGGATGACAGCTTCAATGAGTTGATTTAGTTTCCGGTGTAGGCATTTCCAGAGACAGCAATGGGAGTACTATGTAACTGCCTCTTGGGTGCCTTACCTTGAACACTACGTGATACGATCAATTCCCTTGTGCGGAGTAAAGGTTATTTACCTCGCACAAATGATCTATATCTCGACAATCACCTGTGGGCGACCGCCAAAAAAAAAAGAAAAAAAAAACGGTACCCTGGTTGTCTAGCTCACGTAGTGAGCGGCATGTTTTACAGTGTCGTTGCCAATCGACACCAACCCAACCTATATAAAATAGGGTATGAGGGGGGGGGGGGGGGGGTGCTATTACCTCCTCTCGAAGTTCGCGTTCGAAACAAAGACGATCGATCTTGTCGCACGAGGATCACCGCGTAGACCATAGGGGCTTACGCGCGTTGATGTCGGCACTCCAACGCGCTGCTGTAGCAACTTTGTAGCGACGACGCGTACTTCGTGAGTGAGACTGCCCCCTCATTGACGGGGGTAATTTTTCACTTTTGTATGAACCGCTTCGAACCTGCACACCCTGAGATGCGAGGCCAATCGATCAGTGAGAGTACATATCATCTGTTGTTGCTGCTGCCTCAGAAATAGTACATGTTCTGGTGCCTGTGCGTTCGCTTACTCCAACACCCATCCATCCGCTATTCGTCGCTACAGCAGTACACAGCTGCTGGCACATCTTTGTTCTTCTACTCTCAAACACCACACCCGGCGGCAGCATGATCTCATGTCGCAGTACATCTGCTGATACCTCTGCGCTCGCTTTCGCCAGCCCCCGTGAGTCGTTAACATTGGACGTCTGTACCTGCTGGTGTGTCACCTGCGCCCTGTTCCTTCTCAAAGTCTTAAACACCGCGCGGCCGCACTATCTGTCATGGCTCAGACGTCGCCTGCGACAGATGGTGCACGCCAAGGGGGAGCGACTGCCCGAGGAGGTAAAAGGGACGCACCACAGCAAAGCGGTGCCCATTGGCGCTGCCGCGCAAAACCGCATCCTGATCGGTCGGGCGCAGAAAAAGGTGAGGCTCCAGCACTCTTAAACTTGAACCCCCCCGGTCCCGCATGTCTGCGTCACACCGGTGGCTACTCCCCCCTATGGTCATACGACTACGGTCATACCTGACAAAAGAGTACACGCCTCCCACCCCAAAATTGTTCGAAGCTGTCATCCATATGCAAGGAATTCGCCTCACAAGCGGTTCTTTGTGGGATGCAGCTCACCCTGCATGCTGGGTTGGCGTTGGTTGGCGCTGACGCTGGAAAATTCGCGGAAAGTTTGAGGAATCTCCGCTAATTGGACGGTGACAGGCACAAACGATAACACTTGACAAAAGTTGAGAAAAATTCGAAGAATCTTCATTGATTGGGCGGTGTTATGTATGGACGGTGTCACTGCGAAAAATTAAAGGAGAATTCGAGGAATCCCCCTTGACTAGGCGGTCTTAGGAGTGAACATTAATACTTGGAAAAATTCGGGGGAAATTCGAGTACTACAGAATCAATCCCCATCGACTGTGCGGTGTCAGGCGTGAACGGTAAACACCTAGGAAACTTCGAGGGAAACTCGAGGAATCCCGTTTCATTGATCGGTATTAGGGGGTGTGTGGTCGTGCCATTTTGGGTTCTTTAACGACCCTTTGAAGACTTTCTTATCCTCTCCTGTCACCAGACGCGACGCAGAGAAACGGTCCCGAAATCGGCTGATTCGTCTTCGGCCTCCATCGCTTCTTATACCCAAAATCTAGTATCGTATGCTAGGTATCCAGGAATCTGCCGTTTTGACTGCCGGCGACGAATAGTCATAATAGATTTGCTTTGCGCAACCGTTTTAGGCATCCACCGCTTGAGCCATGCCTCTACAGTGCGGTTCCTCTACAGCACTGATGTGGTCATTAACTGGGGAATATATTTACCGACCAGAGTGGCGCATGATTTTTATAAGTATATACATATACCTCCTGCTGCATGGGACCGAACCTGCGCGCGCGAGGTTTGAGTAGTATGTAGCCTAGAGCATGCACGAAAGATAACCCTTTCCCCCCTTTCCGCCTCCCCCCCGTCGTTTTTTGTGGCCCGGGATGCACAGAAAGAGCAGCAGCAGCACCTCCTAAGAGAGACCGAGACGACAATGAAGTTCGGTCTCTTCTGCATGGTGCAGAACTACCTGCACGCGATGAGGCTGGTGCAGAGGGAGAAGGAGTCCTGGTCAGGCAGGGGCAACACTATCGGCAGGGAAGCCAAGGGTGCCAGCAATCGGGCATGTCTTACCTTGGAGCGGAAGAAGATGGTTCAGGTTTGTTTCGGAATGCATTCTACCGTGTATGGGGCTCACCCTAGTTGTCTAGGGCTCTTTCCTCCCTGGAGAAGTGCTCCAGATATTCGTCTCCTCCAAACGAATACTTTCCGCGGTTTTCTGCCTTCGGGGGGCTGATGAGTGGTCAACGTTTCAAGCTCATGCTACATATACGTTGCTGAGGATTGCAAGAATAATGATAATAAGATCTAACTAATTCACACCAACATCGTACAACTCAAGTCAACAACGACTAAAATTTGACCCACCCACATACCAATAACTGTATACCTGGCACACCCCATCCAAAGAACCGAGTGTTCCAAAAAGTAAAAGCGCAAACCCGACGAATGAACCAACACGCCTCGTTTTCTCTTACTACCACAAACCACGGGATATTCTCGGAAATTTCTCTATCTCAAACATAGTCCTCTTCCCTCCAACGAGAACAAATGACAGCGCTGGAAAAAAACCCATGGTCTGAGGTATATCAACCAATAGCACTGTAAAGCACAAAACGGGATTCCCAACAACATTGAGCATTTCTCCGCTCGAGGAGTCACGTTGGCCAACAAAATACATTTTTAGCCTAGAATCGCTGTGTACCCCTATATCGAAGTACAGGTTCACTTGAAAGATGTTTTCAGGAACGGGTTTGTGGCGTTGACCAGGTTTCGTTTTAAAAACATCGTTCAGATTCTTTTGGAGTGCCAATATTGTTTTTCAGGAAGTAGGCGTTCGTGACGCATGCTAGGGAAGAGGTAGCAAAACTATCTGTTCAAATTTAGCGTCGTCGACAGGACTGACTGGTCAGGCTCCTTAACCCTGTTGGGGCTGCAGTCCCGTTTTGGGGACAGGCTACTTGGAAATTGAGGGGTTTGTCCCCAACAACGAAACTGCAGTCCTAGAGGGGTGAACCCAACATAGTGGGGTACCTTCAGCTTTTACAATATTATTCGTGATCCCCATTAATAGTAGGCTTCGGGATTGATCATCGGGTTGCCCACTTTTAGCTTTTCTCCGAATCAGGTTTTGGGGTGAGGCATGAATTTTCCTTAAGGTCGAGCGAGAAGTTTCAGAAAACGTAAGCGCCACCTGTGCCGTAGCTTGACTCTCAGTGAATACGTTTTCTTTTGTGTTTTGCTCTGCTTTTTCTAGGTAAGCGTTTATGAATGATCATCGTGGAAAGCTCATGCTGCATCGTTTGAGGATGGCCCCAATGCGAAAAATAAAACAGTGTTCGCACTGATTCGTTTATAAAAAGTACCCCGTATATTACGAAATACGTCAGCTGTGAGTTTAGCCGATTGAGTGGTTGATGCTCGGCTTAAAAAATCTGCGTCCTCCGTTGGTCGCGCGTGCTTGCAAGCCTGAACAGGTTCGTCGGGACCGTTTTTTCCGCCCCTTTCGCGATGGAGTGGGTGCCCGCAGCACCGCGAGTCACCAAGTGTATCTGACAGTGTGATGTACTTCCGAGTCCATCATCGATCTATCCATCATCGATCACAAATCACCCCATCATCCATCATGCACTATACCATCACCCACAATCCCTCATCCATCAATGATAATCCATTATCTACATACAAGGCCATCGACGCACTCTACGGTGTAGTAGGCATGCACCTCAAGTGTCGTGGGCACCTACTGCACCTACCTCCTTCACTTGGAGGAGCTCTCTCTTCTTGCACAAAAATTGACTGTAATAACAAACGAAAGGGGGTCAATCCAGCGAACAAGCTCATGGCCTGTGTGGACAAAGCTTACAATAGTTGTCAAAAAGTGACGTCGATATTGGATAGTACTCTTCCATTACAAATGCAATTATCCCATGGCTGAGAAGCCCCGCCCGTCGTTAAACCGAATGGCCAATAACTGCCACCCTCGTCCTAGCGCGCGTCCGTCATCCGTCATCCATCAACTATCACCCATCATGCTGTACACGTTTCGACCCGATACATTTCTTGGTAAGACATTGGTCTTACGACTACGGCCATGCATGACATGAGTACGGCACCCCCCCCCCCCTGTAGGGATGTTAGTAGGCCATGCATGACAAGAAGCACACCCCGCCCCCCCCCGCCCCCGCCCCCGTCCTTCTCTCCCCTCCCACCCTCTCGGCGTGCGGCGTCTTTACATACGTAAACTCCACCTACACATTTTATCTCACGCCACCGCCACCACCACCACCACCGCCACCGCCACCGTCGCCGCCTCCACCAACGCCGCAACCCCAGGAACAAGTTAGGGCACGAGAGCGATCGGTGTCGCGGAACAAGTTTTTGCAGCGCGCTCGGAAGGCGGAAGAGCGCGGAGAGCTCCGCGACGCGCAGCACAAGCGGCAGGTTTCCCAGCGCAAAGTGTTACGGGTGCTCGAGGTCAGGGAGAAGGACAAGGCCGCCAGGAACATCCAGGTTAGACTTGCTGCGGCTGTGCGTCGGAAACGTTTTCGGTCGCCGAAATGTTGAACGTATGCACCCTATAGATAGACAGCCTCCAAAAGGAATTGTGTCATCAATAGTCTGTTGGCACAGGAGTTGTTTGTCGCCAAATTATAATATATGTGAATATATATATATATATATATATATATATATATATATATATATATATATATATGCTGCAGGTGCTTGCAGGGTTTGTGCAGATTGACTCGGACTCTAGTCGTAGGGCCGGGGATAACATAAACACAGCCGTCGAAAACACCGTTGAAGAATAAGTTTAGGGCGGGGGATAATAATTCGAGTTCGAGACTCGGCAAGCCAATACCACGGCACAACAGCCGCTCTGCCTCCAATCCCGCCGCCCCCCGTCGGTGCCCCCCTCCCCCTCCCCGTGTATATAATAATACATATATATATATACGTAGGTTGGATTGGCGCTGGTTGGTGACGACACTGCGAAACACGCCTCTCACTGCGTCAGCTAGACAACCAGGGTACCGTCTTTTTGTTTTATGGTCACCACGGCTGGCGGTGGAGTTAGGTAATTTGTGCGGGGTGGAGAGCCTTAGTTTGGTACAAAGGGATTTGTCGTATCACGCAGTGTGTATATGGTAAGGCACCCAGGAGAAAGACACATAGAGCACCCATTGCTGTCTCAGGAAAAGGCCACACCATAGAACAAACCAACTCACTCGAAGCTGTCATCCACGTGCACGCCCTCCTCAAAAGCGGTTCTTGTTAGGATGCAGCTCACCCTTCATACGACGCGTCGAACGCCTCACGGCACTTCGCGCTTGGTGCAAGCACTGTCTCCCTGGTTGGTGAAAACGTCCCGGCGCTGCAGGGATGCAAGGGTCTATGGTCATACGACGACGACCATGCATGACATGAGTACCCCTCCCCCTGACAACGCCTCATGTCTTCCCGAAGAGAGCACTCTACGCCTCCCATGGGAGTTGTTTTGTGCAGCTGAAACCCCCAAAAAGGTTCATGTCGCAATCACGAACTTCAGCCACCACCCTTCCTCCAATCCCGCGCCCCCCTGCGGCTGCGCGCCCCCTCAAACACGCCGAATCACTTCCCGAAGGGAGCACTCCGCGGGCATCCGCGGAGGGTGTTCTGTGAAAACCGCTAAAAAGGGTCCAGGTCGCGAGCAGACTTCAGTAGGCTCACCCCACCGCCCTGCCTTCGTTAGTTAAATTGACGCACGAGCACATATTCTATGCCGCTCTGGCCTGTAACTATAACCTGCGTTTGATGTTAATGTCAGATTCGAAGCGTGGATGGTATTCCCGGCTGGAGTGGTATGCGTAGAAACGTGTGGAGCTCCTATAAGCTTAATTTCACCCATTCACCGGAGGTTGTAAAACATGTCAAACATCGATCCCGTTGCTCCCCGTCGGCCCCTTCCCCTCCCGCCCCCCCCCGCCGAAAACACGCCTTACTTCGTTTCGAAGCGAATATTCCGAGGCTTCCGCGGGAGGATTCTGGCCCAGCGGTGGGCACTGAAGCGTGCAGAGATAGAGGCTCTCAAGAATGTGCTGCATGAGGCGGCTGTCAACTTGCAGAGGGCTTACCGCGGTCACCTTGGCAGAGTGCAAGCCTCGGAGGTGGGAACTTGTTGGGGAGGCGGGAGGGGATGGGGGGATGGGGGGGGGTAGGGGAAGGGGGGGGGGGTGGTAGGGGTGGGGAGGGGGAGAGGCTTGTGGACGGGGGGGCGTGAGGGGGTGAGGGAAGGGGACAGGGGGGGGTGAGGGGGCAGGGGCAGAGGCAGGGGGGGGTTGGCGGGGTGGGGGGGGGGGGGGGGGGAAGAGGGGGGTGTACTTATGCCATGTACGAGGGCAGAGGGAGCGAGAGGGGAGGTGGGGGCAAGGGGAGGGGGGCGTACCATAAACCCTCGCACCCCTACAATGCCGGGGCGGAGCACGTCGGGGTTTCGCATGGGGGAGAGGGGGAGGGTAGCACGCGGCAGTGACTATCAAAACACCAGCTTCCCCCGTTTCAGTGTCTTTTCGTGAAACATGTCCCCCTGTAATCTGCTGTGGTTGGCTGAGGTTGTGGTATTGCTCCGATAGGCCTGTAAAGATCCCGACCACGAAGTTTGCTTGGTAGGATAGCCTGAAGAGGCGGTGATGGTGGTCTTCTCTATAGGAAACCCCTTGACACAGCCTTCTCGCCGCTGTCTAACTCCCTGTTTGTTTCTCGCATGTTCTATTTCTCGTTGTGGGGCTTCCGATATCTTTAGGTTCGCATGGAGCTGGCGGAGTATATCACGGATATCCGCGTCAAGGAGGCCGAGAGCGATCTCGCGGAGTACTGGGAGACGCACAAGGTCAAGGCCGCGAAGGATGGCGCCAAGAAAAAGCTCCTAACGACGATAGGAACTCCCTTGCTGGCTATGCGCAGAAGACAGCTAGAGTGACCTTACTTGCTGTGTACATATTAATAGCAAAACCTTTTTCTTGCATTGCCCCGTTTAGGAGCTGCACCCTCACGCATATGGGGTAGAAAAAAAACAGCTCGGAATTTCCCGAAAGATTATAGTTGCGTAGGAGGAGGGTTAACAAGGAGTTTCCCGGTGGACAATCCATGAAACAGGGAGTTGCTTACTGTACTACCACTCTGGGCGTGAGTGTGAGGAACGTTCACACATTAATCTCGAGATGAATCGGTCCTTTTATTTCCGTCCGTAGTAGAAACCAGAACCGAATACGGTGCGCTGTTGCTTGTGCTCGGTGAACGCGACGGAGACGACCCATCGTATAGATTGAGAGCCTCCATACCGGATAGGGATTCCGGTTATGGTGGGGTAGATCGATGTCGCCACGACTGTGCAAGCCTCCCGATGTCACTCGTTATTTTCTCCTTACGAGGTACGGGTCATCTCGACGGCTGGATGGAATGCAAGAGAGAGAGAGAGAGAGAGAGAGAGAGAGAGAGAGAGAGAGAGAGAGAGAGGGAGTTCCGTGTTATTGTCACCTGGGGTCATCGCCCCACGATATTGTACGGCCGGCGTCCACACCTTTAGAGGAGCGATCGATATACCTGCTCTACTGTGAGCAGTTCGTCTGACGCCCACAAAACAATACTTTAATCAAGCGATATTTGATGCCCAATTTGCCATAGCAGCTTAGAGTGGAGCAAATGCAAATGCGAAAAAAAAAACATTTTTTGCTCTCACACGTGCGAAACACCGGCATGTCCGGCACCGTCTTCATACATCGCAGATTAGCATATTACGAGGGACCATATTGAATAGGACCTACGGTACACACAAAAACCTGTACACTTCGCTATGTTTACTAGCAAATGTTCGGTCCTATTTACTATGGTCCCCCGTAACAGTACAACTCGCGCTTGCGCCCTGCTTGTCGTCGTGGCCACAGCAGCGATTCGCGGATGTTCTACGCAGGGGTCGTGCCTTACTTTCTGAGGTCCTCTCTCATGAGGAGCTATGTATTACACCCGAATATGAGTTTCGAAGAAGTTTCTTCGCGCAACCCGAGCAACATTGCTGTAAGCGCTACCAATATAGTCCCAAACCAAATATCATACCTGGTACATTATAATAGTACTAGTAGAAGTGACACTATCATACACTACTGTATAGCAACACTGGTTCAAGCGTATCGCCCCACTTTTCGTCAGTCACGAATGAGTCCCGCATGCAATAATAACAACTCAGATGTTACATATTTGGCATCATACTGTCTGTGACCGCCATGAAAAGTGGAAGAGGGTTGCATACGAGCCAGATCTATTTTCAAGGACCTACATAGGGCTGGTGGCGCTACCGCCGAAAAAGTGACCCGACCAATCGCGGGCCTTCAAAGAGGTCAACAATAGGTAGGCATTTACGTACGCTGTACTTAGGGATATTATTTCCCATTTTTTTTTCTTAAGGAGCCACTTTCAGGTAGTCCAAGGCATGGTTGTACAATTTTTCACGAACATATATTCGAAGATCTGATTGTGCGTATGATCGATATTAAGTCATGTTTGACGCCCATTATCGATTATATATTGAAACTAAATATTACGAGGCGATGCCAGAATTTTGCACGTTCACAGCACAAAGGTCCAAATGTTCACGCCGTTTTTGAGAGATGAACCCTGAACTTTTGCTCACGTATTCTAGTTGCGCCTGCCGAGAACCGTTGACGATTTTTTTGTTTTTTGTTCTGCGCCGAAAATTTCAGGGATTTTCGCGGGTCATGACCCGACCCACGGGTCGGGTCACGGGGTGTTCAAAATGTCACGGGCCGGGTCGGGTCGGGTCAGGAAGTCTTCAAATCTCACGGGTCGGGTCGGGCTAAGAGGTTTTCAAATCTCACGGGTCGGGTCAGGTCGGGTCAAGAGGTTTTCAAATATCAGGGGTCGGGTCAGGTCGGGTCAAGATTGTTTCTATCTCACGGATCGGGTCGGGTCGGGTCGGGTCAAGAGGTGATGAAAAGCTCACGGATCGGGTCAGGTTATGACCCGCGAGAAGCGGGTCACTCGCGGGTCGGGTCAGCATGACCCGCGAGTTGTTTTCTACTGACCCGCGGGTCGGACCCCCGCATTCGGCTCGCTTATCCGACACTTGAATCACTTCCCGCTCTCTTGTCCAAAAGCTTCTCTCGTACCAATACGCAACAATACCCCTTTGGTATCATATTCACAGCCAAATTCATACACGCATGCCCGCATCCATTCATACCCACTAGAGCCAGGTCATACATCGCTGCGGGGCACAAAAATGAACATTGAGTAGTTTTTTGAAGTGCCGACCCAGGGGCTAGATCCGCGGGTCGAACCCGCGGGTCAAAATGCATGGTCTCGCGGATCAAGGTGACCCGACCCGCACGAAACCCGTGTCTCACGGGTCAATCGGAAGGTGGCGGGCCGGGTCAAGTCAACATACCTCAATTTTTTCGCGGGTCGGGTCGGGTCATGAGGTATGACCTGATCCGCGAAAAACCCTGCAAATTTCCCCAAAAAAGCAGAAACAGACGTATCTGCCGGGAAAAAAAAACACAGATAACGCATGCGCCGAATTTCAGGGTCTGTCTCCCAAACACGGTGTGGGCGTTTTGGACTTTGGAGGAATTTGGGGCGGTATGCTTGCAGTTAGTTGCTCGCTTGAAGGGCGCAACCGATCATAAAATATTGAGCCAAAAAGTGCAACCCCTCTGTATACCGCCGTGGGATGAGTCGAAGGGGAGATGGTAAATATACTGCTGTTAAGTACCCGAACTCGTACAATGGAAGGAGTTAGTTGCACAACACGCGCGCGCAACACGGAGTGTATATACGACGTATACTATTGGTACTTGCTGCGGGATGCTTATGCTACAGCAGTAGGACAGTGGGGGGTGTACTCGATAGGAGAGATGCACTCGATCTCATGCATGGCCGTCGTCGTATGACCATAGACCCTCGCATCCCTACAATGCCGGGACGGAGCACGTCGGGTTTTCACCGACCAGGCAGACATTGCTTGCACCAAGCGCGAATCACCGTGAGGTGTCTGGCGAGTCGCATGAAGGGTGAGCTGCATCCCACTAAGAACCGCTCGTGAGGCGGACTTGCATATGGATGACGGCTTCAATGAGTTAATTTAATTTCCGGTGTAGGCACTACCAGAGACAGCAATGGGAGTACTATGTAACTGCCTCTTGGGTGCCTTACCTTGAACACTACGTAGTGCGACCAATTCCCTTGTGCGGAGTAAAGGTTCTTTACCTCGCAGCACAAATGATCTAATCGACAACCAGCTGTGGGTGACCGCCCCCCCCCCAAAAAAAAAACACCGGTACCCCTGGTTGTCTAGCTCACGTGATGTTTTACAACAGGGTCGTTGCCAACCGACGCCAACCCAACCTATAAAAGATAGGGGGGGATAGTAGGACAGTGGGGGTGCACCTACAATATTTTCTGAGTCTCCTCACTTTTGAAGAACTCTTTACGTAGCCCACCGAAAACCTTACCTTGACAGAAAACGAAAAATTGTAAGAACCTGACGGGCGATCCCGCTGAATAGAGTTAAACAGGCGTTGGCGACTGCAAGCCACAACCAATTGCCTTGTGTGACACATATGCCCTGCTTTCGTACCCGGTACGTTTTGATATGCCACGTATATGGGTTAGTGTGTTTGTGACCACAGAGCTACAACAACAGCAGCGGAGAAACGGAAACTAAAAATTACCTGCTGAGGACACACCAAGCAAAAAAAGTTATTGGAGCCTGTCCTGCGACCACGGACTGCATTGTGTATTGCGAACAACAACAACAACAACAACAACAACAACAACAACCACAACAACCCCAAACCACGAAAACTCAACGAAAACTTTGGGAGAACTGACTGTGTAGTACTCTCCAACGCCCTGGGGCTGCCATGGTGACATTGTGCCGCGTGTGAAAAACGCAGTATCGTAGCCCGGTGGGCCTCTCAAACGGGCATAGTCCTTGGCTTCACACAAGCAAATCCGCTCCCAGCATATGACATGTATGTGCGGAATGTGTACCGAATCGACAGTCTCAAAAATTCGGTAAACATGGACCAATCACCGATGATGTAAAATTCATGGACAGAAGTTACGCCGCATGCACCTCCGCCGCGTAAGCAAGCGTCGCATGCTCGCTAGGTTGGCGCTTGCATCTGACAGCCATAGACATCGAGAGGATGACGTCGTCGTACAACCGCCTGACGATCAAGCGGTTCCCTCGCGTACAGGAGCGCGAGACCGCCGAAGCGCGGTATTGGCGAAATTTCACCAACCCTGAAGTGCAGGTGAGTGGGAGAGTCGTTCTTTTTTTTGGTCAGTTTTCGGTGAGAGATGCTTGGACCACCTGACCCTCGCAGCTCCCAGCTTTGTGTACCCTCACCGAGAGCGTGTGCTACGTGTCTCGAGGGGCATCGCTGGAGGGGCATCCGTTGTATGTTCACTGCGTGCTGGATCGGTTGTGCTGTCGTCCTGGTCATGGTCGTGCTGGATTGGCGCTCGCGTGTATCATAGCACGCAGGTGCTGTCATTTTTTAGCTCAAGCCTCTAATTTCAGCTCTTTTACAGCAGCAGCAGCAGCAGCGGCAGCAGCAGCGGCTACTGCGTACGTTGATGTGCACGTGGGTGCGCTTGTTTGAATACCAGTTATACCTCGAAGCATCCAAACATGTTGTGTTGCTGCTGTGTGCGAGCACTGATATGTGGTCTATGGCAGATAGCGGGTTTGATACTTCAGTGCCTGGTGCATGTTTGTGATACCCGACGCCGGCTCAAGCCTACTCATGGCCCACGCACTGGTACTCTACCTTATGCAGCAGTAGTACCAGTACCTGGCACACACGAGCACGTACAGCGTCTTACATTTCCTCTAGATACTATCGTAGATACCATCCACCGTTACACCACACAGCACGCCAGCGCTAGCAGCACTCTAACGTCTACAGCAGTAGTAGCACAAGCAGCAGTACGGCAGTACAGCGGTCAGTAGTATACCTGGTATGTGCCTGGTACCCTGGTACCTGGTATAGGCATGAACACAGCAGGCGTCTGACCCATCCCGGCTTACCTGGGACACAACAGCAGTCGCAGTCACATGCCTGTTTCATTTTTCACAGCAGTACAACAGCAAGACAGCAGCATCAATAGTGTAGGCCAACGAGAGAGCTTAGTAAGAACATCAGCCTCGCTTTTTTAGGAACTCTTCGTAAGAAAATTGGGTCAATCGATTGTACTCAGCGGCGACCGCTACGCTAAACCCTACCAGGTATACAACAATCACAGCCTAAAGGTTGAACAAGGATGGTTTCACAAAATATTCTTGAGAGTTAAGCCTTGCTCAGACTACGAGGTGTGTCTTGTTTGCGGGCCGATACTTCAATCAAGTGCAAACCAGGTACAATACTAATAGTGCCTCTACACCGGTGTGTAGTGGCCTATCTGCATCTTCACGGACTCCTCTTACATACGGGGTCGGGGCATCAATACCGTTCTTTGACCCCAAGGCTTCGGACGAGAGGGAGGGAGGGGGGAGGGGGAGGGGGGCAGGGGGGGAGGGAGAGAGGGAGGAGGGGGGGACGGAGAGAAAGAGAGGAGGGAGCGGAGGAAAGGAGAGAAAGAAAGGAAGAGGCAAGGGAGGATGGGCATGAAGATCAGGTACAACTCTGGCCGAAAATACAGCCCCCCGTTTGTCTTCCAATGTGAATATCAAACGGGTACTGTGTGCCCGTCCAGAGTATCATGAATTATGAAGGGAAGGGAAGGTGATACCTCGTACAGCTTTCTATTTTGTTGTCCTCTCTCTCTATTTTTGATACAAGCAGTGATTGTTTCCTCCCGAAAAAGAAAAAAATTGTGAATCAAGCCAAGAGAGCTGCCGCCTGCTGCCGTCCTTCGTATGAGGCTTTTCGTCTGACATCCCTCAGGCGCTCCTCCATCCTTCAATTGCTTCCGTTACAACCCCCACCTGTAAAGCTCGTGCTTTTATAATTCGTGTGGCTTACCCTGCGAGTCGGGGCAGTGCCTACATGCCGGTTGGAAAAGGTGGGGTCGAGCGGACGCAAGCACTTGCTCGCCTGGCGGTGAGGTCTAAAACGGATGACACCTTTCGGCGTGCATAATTCACCCCCCTCCCCTCCTCCCCGCCAAGGTCTATGGCCATACGACTACGGCCATGAATTTCATGAGTACACCTCCCCCTCCCCCCCCGCCTCCTACACCCCCCTCTTCTCAGCAACCCGTATTGCTTGCAACGCAACGTACCCGCACCACATAATGGCCCCTCCCCCCCTCCCTCCCCACTCCACCTGCTCCTCCCCTCCCTGCCCCTCTCCGCCCCCCCCCCCCCCCCTCCCGTCCCCCGCAAGACGCACAACGCACCAGTGTCATGCGTGCACTTTAGCGCAACAGCACCGCACGACTTCGCCGTTACATGCTCGACGCACGTATCGCTTCACACGGGGGCGACTGGGCGACAAATCAGGAGCGTGGGAAGGTTTGACCATATCGCCTACAGCGCCCAGCTGCGAGCGGACGGAAAGCTGATGTGCACGGGTGACCACGCCGGGACTGTCAAGGTATTGTAGACCGCTCTGCGTTGGGCTGCTTTTTGTCGGGGAGTGCGTGTTTTCCCGAGTACACGGTATAAGATACGCTGGAAACCGTGCCTCGGAAGGCAGGTATTTGTTGGAGCGACAGAGGTTGACCGGTTTTGAAGGCCTAAGATTGGTCTGGACACAGTTTCGCCGCTAGCGCGAGACAAGCCATGGGCCCCCAACAAAAAACGGGGCTATGCCAGCCTCTTCCGCTGATCATTTCGGTCAGTATCGTACCACAAAATGGTGCGTATGTGACATTCAAGCAGATTTTGCATGCGGCAAAACCATGGCGGACACAATTCCCATCGTTTTGACCTGAGCCAGCCTGTATATTGTATTTGGACGAGGTCAGGCAGACAGAGGAGAGCGTCGCCTCGGGAACTCGACATTGCTGCATGTGTGTGTAGCGCCAATTGGCCAATGCCTACCAATGTGTGTAACTCCCCGCAACCTAGCATCAAAGCAATGCTGCTGCACTGCGCGAGCGTATCCAACATGCTGGTCGCTTCGGGCGCTATGTTTTTCCCGTCTGCTGATAGTTTTTCCTGTGATTCCGGCTTCTTGGAAGAGGTCTATTGGCCGTGGTTGTACTAATTGTTGATGGGATTGGTGCACACGCCGGATAGAGGGCTCAGCACTCCTACTGTTCGTCGATTTCCGTCTAAGTTCGCTATCTCACGCTTTCCGCGACGAGAAAAAGGCACATATAGTCCTTTGCTTTTTTTTGGGGGGGGGAAACCCGCCGGGATTCGAACCCCAGCCCTCATGTTGCCCACGACCGCGACTTTTATATTATGGTACAAAGTATAGTACCCCAGCGCGGTTCCGTCTACAGTACACTGTTACTACCATACTGTTATAAAACACAAGTACTAGTATAGCGATCAACATGAAATCGTTTAGAATTGACATCCTTTCCTTGATATATGGTATATATATATTTTTGCACTGTTCTTGAATAATATTTAGCAACCCGCGCACACTACTGTACGTACCGCCTATCGTTTTCTACAAAACCCTCGTACAGGTGATCGACGTGAAAACGAAGGGCATCCTACGGGCGTTCCGCGAGCACAAGGCCCCGACGCGAACGGTACGATGGTCGTGCGACGGGTTGCGGCTGGCGAGCGGCTCCGACGACAAGACCGTTCGCCTGTGGGACCTACCCACGTCAACGGCTCTTCAGGTGATGATTCAACCGCTCTTTTAGTTTGACGGCAGTGCGAGCAGTTTGAGAGTATTTTTTTTCAACGTGCTCCGTGCTCCGTGCCGGCATTGTAGGAATGCGAGGCTCTATATGTAGTCAGACGACTACCGCCGCCCCTCCTAAATCGACCCCCCCTCCCCCCACCCTACCCCCACATCACCCCCCCCTCCCCCCCGTATAACACGAACCCCAACCCCAACGCCCCTATCCTCAAATCGAACCCCCTTCCCACCCCTTCCACCCAACCTAATCCCAACCCCTCCCCCCTCAGCCGCCTCCAACCCCAATCCATCCCCGCCCTTTGTGCGACTTGTACTCGCTGAACACCTCACGGCGCTTCGCGCTTGGTGCAAGCAGTGTCTGCCTGGTCGGGGGTGAAAACCCGACTTACTCCGTCCCGGTACTGTAGGGATGCGAGGGTCTATGGTCATACGACTGCGGCCATGCACAACATGAGTACCCCCCCCGCCAATCCCAACCCCAATCCCCCCCCCCCCCTCTTCCCCCCTCCCCAACGCCCCCAACCCCCGCCCGACCACGCCCAATCCAAACCCTCTACCCTCAAGCCCTCAAAATTCTAACACCAACGACAACGATTACGACGTGGTGGCTCTTTTTTTTTTTTTTTTCCCTTGATGGCGTTATCCGGAGGGCAGGTGCGTTCAGGCCACGCGGACTACGTGCGCGCCCTGGCGGCCTCCCCGTCCAGCCCTGACACGTGGCTGTCTGGATCGTACGACCACACGGCCAAGATGTGGGACATGCGACAACCCAAAGGGCACGTGTTGGAGCTTTCCCACGGTGCTCCGGTGGAGGCGTGCTTGTTTTTGCCGGGGGGGGGGCTGTGTGTAACAGCCGGAGGGAATGAGATCAAGGTGAGGATTGGGGGGGGAGTAGGGAGGGGGTTTGGGGGCGGGGGGGGGGGAGGAAAGGGGGGGGTGTACTCGATAGGAGAGATGTACTTGATATCATGCATGGGCGTAGTCGTATGACCATAGACCCTCGCATGGGAGGGGGGGGTGAGCGCAGTGGGAGATATATACTCGATGTCATGCATGGCCGTAGTCGTATGACCATAGGCCCTCGCGTCCCTACTATGCCGAGAGGGAGCATTGGGGGGGGAGGGAGGGCAGGGAGGGGGGGGGGGGGGTGTACTCGATAGGAGAGATGTACTCGATCTCATGCATGGCCGTAGTCGTATGACCATAGACCCTCGCATCCCTACAATGCCGGGACGGAGCAGGTCGGGTTTTCACCGACCAGGCAGACATTGCTTGCACCATGCGCGAAGCGCCGTGAGGTGTCCGTCCGGCGAGTCGCATGAAGGGTGAGCTGCATCCTACTAATAACCGCTTGTGAGGCGGACTTGCATATGGATGACAGCTTCAATGAGTTGATTTAGTTTCCGGTGTAGGCATTTCCAGAGACAGCAATGGGAGTACTATGTAACTGCCTCTTGGGTGCCTTACCTTGAACACTACGTGATACGATCAATTCCCTTGTGCGGAGTAAAGGTTATTTACCTCGCACAAATGATCTATATCTCGACAATCACCTGTGGGCGACCGCCAAAAAAAAAAGAAAAAAAAAACGGTACCCTGGTTGTCTAGCTCACGTAGTGAGCGGCATGTTTTACAGTGTCGTTGCCAATCGACACCAACCCAACCTATATATAGGGGGGAGGGGGGGGGCAATACACTGCAAGTTTGTTGTTTTTTGGTACGGTTTTTGTCTGCTGTGGGGGGGTGCCGTGTTGACCGCGTCCACCATCCGAGGTCCGCGGACAGGCCCCCGCTGCTGTTTGTTCCCCAAACAACCGAGGGTAAACGAATAATGAGAAAAACGAAGCACGAATCCCGCTGCATTTGGCTGGCTTCGGCTGTACCCTCTCGCTGTTTTACCCAAGCATGTACCAGCCTGCTCAGAAACGAGCCTGTATGATGAAAGAAAAAAAAATAAATCTGCGGTTTGTTTTGGTAGAGAGAATTCGGCGTCGTGGTTCATATGCTTGGGATGGTAAGTACAGTAGCAACTGACATCGTTTGGTTGATCGCGCTTATGGGAATACCAAATGGACACCGCACGGAACGGGGCTGACAGACTGGTAGAACACGCGCACAGACAGGGCTGTGGGATCAAAGATATATATACACTTAGTGTATATATTATACACCTGGTATATGTACTACGGGGGACCATAGTAAATGGGGCCTATGGTACACATAAAAACCTATATATTCACATATTTTTGCTAACAATAATTGGTCCTATGTACTATGGTCCCCCGTAGTAGTGTCGATTCAAACTGCTGCTGCGTCCAAGAACTGAGCATCTCCGGTGGGGCGAGAAATCAGACTTAGAACTGAGTAGTACCAGAAAGGATGACACCTGAGATAGACTGAGAGCTGACAACTAGAAAGTGGTGGTGTGATCAAGAATCTCGGAAAATGCGCGCGCGAGACCTGAGCGAGAGACAGGCACAGGAACTCCAGGTACTGGAGTAGTACTGCTGTACGGTACGGTAGCGTAGTGCTGCTGCTGCTGCTGCTGCTGCTGTAAAACATACCAGGTACCTGGTACCAGTCTGCTCAGAAACAAGCCTGAGAGGGACGACACCTCGATAAGTAAAGTACATAAGACTGGTGCTTGTATCCAAGAACGGAGTCTCTCTGGCCCAAAGATCACGAATCGTGGTTTTTGTTTCAGTTGGAACTGCCCTAATTCGGAAAGGGTGATACATCAGATTGAGAATTGGGGAAAATAAATGCTGGTGATGAAGAATCTCAGAAATGCACTTGACCCGAAAGAGAGAGACTGGTAAAGAAAGGAATACCAGGTATTACGGGCAAGCCTAAGCGAGGCAGGGGAATACTGCTGCTGTGGGAGTTGACGGGGTTTTTTTGGAGAGGGCGAGGACTGAATACGTACAACGAGTCTGATATATGACAGTGGGGAATTACGCTGTTCTGGCTGGTGACACGCTTGGTTTGATTCTGTATTACGCTTACTTAGCGTTGATTGGCTTTATTGGTCCTGTAAAATAAGCACCTTATTTTGTGTGATGTTTTGCCTTCTTGTTGCAACGCTTAGCATTGAAGTGATCCTGTATGTAGTCAGATCTCGAAACATGAATCACACTGAGGTTTATTTTACTATCCGAAGCATGGGTGCCTTGTATACCTGTCAAATGAAATACTTGGATGTAACTGTTTTACCAGGTATTTAGTACCAGGTACCAGTATAGCACACACAGCTATTAACAGCAAAGATGAGAGCTTCGAGGAAATTATCGATCTCAATCACAGCTGATCATCTTTCCTTGTTTGTTTCCAAGCTACAAACGTACGTTGTTCGTGCAATCATACAGTTATAATCACACAGCGCGTGTTGTATCAACTATTACGGGGGACCATAGTTAATAGGACCTACGGTACACACAAAAACATGTATATTTCGCTATTTTTGCTAACAATATTTGATCCTATTAACTATGGTCCCCCGTAATAGAGGCGAGTCGACGACGGAAGGAAGGGGTGAAGTATTCTCGCCAGAAAAACGAGGGCACGAACCGCAGGGGGGGGGGAGAGAGCCT
Organism: Nereocystis luetkeana; assembly: GCA_031213475.1. NCBI lineage: Eukaryota > Phaeophyceae > Laminariales > Laminariaceae > Nereocystis > Nereocystis luetkeana. Next base: position 6,483,187 of record JARUPZ010000020.1, read on the forward strand.
GCTACGTGACCTCGGATCTGAGTTACGGCTAGGAGGGTGAGAGAAAAGAGGAGCAGAGACAACAAATGGGAATTAAAAAAATAAAAAATAAAAAAACAGCGTGCAGACATGAATTTCGAGGAAATTCTCGATCTTATTACACAGTTTTTTATTTTTGTATTTTTTTATTTAAAAAATGGTGGAACTCATAGCTGACGTGCTTTTTTTTTCATAAAATCAGATGTAATTCGTACTTTAAAGTATTTTGGTAAATGTCACCTGGTACGTACGTACGTACCAGGTATGTTATTCTTTCTTTGTCTGTAATTTTTACTCTCTCTCTCTCTCTCTCTCTCTCTTTTTTCCCCTTTTTCAAAGGTGTGGGATGTCCTCGGAGGGGGTGGGGGTGGGGGGCGGTTGCTGCATACGCTAGCCAATCACCAGAAGACGGTCACCTGCCTCGCGCTCGACGGCACGGCCACGCGGCTTCTCGCGGGAGGGCTGGACAGACACGTCAAGATCTACAACCTAGAGAACTTCAAGGTGAGACCGGACCAGACCAGATCAGATCAGACCAGACGGTAAATACCACAGTTTGTCCCCCCTCACTCAAGATCAACACAGCCCGAAAAAATTCAAGAGGCGAGAGTACCGCACCAGACGCAGACAGCAGTGTTAACTATATCCGCTGTCAGGTTTTGCTCCCCTCGGATCAGGAACTTCAAAGCCGAATGTTCTCCCCCAAGACATGGTTTCGGCCCTCCCACACACAGCGGAAACGGTGGGTCGTTTTTTGGAAATACGATATCTCGTCGAAATCCTTTCATATACGCGTCGCTCGGTGTTTTATGTACGCTCTCTCGCCCCATTTGTTTAGAGATAACCTTCGCAGAATTTTCCTGGACGGGTAGGTATGCTTTTCTTCGCGTAGTGCGCGGGATGGAACTTGACGATAAAAAAAATTACCCCTATAGACGGAAATATAAGAAACATTTAGACATCAATATGAAGACCAAGCGGTCCTAATATACCCGATCAAGAGTGGTACATAGGTAAGGGGTAGTGCGAAGTAGGGTTTACGGGCACCACGCTATGATAGGCGGCTTAGATCAGACGATGCGAGCGATGAGGGGAGGGGGGGCGGGGTGTACTCGGTAGGAGAGATGTACTCGATCTCATGCATGGCAGGTAGTCGTATGACCATAGACCCTCGCATCCCTACACTACCGGGACGGAGCATGTCGGGTTTTCACCGACCAGGCAGACATTGCTTGCACCAAGCGCGAAGCGCCGTGAGGTGTTGTGTGGATCGCATGAAGGGTGAGCTTGCATCCTACCAAGAACCGCTTGTGAGGCGGACTTGCATATGGATGACAGCTTCAATGAGGTTAATTTAATTTCCGGTGTAGGCACTTCCAGGGAGGGGAGGGGGGGGGGTGAAAGGGTGTGTGGGTTTTATTTTGGTGTTTGGTGGTAGAATTATTGCAGTAGTTAAGCGTGGTGCATTTTATGTCAATGTCTTTGTTTTGTGAGGATTTGTTTTTTGTCCCCGTTCTGGTGATGGAATTGGCGTTTTTCACACACCTCACACTTCGTACCCCGTACCGCGAACCCCCCCCCGCCCGCCGCCTCCCCTTCCCTCCCCTTCCCCCTCTCGGTCCACCCCCCCTCCCATCCCCCCACGCACTACAGGTGGTCCACATGCTGAAGTACCAAGCCCCCGTGCTGGCCCTCGTCCTAGCCCCAGACAACTCCTCTCTCATCGCTGCCACGAGCGACAGAGCTCTAACGATACGCCGGCGTGACTTGAGGCATGCGGCTGCCCTGGCGGAGCGGGAGAAGGGGGGAATCGGAGGCGATATGTGGGCGGGGATGATAGGAGGCGGGCCCCGTTCTGTTCGAACGGGAACCGCTAAGTATTTCAACCGGGGGAAGACGGAGGCGGGCGAGGAGGGGGATGTCAAGGTATACAAAATGGGATGGTAGTTGAGTTGTTAGATATTAGGTACTAGGGATTAGGTGCTACCCTGGTAGGGATTAGGTACTCGTGCTGCTGTGTCGGGGGGCTTTTCGGATTTTTTGTACCATAAAAATGCCTACTGGTAGTTTTCTTAACAAGTATGGGTCTGGAAATTCAGGCGGTGTGGTTTCGTGAACTCGTATATACAAACAGCATAGACATGCCCTTCGGGTGTGGGTACACTGTGAGTATCTACTCGCACATACCACGTGTAGTACAGCAGTAGTGAATGAAGGACATGAATCGTTGCTTGTGTTGTTATATGTTTGGTTTGTGTTGGTGCTAGTTGTTGTTGCTGTTGTTGGTGTGGGTGTTTCTGTTGGTGTTGGTTGGTGGTGATGCTTTCGTTGGTGTTGGTATGGGTGGTAGTGTTAGTGTTGTTCCGTGTTGCTGCTGGTGTCGTCGCCATTCTCTTTCACCACCGCCTTGCCCCCCCCCCCTCCCCCATCTCAGACACGCACGCACTCGCACCGCTATTTTTATCCTACAAACTCCCCCTATGCCCCCTATACTAAAAATGTAAGTTAGGTTGGCGTCGGTTGGCGATGACGCTGGAAAACACGTCTCTTGTTTTTTTGGCGGTAACCACGGCTGGCTGTTGAGTTCGACCGTTTTTTGTGCGGGAAGGACCTTAACTCCGCACAAGAGGGTTGATCGTATCACGTGGTGTGTACCAGGTGTATGGTAAGGCATCCACGAGGCAGTTACATAATGAACCCATTGCTGTCTCTGGAAGTGGCCACCCCAGAAAAAAAATCAATTTATTGACGCTGTCGTCCATGTGCCAAGAAAATCCGCCTCGAAAGCGGTTCTCAGTAGGATGCTGCTCACCCTTCATGCGACTCGCCCAACGCCTCACGGCGCTTCGCGCTTGGTGCAAGAAAGTGTCTTGTCTTGTCGGTGAAAACCCGACGCGCTCCGTCCCGGCATTGTAGGGATGCGAGGGTCTATGGTCATACGACTACGGCCATGCAGGATAAGGAGTACAGCCCCCCCCCCCCCCCCCCCCAACTCAGGCACGCACGCACTTGCACCGCTATTTATGTACTACAAATTCATCCTATGCCCCCCCCCCCCCCCCTCCGCCTTCGTTTTCCCGTTGTTTCTCGTGCCAACAACCAAAAGGCCAAAGTTATCAAAGTCAAGGCTCTGACCTCCTGATTCGGTACAACACGATGAAGTTTAATGCAGAAAAAACACCCAGGTACTTCCCCCCCCCCCCCCCCCCCCCGCCCCCCCCTCCCAGACATGCACGTGCTTGTACCGCTATTGATATGTATCGAACTATTACGGGGGACCATAGTTAATAGGACCAAATATTGTAAGTAAAAATGGTGAAATATATAGGTTTTTATGTATACCATAGGTCCTATTAACTATGGTCCCCCGTAATACTAAAGTATCCTTCTTTTTTTTGTTGTTCCTGTCACAAATAAGGTGAAAGCCATCAAGGTCAAGGCTCTGGCCTCCTACGATGACTCCCTGCGAAAGTTCCGCTACCGCGAGGCCCTGGACAGGGGGCTAGAGACGAGAAATCCCCTGGTTATGGCGGCACTTTTGGAGGCGTTGCAAGAGCGAGGGGCTCTCGAAAAGGCGCTGGCCGGGAGGGACGCGGCGGGGCTCGAGCCCGTCCTTCAGTACCTGTGCAAGTGAGTATTTGTTTTGTTTTGTTTTGTTTTGTTTTGTTTGTTTGGTTTTTTTCTTCTTGTTTTCTTCGTGCTTTCCGCCTGTTTTTTTTTGTTCTCGTTATTTTTCGTTTGTCTTTTTCTGTGGTACTTTCTTTTTGTTATGACGTTTGTCTCAGTTTTGTTTTTTTAGTCGGGAAGGGGAGGGGGGGGGGGGGAGAGCAGGTACTTTCGAACCCTAGCATGATAAGCATGGCCAGTGTAAGTATGCCTTCGAAAAAGTATCGCATTATACACACGTCGTCGTCGGAGTGCATTTGTATACCGCAAGAAGTACCTGGTAGCACAATAACAACAACGAAGTACGATCGGGGTTAAGAACCCCTCATTTTCGATCTTCAAACGCGCTAAGCGTATGATACTATGTCTCGTGCGACATATCTACTGTACAGTAAAAATTGAGAGCATAGCAAACCAAATCAGATATATGGAACAGACATGTTGCCATGATTTGAGATCAAGTAGCAAAACACAAATATATATATATATATATATCGCACCTCCGAAGCGTTGCCTTTTTTGAGGGGCCAAAAGCGAGAAAAGCAGAGGTGGTTCAATCTTATGATGGTACGAGATGCCCTCGTCGACCCACATGATTCGGCCTGCGGCGAATGGACGGGTCCCAGCAGACACCCGCGGTGACCCACCTCCGCGGTGGAGGGGGCTGCGCCGACTCCGCCGACAGCGCTAGCGCGGACAACGAGGACTGCGGCGGCTCCGCCGACCCCCGTCGTGCCGCAACCTGATGTTTGCTACGTACGTACGACAACCAAACACGCTATCTACCACCAGGTTTGAGGACCTGCCCTTGCGTGGCGCATGGTGAAACCTGGGAGCTGGCAATGTCTTCGAGTTCTTAGCTTTGAGGACGTGCCTTGCGTGATGCATGGTTCGAAGCCTGGGAGCTGGCATTGTCGGCGAGTTCTTAGCTTTGAGGGCCTGCCTTGCGTGACGCATGGTGAAACCTGGGAGCTGGCAGTATCTACGAGGTCTCCGGTAGTAAAGATTCTTGGAAGCCGCCTCGAAGACATTGCCAGCTCCCAGGCTTCACCATGCGTCACGCAAGGCAGGACCTCAACCCTGGTGGCAGAGGGGGTGGTGGGTTGTCGTCCGAAGCAAGACTGGGTGTGCGGCGCGACAACGGGAGCCGGCAGATAAGCCGCAGCCCTCGCTGTCTGCGCTGTCCGCGTATATAGCCACCGAATCTTCCGGATCCACCGCCATCGCAGAACGTGGGTCACTGCGGGTGTGTGCTGCTGAGGCCAACCCCATGGCCTCAGGCAGAGCCGTGCGGGTCGACGAGGGCATCTCGTACCATTCTCAATTACAGTAGTATATATGGCCACCGCTATTTTTATCAAGACTCTTCACGGATCATGACCTGACCCGCGGCTCGGGCCAGGATTTTTTTTCGGGATCTCACGGGTCGGGTCGGGTCGGATCGGGTCAAGGGGTGTTTTAAGTCTCGCGGATCCGGTCGGGTCACGCTTACCCGACCCGACCCGACCTGACCTGGCCCGTGAGGTATGACCCGGGCCGAACAGCCCTGGTTGTTGAACGATGGTTGGTTTGTAGGGGCGACGGAGGTACCGTTCTGTTTCGTTAGCTGATCTCAAATCATGGAACCAACCTGTGTTGCGTATTTCACTCTTTCCATTTGGTCGGCTCTCGAATTTTGCACGGTGAAGATGCTACAGTACGTAATAACGTATGCATCCTGTCTATATGTGCATCTAAAATAACACCGCTAGTATTAATAGGGTAAAGCACATGTATTTGCGTCGAATCCTGTCGGTGGGCAGGTATTTGGCGAACCCTCGGCATACGGATCAGCTGACCGGAGTGACGACGGCCGTGTTGGATATGTACGGGGATGTTGTCACTTCCTCCCGGCGGGCGATCGGCCTCCTTGCAAAGCTTTGCAATCAGGTGAGAGTCCTCCCCTCCTGGAGACCTTTTCGATTGTTACTTATTTTAGAGTTTCACTACATATTGACCGCATCGAACACTGCACCCACGTTTTTAGGTAGAAAATACTTGGAATTTGTGTTGGATGATGTTTCTGTCTTGTCTGTTGTTTGTTCCCCACCCACCCATGCTCCTCACCCCTGCATCGCGCAAAAAAAAGAAATGGTTGAAACTTTGATAGTTAATTATAAATATACCGCTCGTACACGTTTGCTTCAGAATTTTTGGAAAAAAAAATGAAAAGAAATTTCAAAATTTTGATAATGACTTCCTTGATTTTTTCTAAACGTGTTCCTCTTTCGCGGGCGCCAGGTGAAACGAGAAGTGGGCTTCCAAAAGGACATGCTGTCGCTCTTGGGGGCCATGGATGGAGTCGTGTGCGCGGCGGGGGACGGGCGGGGAGATGACGTGGCCATCCCCGCTTAAGTTTGTGGCGTTTTCGTGGGAGATGAATTCGCTTCACTGCTGCTACTGATGGTGGTGGTGGTGATGATGTTATTAGTAGTGGTGGTGGTGCTAGGTTCGTCGCGCGGTATACTTGCGCTTATGCTGCTGCTATTACTGCTGCTGTTACGGTTCTACTGGTGGTAGTGGTGATGATGGTGATGCCGCTGCTACTGCCTCTTCTGCTGCTGCTGGTGGTGGCGGTGGTTGTTGGTATGGTTGTTTGCTGCTGCTACTACTGCTGCGGCTTCTGTCACTCTTGCTACGATTACTGCTATTGCTGCTACTGCTGGCACTGGTGCTACTGTGACTGCTACTGGTCGTGCTGTACTGCTACTGCTACTGCATCTCCTATTGCTTCCGCCACTACTACTGCTGCGGCTACTGATACTGCTGCTACTTCTGTAGAGCTTGTGGCTGTGATGGAGGTTTTACTCGCCATCGCGACGACACGCGCGTGGTCGAAATTGTCTGGGCTATCGATCGAGTACACCACGAAACAGCAGGTTGGTGGATGACCGTAGAAAAAAATGATGGATTTTGTCGCTAGGCTCGTCAATGGCATCAGGGGGTTCATCGAGAGTAGATTCATCGGCGAGGGTTCATCGAGAGTAGATTCATCGGCGAACCACCGGGTTCGTCAATAGCCGCGCAGTAGGTCCATTGAAAACTGCAGGTTCTTCGATAACAGCAGTAGCTTGGGTGGATTTTAGACGGTAGGTTCATCGATATTAACAGTAGGCCCATCGATAACCGGAGCAGGTTCGTCGATAACCACCGGTAGGCTCATCGATGAATACAGATTGCTCATCGATAACGGCGGTAAGTCGGCAGTAGGCTATCGGATTTCGACGGTACGACAGATTCACTCTCTTCCTCGTCGTGTAATATGGAGGGAGTAACGAATAGCTTTTGCCCCCCCCACCCCACCCTTCGTGCGACTCGCCGGATACCTCATGGCGCTTCGCGCTTGGTGCAAGCAATGTCTGCCATGTCGGTGAAAACCCGACATGTTCCGTCCCGGCATCGTAGGGATGCGAGGGTCTATGGTCATACGACTACGGCCATGCATGAGATCGAGTACATCTCTCCTATCGAGTACACCCCCCACGAACCTTGTGATGTGCTGCGCTGTGCTGGCTGGGGCAACCAAGGCTCACGAGGATCAAACTAAAAAGCACCAACCCCGCAGTCACGCGTCGGCGAAACGACGGACCGACCCCCCCCCCCCCCCCCCCCGAGCCCTGGTGCTCTTTGAACCAATGAAACCTCACGATGGCAGAATTAAACGGAATAGTACTCCGTCCGGAAATGAGGGGGCCTTTTTGAGGCATCACCAGGTTTCGGACAGAGTGGTACCTGGTGTAGTCGCGTGTCAACGAACTGACGGGCCGACGGACTGGTTTTATTTACGTCGCAAGGAGGGAATGTTGGATCGCCCAACCCTGACCGGCCCACCCACCCACCCACCCGAACCTCTGCTGGGTTGGCTGAGCCAAGCTCGCGAGAAGAGAGTATATCATAAAAGCGATGAATAGTCGCGCTGACCGTCTTTGTCAAAAGGGCCTTGGTTCATTGGTACTACCGCCCATGGGGGTCACCGACCTGTCAACCTTCTACACGCCGGACAGATCATCTACTGATAATCGATCCTCACTTACTTCATGATCGTTCTGCGATGGAGGTTCACCCTGAATTTTATGAGACTCCCCACTCAAGGAGCTCATTACCTCACCCGAAAACTGACTTCAGCAAAGATTTAAATGCATCCCGATAAATAATTCCATCTGGCCCAAGTATTAAAAAAAAAAAAAAAAACTTTTCGGAAACAAGATTGGCATCCCGACGATTTTGGGTTGAGGAACCCCTCATTCGTGAAATGTGCTACCTCTATCGTAAAATGCGTAGATCTATAGATCTTTCCGAGGGCAGATACAATTCCTGGTTTGTACAATCTACTGTAGCTCATGTCGCCTCGTGGGAGCCGTATATTATGCTGCATGATCTACGGGGCAAGTTTCCTGGTGTTTGGATCTGAGACCCCCTAGGTTTACTCCCTAGGGTATTATAAATCGGAAGTTTGATTCCTGTCTGTCTGCCTGTCTGTCCCCCGTCACAAGGAAACTCCAATCCTCGCAAAAATTTGGTCCAAAATCGCTCCCGACGTTGACGTGCATGCCGCGCGAATCGATAGCGGTCCCACATACATACAAGCAGTCTGCGGCAACTTTTCGGGTTCAACGGAGCCCTGCGCCTTGAGCTACGCGACCCAGCCCCACCCGGGACAATCGCTTGTGCCAGAGTCGGTACGAGCAGCGAAATATTTCGCAAATTTGGTAACAGCGTATCGATCGCAACAAAAGTGGGATCGCCTTTTAGGAGCATGGCTCGCTCGGCGGGATTGGCCAACGGCGTTAATGAGGTCGTTGCCCACCGCTCGCAAACGGCCGTGCAAGGTCGCTTCTGGCTGCAAGGTCTTGACACAGTTTTCTTGAGTTCCAGAATGAGTTCGAGTGTCACACACACAAGCGGGGCAGGCCGGGGGGTCGGGAGCGACGAGGGGAGGTCGGAGGGAGAGGGGTGGAGGGAGTCCACCACGGACGCGCTACGGCAAGCTCGCGACGAGACGAGAGGTTGCATATGGTCACGCATGATGAGTACCAGGTAGTCGCGATGAGACGAGAGCTTGCGTATGGTCTCCATGAGGAGTAGTACTCGCTGTCCAAATACCAAGTGTGATTTCTTATTTCCTTGGATAATGGGGCGCCTTCTTATATAAGGGTTGGGCGAACTTCGTTCAGCAAGGCAGCTCCCGTTTTTGTTGTTTCTAGATTTCTTATTTTGTTTTGCGTCTGCCCGATTCTCACGTATACTCGATATAAGCGTGCTCACGGCTTGCCGGAAAGGGCAGAGTGAGGGTTCGCTTTTTGCAGGTAGGTCGTCGGCCGACTATACGCAGAACACTTTAGACACAAGTTCGTACTGGGTAAGCTCTAGGGCATGCTCTCGATCTACCTCGCGCGTTTGGAGCGAGTGGCATTCAGATTGTGCATGGATATGGTATACATACAGCAGTGTTTAACTACAGCTTGCCTTCGAAAACCCAATTTTCGCAGAATGTACCAGGTATACGGTGTGGATATTGGGGCGCCTTCGTGTATGAGGGTTGGGCGTACTTCAGCATAGCAGCATGGCACTAACATTTTTCCTGAACGGTTGAGTTTCTTATTCTTATGGGGCGCTTTCTTCTTCAATAGCAGGGGCATTTTGGCGTACAGTAGTTCGGTAGAGAGTGAGCAGAGGGGGGGTCAGACAGTCAGACAGACAAGTTTGTGAGTTTTGCCCTTAGAGATCCCAGAAAAATCTGGGAAAATTGTTGATATTTTTACCCTTGCTGATTGGTCGGCATTTTTTTTAACTATTTCCGACTGATCGATACTTTGTTCTTCGCTGATTGATCGATATTTTAACCCCCCCGTGATCATTGGTCGATACTTCAAGGCAGCGGGACACACCGGCACGCGAATTTTGTAGTCAAGAGGTGTGTATGATTTTTCGAAAACATTCGTGGATGATCAATAAACTCAACACAGGGGTTTCCACGTTCGTGGATGATCAATAAACAATAAACTCAACACAGGGGTTTCCAAACGAAGAAGCCCTTGGTGCACAAACATTCGGCGGGCCCCGGAAAACGAGAACTCCCCACGTATCTGGTACGCGTACCAGGGGGCAGCTTTCAGGCGATGTGGGAAGGGGGGGGGGGGGGGACGCTGCATCCCGAGCCAAGCCGCATGTATATCCCAGGTGTGATGTTCTCGTCCTTGTCGTGTGTTGTTGCATCTTTACACCAGCCCATCGTTCTTACGATCCGCTTGTTGTGTCTTCCTCGGGAGAGCTGCAGGTCTCTCGACCCGTCGTCGTGTCGCGGGCAACGTTTGGGTGCGCTTGTTGGACACCCCTTTTTTTTTGTTTGTCCACTTTCCGCACAAAAAAAAACAGAGACAAGAACAGGCAAGCAAGCGCACCACCAGCGGTTCTACCGTGTCCCACCTGCCGACGAAGGGGGCGTTTAGAGCGCAATGCACCTACTAATACTCTATCGCACACCAAAAAAAGAGGAGGACCTGGTGCTCGATTTCGCGGCTCTCGGTCACTGTTGGGTGGGCCCCAGACATCCATCCGTCCATCCGTGGTCGTCTCCGTCCTTTCGGTACGATCAGCCTTGCTGTTTTGATGTTTGATTGTTTGCGTTCTTACGAGTTTGCCATTAGGCCCATGTTGCCACCCTTTTCCATCTCGAGCCACACAGCTCCAGCTCACTAGCGCATATCGCGGGAGGAAGCGCTCCCTTACGTCGCATAGAGGGCAACATTCCATTGCCTGCGTGGAGGTCGTTACACGGCAGGTTTTGTGCATCATTACGAGAAAAAAACACACACAGAAAAAAAACGCACTCAACTATAATATTCAAAGCCAAAAACAACAACAATTTTCCACTCGACAGTATTCTCAGTACTGAACACAGGACGGGAGAAGGGAACAACATGAATCAATCAGGCTACGACTCTATGCCTACTCTAGAACCTATAATGCAAAATAGAAGAGGGACGGGAAAAAAATAGGTCCGCCCTGCTACCTTATAGGGCCCTTTCGCTGATTGGTCAAAATGTTAGCCCCCTTTCTGATTGGTCGACCACAGCTTGCCACGGTAGGGTATAGATAGATGCATACTATCATACGATAGGTAGGTTTAAGAAGCTATATTCCCTTGAGGAGCCATAACCCTGACCTTAAGGAGCACAAAGAAAGGGCAGCCCGATAAAAAAATGGGCATCGCCTATATATATCAGGCATGCATCGAAAAAAACAGCCTTAGACGCCAATGACATGCCGCCAGCGATTCCTCAGTGCCCGTAAGGGGCCTCCCCGTCAGTGCCGGAGACAGTTTCGCCAAAAAAGTGATACCCCTATTAGTCGTGACACGCCTCCAATGTACCACTTTGGACGGAAACGTAAGAACCGATTCGCCTTCATATTGATGTCTAAACGCCGCTTGTCTTTCCGCCCAAAATGGTTAGCACCTAATTTTCCTGAAGCTATTCGCTCGAGGAGCTCTACTACTCGTAGTAGTACCACAACCGAAAGCGGATTCTTGAGAAGGCTAAAAAAGGGGCAATCCGATGAGTAATCCCCCAAAAAGTTCCTATCAATAGGCGGTGTTGTAAACCGAACATGGAAATGGCGGCGGTCGAACTTCGGGTTTTGGCCGAAAATTCGGTCGGTTTCAGTTTTTACGACAGAGAAGAAAAAATCGAAAACCGAAACCAAACGGGTTTTCGGTGAAAGGCCCCGAAAAATTCTGTCGGTTTCGGCGGTTTGTTTTGCAAAAAAAAAAACGAGAGTGAAAAAAAAAAAGAGAGTTTTCGGTCTTGAAAAACCGACAAAAAAAACTACTTTTCTCGTTTATCGGTTCACAATACTGCTCGTAGGTGTATCACGAAACAATAATATTAAACGCTACCCGTATTTATTGTTATTCTAAGAATGGGATAAGGACCTCCCCTGGTTGAGTCGGAAACAGTATGGGCCGAAAAAAGTATTGCCCCTACTGTACTATCCTAGCAGCACGCGTTCGATACTTTTAAAGGAGCAATCCTCTACATGGTACACAGCAGTCGGCTGGCTGCTCGCTAGCGACACTACAGCAGCGCCCCTCTCGTTTCTTGGAAGCGGCCACACCGGAAAAAAAATCGAGGGATTTCGATGATGTTGTCACCCATCCTCGCGCAAGAAAGTCCGCCTCACGAGCGAGCGGGTGGCAGTCGGATGCAGCTCACCCTTCTTGCGACTCGCAGACGCACATCACGGCACTTCGCGCTTGGTGCAAGCAATGTCTGCCTGGTCGGTGAAAACTTGACGTGCTCCGCCTCGGCATTGTAACGATGTGAGGGTCTATGGTCCTAATACGACTACAGCTATGGACGACAATGAGTACCCCCCTCCGCCCCCCGCCCCCCCGTCCTCCACCTCCCCTGCCCTACCCACTTCCCTCCCCGAACGAAGGCAAAAACTACAGCAAAAACAGCACAGGCCTTAAGAAAAACTAGAAGTTTCTTTCTTTGTGAAAAGGGTGTCTTTTATCTTTTCATGAAACAAGGAGGCTTTTTGTTCGGAAAACGATGGGTTCGTCACGGACTAAGAAGTCGAGCGGTTGTGCCACAACTAAATAAAACAACACAAACCTTCGCTCGCTACGCTACGAATAGCAACAGAAAAAAAACAAACAAACAACACAAACACACACAGACAGACACCACGCGGGATCTATTTCCTATTTCTTCAGAAGCATGGCTCGGAAGTCAGCGTTGGATTTGTTCGGGGCCGCCCGCTTTCCATCGCCCTTGCTCTCCCCCCCTTCCCCCGCTCCCGTCGCTGCCTCCGCGACCCCCGCCCCCCCCGTTTCCGTCCGAGGACTATGATTGACCGACATTGTTCCGGTGCTTGCGGGCTCTTTGCGCAGGGCTCGTGGCTTGATGGAGGATCTAACACACACAAAAAAACAGCGGTTTTGGTAGTGAAAAACGGAGCCGAAAAGGGGGTGGGGGGAGGGGGTAGGCGGGGGAGTGGAAGCGCGGGGGGGGGGGCGCGGGTGAGGACGAGTGGCGGGTAGAGGAGGAGAGATACACATTAATCCGTCCAGCTTTTGGTGGTCTTCCGCCGAGGTGTTGTTGCGTGGTGCGTAATGCGTCCAGAGGAAGGAAAAAAACGGAAACTAAAATGGAGAAGAAGAGCAACCCGTAAACATCCGGGTAAGGAAACCGGAGAAAACAAAAAACACCACATCTAGAAACTGCAACAAACCAGGTATCATACATGGTAAATGATTGTTGGGTGGAAAATACGGCCAGACCTCCCGCTACAATGAGCAACATGGCCGGCGGCTCAGTAAGTCTCCCAAGTGACGAATGACACGCAACAACGATAGTATCCCTACACGTGTCCGGCGTGCACTCCAAACAGTCTCGCGGAAAATCACACAAAAATATCTGAAGCAAAAAAGCGATTTCCAATAAATCTTTCTCCCCATTCAAAACTGTCCAACTCAGATTCCAAATCCCCCCCCGAAACCGGGGTGTGGGCGTCTAAAGGATGCGCTATTTTCCCTTTACTCACCCCAGCTGAAGCCTCGGCCTGTGCAAAGTCGGCACTTCCATCCTGCCGCCGCCACCGCCCCCTCCCGCCCCCGCCCCCATACCCGCGCCCCCCCCCGCCACCGTCGAAGGCGGTGGCGCCCCATCCTTGCCAGTACCGCAACGGTTGCAGCTCGTGCGGAACGAGAAGCAAACGTTGTCACACTCCGGGTTGGCACAGTCCCAATCGTTCGCTCTTCTGTCACCACCACCACCACCACCACCACCACCGCCACCACCACCACCACCGCCACCGCCACCGCCATCACCGCTGCTGCTCCCGCCAGTGGGGGTGGGGGTTTCACCGCTCCCGGGGGCGTTGGGGGCGGGGACCGGGGTTGGGGTTGGGGTGACGACGACGGCCGGGTGGCGGGAGCGAGTGATCTTCGCCGTACCACCGCACTGAATATTTTCGGGTTAGGGTTAGTTTTTTTGGTTGGGGCGGAGTGAGGAGTGCAAGGAGATGTGCGGAACGGTCATGGGATATCGTGGGGCGTGGATAACGAGGGAGGGGGGGGAGGGAGGGAGGGAGGGAGGACGTGTGTTACGTGTGTTAGTCTCAAAAAGCGTGATCGTTTGTACGTAGTCGTGGCAGGCAGTTGCTAACACTACACTAGATCAATTAGTCGTCGAGTAGAAAGACGAAGGAGCAGAGGTAGAGACAGCACGAGCAGTAAGGCACCACCGTATTTATCGATAGCGCCATGCCCCCCCCCCTCCCCCCCTCCCCCTCGCCCAAACACCCACCGACGAAGGAAGAAACAAAACGCTCGCAGCAGCACTCAGTCTCGTCTGAACAAAACGCCTCGAGAAAACAAAGATAGAAAACCACATCGCGACGCACCAGGTTCGAGCCGTCCAGAGCAAGGGCCTTCTCCACCGCGGCCGGCTCTTCGAACTGAACCAACCCGTACCCCTAGTAGTAACGAAAATGGAAAGACGCGCAGCGGAGTCCAAAGGTGAGAGTCCAAGGGCAAAAGACAGGCGTTAATGGGTGGGGGTTGAAGCGTGTCTTGTTATAGGGTGTCACATCGGCAGACTTACTTTTTGTTTTTGTCTTCTACTTTTCACGCTTGGGCACACAGGTCATCGATTTCCACTTCACGATGAAGATATTTTCAGGGGGAGAAGGAAGGATTCCCGACAATGCTACAGCTCATATGGCCCGGAGGTGGAAACCGTGTGATCTGCATGGTCTTGGACATGTATCCCGGGTTGAATCTGCACTGCACAGATCCTGCACAGCACCCCAGAACGGCAGGTTGGGATCTGCATGATCTATCTGTAGATGATATGTCTGTAGGTGATCTAGCTGTAGATGATCTATCTGAAGATGATCTAGCTGCAGATGATCTATCTGCAGATGATCTATCTGCAAATGATCTATCTGTAGATGGTCTATCTGTAGATGATCTATCCGTAGATGATCTATCTGTAGATGGTCTATCTGTAAACGATATATCTGTAAATAATAATATATGTGCGCTGTTATCCAAGACCTTCTGGAATCATTCTGACCCTTTCCGCCATATTCTCACGATCGGATGTTTCTGCCCCTGTCCCCCGACACACCACCCACAATAAACACGACGACCAACTTACCCTAGCCAGCCGAAAACCCAAACCAGGCGCAGACACACACACCTATCCCGCTCCCCGTCCTTACCTCAAAGAAGCCGAGGTCCAACCAAACCAACCCTCGACCCCATAATCATCAACCTCTCCCCTACCCCCACACCCGCCTCCACCATCGTGAAACCCTCAAGTACTACCTTTATTTTCGTGTGTTTGGTTGTACTCAAACCCCTGGCGCTGACAGGATGAGCGTAGGAAGCTGAACAGAGCACCAACACCACGATCAACCCCGCCCCCACTCCGACCCCCTTCCTAGCCGCCATGAACCCTCCTCTCATACCCTCGTCTCGTGCGGTATTTTCGTCCGCCACCACCCAACGAGCGTCATATTAAACCCCTATATCTATTCCCGCCTCCACGCCCACCCTCACCGTCGTCACCATAAAGCCTCCTTTCTTACCTTACTTCCCCACCACCCAAGCCTCCACAACGATCGTCAATCGCACCGACCACCACCACCATCATCACCACCTACCCCACCCCATTCCCCTCCCACACCCCTACCCCACCCTTGCCACCCCAAAAGCCTTCCATACCTTAGTCCTCTACCACCACCACCCTATATAGCCTCCCCAACAAGCGTCGACTAGCCGACCAGCACCACCACCACCACCACCACCACCACCACCACCGCCACCACCACCGCCACCACCACCACCACCACCACAACCAACCCCACCCCCTCCTGCCCCCCCCAAATTCCCACCCCCAGGCTCGGCATTGCAGCCTTTCTCTCTTACCTTTCGGCCTCCACCATCCTAAACAGCCGCCAAGATTCATACCTATATAAACTCCTCTCGAGCTGCACCTCGCCGTTTAGGGTAACAGACTACTTGGAATTAGTGTGGAACAATGTTTGCAGCGACACAATGATGAACTATTAGTATTATCAATATCAGTAGTATTATTGTTATTGTTAGAATCATTAGTACAAGGTATTATTATTAGTGTTAATGTTATCATTACTATTATTATTATTATTATTATTATTATTATTATTATTATTATTATTATTATTAATATTATTATTAACATTATTACTATTAATAGTATCATTGACGTTGCGCTTGCCATCCGCCCCATTTTTTAGCATGAACTTCAGCGTTGATCACTCATAAAACATTCTCATGAACAAGAAACCCAAGGGAAAACGAAAGTAAGATAAACCGGCAGCCAACACCACGGAAGAACCACGCACGTCCTTACCCCGAACCCCGCCGTCAAAAAAACCTCCTCTCTTACCTTTGTCTCGTGCGTCTTTTTGTCCTCCACCACCCTCGCCTCCACGATCCCCCCGGCCCCCGAAAACGCCTCCCTGAGGTCCTCCGACGTCGCGGCCTTCCCCAGCCCCCGCACGAACACAGTCGTGGGGTGCACCGGCCACTTGATGCCGTCCAGCCCGCCCACCACCTCCCCCTTGTCCTTCTTGTTTTTCTTCTTTTTCTTAGGCTTATGGCCATCACCCGCAGCAGCAGCACCAGCACCAGCACCAGCCTCGCTACCACCACCACCACCACCACCACCACCACCACCACCACCACCACCACCACCACCACCATTACCACTACCCGCACCACTCGCACCACCAGCAGCAGCAGAAGTGGAGCCTGCAGCCCCTGCAGAGGGCGGAGGGGCCATCGCTAACGAGACGGCATTCTGGCCGATTCTGTCGTTTCTGCTGTCATTTTTGACACTTTGGTCACTTTTGGTGTCGTGTTTGACGTTTTTGTCGCCGCTTCCCCTGGGAGGGCGGGAGCCGCGGGGCAGAGACTTCTGAACAGTGATGATTCGGCCATCTACCTCTGTGCCATCCAGGGCTAGCGCCTTCGCGACGGCCTCCTGCTCTCGTTTGTCGAGGGATGAAGGGAGGGAGGTAGGGATAGAGCGAGGGATAGAGAAGGGAGGGGGGGGGGGGGGGGGGGGAGGAGAGGGAGAGAGGAGAGAAGGGGCAAGGAGAGGGAGATGGGGGGAGGGGGGGAGGGAGGGAGGGAAGGAGGGAAGGAGGGAGGGAGGGAGGGAGGGAGGGAGGGAGGGAGGGAGGGAGGGAGAAGAGATGAAAGAAGGAGAAGGATGAGGAGAGAGAAGGAGGGAGGGACGAAGGGGGGAAGGGAAAGGGGAGCAGGAAATAGGGAGGGAATAGCAGTGAGAGATGTAGCGCGCGGGAGAAGGGGGAGGTGCCGAGTAGGTAGATCCACACCAGCATCACCAGTGGGGCGGAGGTGGTCGCAGAATGGTGAGCTTGCCTCCGGCTGGCTGTTCGGCCAAAGCCTCGCGTCCACGAGCAACGCCGGAACGTCACGGCTGCAGCAAGAGCATGCCCCATCTATGGCTGCTACCAGGGTATATAATACCCGTGCATCACTGCACGACGAGTAACGGACGTCAAGCTGTCTCAACATAGAAGGACATTGTTGGAGATGTCGTCGCCCATCTTCTACGGCGAGTGATTCCTACACGGTACGCGTCACACGTACGTCCGCTAGTCGAAGCCCTTCGAGAAAGAAGACTGCTTTACGCCGTCAAGACATGCCACATTAATCGCTGCTACTGCTGCTGCTACTGCTGCCACCACCACCACCACCACCACCATCACCACCATCACCATCACCATCACCAAAATACCTCGGTCTTGAATGTGACGTAGCCCATGCCCTTCGACCTCCCCTGCGGGTTGGTTAGCACCCGGCTCCCCGCTACCGCTGCTGCAGCAGCACAAGCAGAAGCAGAAGCAGCAGCAGCAGCAGCACAAGTAGCAGCAGTCAAGGCAGCGGAATACACGAAAAGAAACCAGTTTTCACCGAAACAAAACGTTGCAGCAGGACGGGGGGGGAAGCGGAAATCGGGAGGCGGAAGGGGGGGGGGGGGGGGGGGGGGGGGGGAGGGGGGGGGAGAGGAGGAAAAGCATTAGGCACACCAAAACAACCGCCTGTAATGTTCAGAGTTTTAACCTCGACTGTTTCCTGGGTGGATAAAATAATCGGATCAGAGACAGCTAAATACGCTACACACCGCCGAGCCCCCCCCCCCCCCCCCGCCTCCAAAACAATCCAACCGATCTCATGCGGAAACCCCTAAGCATCACTCACTTCCACTCCGCCCCTCCCCATAAACGACAATAAATAGACCCCCCATGCAAAGTAGTGCTCACCACCGCAGCCTCTGAACAGATATGGTCTTGAAGCCCGAGCCCTTCGTAGAAAACACCAGCTTCACCACAAACACTGCTAAATAATCCCTGCTCTTCTCCCCCCGTCTCCACCTCCGCCCCCCCCCCCCCGAAAAAAAAACAAAGCAACACAACAATCGCGGAAACCCCTCCTCATTGCTCACTTCCGGAGCCCCTGAACATGCTCTTCAAGCCCGAATTCTCAGCACAAAACGTCACATTTATCGCAGACACCGTTGATCCCTCTGCACCCAGCCCCCCCCCCCCCCCCCCCTAAACAAAAAGCTCTCACTGCGGAAAACCCTGCTCATTGCTCAACTCTGGAGCCCCTTAACATGCCCTTCAAGCGGGAGCCTTCGAAGAAAAGGTCAGATGCATTGCAGCTACATACCCTCCATCCCTCCACCACTCCCCTCCCCGGAAAAAAACTGCAAACTTACTGCGTGAAACCCTGCTCGCTGCTCACCTCCGCAGTCTCTGAACATCTTCTTCAAGCCCGAATCCTTCGTAGAAAACGTCAGGTTTACCACGAACACTGTCAATCCCTCCTCCTCCTCTTCCACCGCTCCCCCCGCCCCGGCCCCAGATCCCGTACCACCTCTTTCATCGCCATCTCTCCCCCGTCCCCTCCCCGATGCGGCCTCCATTGCCGTGCGGGCCCGTTTGTTGTCGTTGTTGTTGCTGTTCTTGTCGGTGGTGGTGGCGGGCCCTGGGCGCTTACTGGGGTTTCTCTTAGAGGATGAGGCGGTGGAGGGGTGGGTGTCGGTGGAGGCGTTGTTTTTCTTGCTCGCCTGGCTGCGCTGGCGTTGTGTAGGCTGTTACGTTTTCCGACCCGACCCCATCGTGCGTGTGTGCATACGTGCGTTCGTTCGTCCGAGCACACCACATTTTGTGGATGCAAACAATAGGAGGGGCAGGGGCGGGGAAGGAGGGGTGTACTCGATAGGAGAAATGTACTCGATCTCATGCATGGCCGTAGTCGTATGGGGGGGGGGGGTTACTAGAGACACGGGGATGTGAAACATGAAAAAACAGACGTGAAAACGAGAAAGGAACACCTTTTGTTTTTCTTTCCTTTTCTTTGGCAAAAGAAAAATGAACACGGAAAATGAAAAAAAAGAAACGAAATGATACATGAAAAATGAACAAGAAAGATATGTATGAAAATGAAAAACAACGATGAAAAACAAGCACGCGCGATGTGCACTCGTCAGCCGTATGGTACTCGGCGAAAGTCGGAGCACAGGCAGAGCAGCAAACCTAACCCAGAGCAGCGAAAAGAGAAAAACGAAAACAGAGATACAAAAACGAACCAGAAACAAAACAGAGCAGCAACTCGAAAGGTGGCGAACCAGACGAGAAGAGGCACAATTAGAGCCCCCCCCCCCCCCCCTCCCCCCACCCCAATCCCCCCAGGAGATGAAAGCAACCTCCTCTTCCCCCCCAACGCGCTATAGAGGCATGGCCTGTACACTAGATCGTCAAAAGACAACACTGGTCAGCACCGTTTAGGCCCGAACGTACCCCTCTCCCCCTACCGCACTGTAAAAGAACCGCACTGAAGAGGAACCGCACTGCAAAGGCACGGCACGGTTAAGACACCGCACTGTAACGGCACCGCATTTTAGACGCACCGCACTGTAAAGGCACCGCACCGTAGAGGCACCGCACTGTCTCTCCATATATGCTACCCCCTCTCTTCATTCAATCGACGCTGTACTCAATGCGCAAGAAACCACGCACAATATGCCGACGTCCGCCTCACAAGCGGTTCTTAGTAGAATGCAGCTCACCCGACTCGCCGACCACCTCACCACGCTCGGTGCAAGCAAGCAATGTCTGCCTGATCGGCGAAATCCCGACATGCTCCGCCCCAGCATTGTTGGGATGCGAGGGCCAAAGGTCATACGACTGCGAACGGCCATGCATAACAATGAGCACACCCCCTCCCCCCCCCCCGGTCCTTCCCTAGAAATACACGCCTCCTCCTAGAAGCAGCGAACACACCTGGTGAAGAGGCCTTGCGGCCGCACCACCTCCCCAAGAGCTCGAAGCGAGGGGCAGGTCTTTCGAGAGCGCCCCCCTCGCTACCCGGCTTTCAAACACTTCCTTGTTCGCGACGTCCCTGTAGATAGAGGGAGGGAGGGAGGGAGGGAGGGAGGGAGGGAGGGAGGGAGAGAGAGATATCAAAGGGTCGCCGCTGAATGGCAACGTGTTTTCAGATATAAATACCTGGTACGCACAATCATAGCGGATGTTCAATATCGTGTCGATGTTTTCCGGTATGCCAGTACCTGGTATCGGATATCATCGTATTCGGATGCTCAGATATGTCGTTCATTGTACCGATACGTCAGTGATCGCGTCAGATATTCCGATAAATCGGCTACTGTACCGAATATCGGAGCGATGCTACTGGGCCTTCTCCGCGGCATCCCGGCAGACAGACAGATAGATACCTGGTAGACAAGACAGACCGGTACTCACGCAACTTGCAGAACGATAACAAGCACAAACGAAATAATCGAAAAACAAAAAACAACGAAAACTTGAAGAAAAACAAAAAAAAAAAAGTCATCACCGGTTGAACGATTTTTTTTTAACAAAATAAACAGCAGAAGCAGAGAACAAATACGTACGTGAGAAAAAAAAGGAAAAACGGAATAAAACAGAAGAACAGGAAGGAAATATATTAATGGAGAGCGTTTCTGCCTGCAATGCCGTCCTCACCAGTCCCGGAGAGAGCCGACCTCCTGCTCGAACTGTAGGAAAGCCGAGCATGCCGCCTGTCGAGCCAACACGAGAGAAAAAAAAAACGAGGGAGGGAGGGAGGAAGGGAGTGGGGAGGGTGTACTCATCATCATGCACAGCCGTAGTCCTATGACCATAGACCCTCGCATCCCCACAATGCCGGGACGGAGAACGTCAGGTTTTCACCGACCAGGAAGACACCGCTTGCACCAAGCGCGAAGCGCCGTGGGGTGTTCGGCGAGTCGCATGAAGGGTGATGGAGGGTAGGGGAGGGGGGGGGGGGGGGCGGGTAGAGATGGCGCACGCAACAAGTATCGAGTTATCGCAGGAAGCACAACAAATGGTACCGTACGGTACGCGGTACGGTATGTCCCGTTCCGATAAATTCCGGTACACGGTACGGTATGTCCCGTTCCGATAAATTCCGGTACGGCACATTCCGGTACGGTAGTGCAGTGCATACACGGTACGGTACTCCATGATACAGCCAGGTCCGGCCCGGTCCCAGATCCGGTCCGGGGCTCGGTCCGCGGGTCCGGTCAGGTTCGGTCCGGTCCGTTCTGTTCAGCGGAAATCCCTATATGGTACAACAGGCTACGGGACGGTGAGGGCACGGTACGGTGTCGTACAGCCGGTGCCCACGGCTTGTTACAGTAGTCACGCTGCGCTACGGTACGGTACGGTGAGTCGCGGCACGGCACGGCGGGGCACACTACTCACAGCACGTTCACATTACGGCGCCCTGTGCGGCGTATGCCAGGTACCTGGGGTTGACGCCCTACGGTACAGCACGAGCAGCAGTATGTATCTATGGTATCTATGGGCCCGCGAAAAAAAACAAAACACACACACAATTTCTGTAACAGCAGTAGAAAAGGCTTGGAACATTTTTACACGACTCGGGCAGATCGCCGACAGATCATCGACGCCCACTTCCCTCACGATCTAGATCATTCGGAGGCAGATCTCTACTCCTGTCATGTGCATACGATCTATCCATCTACAGCATACAGCTCATGTTGCCGGTACGGAAGCCGTACAAAATGCATCGACCTCGCGCATGATTTCCTGGGTGGGACGTGCACTTCCATGTACACACACATCCGGCACGACCCATCATAATGGCAGGTTAAGGATAATGACTTTTAGGGCAAAAAATGCAGTCCCGTTTTGGGGGGGACGAACCAGTCTAATTCTGAGTGATTTGTCCCCGAAAACGGGAGCGCGGTTTTTGCCCTCAGAGGGTTATTCCCCTTGTGGGGACAAACCAGTCAACTCTTAAGTGGTTTGCCCCCAAAACGGGACTGCGGTGCTAACAAGGGTCAAGGGTTTTAAGGATCTACTGTGGATCGTCATCCGTCTCTCCGAGAGGTATGAAACCCTCATTGCGGTCCCAAACTTCTACCGTGAGCACCCTTTCAGGTTAGGCTGCTACCGTCTACCAGGGTGTAGGGTTTTCGCGTTGCGCTTGCCGCTCGCTGAGCACACTTTCTCGATAACAACAACAACAACAACAACAACAACAACAATGACAATACTGTTACGGGGGATCATAGTTAATAGGACCAAATATTGTTATTAACAGTAAAAATGTTGAAATCTATAGTTTTTTTATGTATACCATACCAGGTAGGTCCTATTAACTATGGTCCCCCGTAATAGAAATAAATGGCGTCCCCTCCAGAGGTGCTCGACAAAAAGAGAAAAACGATCTACCAGGTACGCTGCCTTCCCAGCGTCAAAATGAAAAACAAAATCAGTGCGTTGGAATTTCTGGACGAAATTTACGACAGCCGACTTTTTTTTTTTGTCATATGTCTCTTTTACTTGGATTTAGTGTGCCCTCCCCCCTGTCTTGGTCAAAGAATAGCAAAAAGGAAACAACGTAATGAGCGCCCAGCTGTTGGAAATGTCTATAATAGGAGTAGGAACGGTGCTCCGTCTCGAAAGGGATGCGTGGTCAATGGTCAAATGACTTAAGGCAAGCAATAAATGAGTGTGTGTCCCCCCTCCCCCCCCCCTCTATTGTCATACGACTACGGCCATGCATGAGATCGAGTGCATCTCTCCTATCGAGTACCCCCCCCCCCCGCCTCCTGTCTGGGCCTCGAAAATGGGTAGTGGGGGTATAGGGTTTCATTCGAGCGTAACTCCGTGGGCTGGTTAGCAAAAACAACGCAACGCCTGACCGGCTGCGCAGCTTTTCGGTATAACCTCTTTTAACCAACCAGCTCCCCTCATGTTTGTCGACTCCATTAAAAAAAAACATGTTTTTCTTCATCCCAGCCAAAATCGGATTATTGTCGCAAACACCCCCCGATATTACGAGTCCAAAACGGGGGGCAACACTCTCCGGGTGAGACTCGTATGGTAAAATATATTCATATGAAAGGCCTGGCCTCCGCCCCACCTCTGGAAAGTCCTCCACCTCTCTAACGCAGCGCGCGAACAGACGCCGGCAGGCTCCCAGATCGCCCGTGCTCTTACGCTCCCACGCGATGACCTCGAGCCAGGAGGCCAGGCGTCTGCCGGAGTGGCGCAAGACCCGATCCCACTGCCGCGGCGCCTGCGCATGCATGTATGTAGTAATCACGGTGGGCGGGGGGGGGGGTACTCATTTGTTGCTTGCCTTAGTCATTTGACCATTGGCCACGCATCCCTTTCGAGACGGAGCATAGGGGGGGGAGGGGGGGGGGATACTCGATATCATGTACCTGGTATGGCCGTAGTCGTATGACTAGAGACCCTCGCATGGTGCGGGGGAGGGGGGGGGGGGGGGGGGTACCCATTTGTTGTTTTCCTTAGTCAGTGGACCGTTAACCACGCATCCCAATGGAGACGGGGCACCGCTTCCTACTCCTAATATAGAGACACCTCCAACAGTTGGGCGCTCACTACGTGGTTTTCCATATATTACACAGTTTTTTTTTTGCTACTATTGTCCCCTTCCTGTTGGGGGCGGGGGCGGGGGGGGGGGGGGAAGGGGAATATCACTCTGGACATGAATATCGGTCTTCATATTGATGTATAAAGGGCCCTTATCCCATCATCCCCATCATCACTTTTACTTTCCAGCCTAATAATTCGTGGGAGGTGTTGCCCTCAACGAGCTTCTGCACAAGCCAGGTGTCTACCCTTCTCCCCCCCGGTACGTGCCTTTATTTTTTGTCGCGCATAGGGTTCAGCATTCCCACTGCTCGTCGATTTTCATCGAATGCAGCTAACTCACGCTCTCGCGCTTTCCACTATAATAATCACTTTTTTTATGCAAGAAAAAGCCCCTACGAGCGTGCACTCGGTGAGACTTGAACCTACGAAATTGATCTTCATAGGCACGCGGATCACCTACCAAGCCACCGGGAACGCCGGTATATATCACTGTGGACGTGAATATCGGTCTTCATATTGATGTATGAACAAACCTTATATTTCCGACCACCCAAACGCGCCTTCTACGGTTCAGTACAAGCAACTTTTGCTTTTCTCGAGAAGAACATTCATGAATACCCGACCTTAATTTTTGGAAAATAAATTAAAACATTTTTCTTTTCAGAAAAAGTACAGCCTACCCCGAAGCATATACAGCCTACCAGGTGTATAGGTATGTCACGAATCTTGAAAAATTGAGTATTATTAGCGGAAAGCGCGAGAGCGTGAGTTAGCAACACTCGATGAAAATCGACGAGCAATGGGAGCGCGGAACCCTATGCGCGACAAAAAATGAAGGCACGTGCCGGGGGGGGGAGAACGGACAACACCTGTGACTACGGTTTGTCGGGAAGTTCGCTGAGGGTAAAGCCTCCTACCAGGTACGAGTTATTGAGCTGGAAAGTTTAAGTGATGATCATAGCAGAAAACAAGAGCAAAAAAAAATCCTACGTAGTAATAGCAGTGGTAGTAATATAGCTTTATCACGAATCCTTAATACCAGTATACAATACGCTTACGTAGTATTAATAGTATTAGTAGTAGTAGTAGCAGTAGTAGTAGTAGTAGTAGTAGTAGTAGTAGTAGTAGTAGTAGTAATAATAGTGGTAGTAATAGTAGTAGTAGTAGTAGTAGTAGTAGTAGTAGTAGTCGTGGTAGTATTAATAGTAGTACTCGTCATGTGTGTCTTCACAGTAGGTATGCCTGCTTCAGTCTGCCCCGCGGAAGACCGTACGCATTCTACGACATGGTGGGCGCTAACCCCGTGAGAGGGTCTCACTCACTCTCATTTCCAAGCAGGTTTTTCGTACCCCCCAAAAACAACAGCGGACATAAGTTTCGTAAGGGTAAATAATTGAACTCTAATTTCAAGCACACCATCACGGAGGAACACAGCCAGCAATCAGGACCAGACATGCTTAACAATAAAAATACTGGAACATGTAAACTTTTGTATACTTGATCGGTCTTGACTAATACGGGGGACAAATAGGACCTACGGTACACACAAAAAACCTACCAGGTACATATTCACGTATTTTTACTAACAATGTTTGGTCCTATTTACTAAGGCCCACCGTAATACTATTCAAGCACACGATAACGCAGGAACATAGCAGTAACCAGGACCAAATATGATTATCACCGGGGGCCGCAGTAAACAGGACCAAACCTTGTTGGTAAACATAAGGAAACATATAGATTTTTGTGCGTACCGTGGGTCCTATTTACTATGGCCCCTCGCAATAGCAAAATCCCTGGACATATGCTGTAGGTTCTTGTGTATATGACGGGTCCTGATTACTACGGTCCCCCGTGCATAGCGGTCCTTCTGTAGTGCCGGTTGAGTGCTAATATTGCCGGCTGCCCGCCACATATAGTGTCGGTGAAATCGCCTGGCACAGATGGGACTGACCAGCGTGGCCGTGTGCGGAGCATATAGTGCCGGTTCCCGCTATAATAGTGCCGGTTGCCCGCTACATATAGTGCCGGTTGAGTCGCTTGGCACTGGTGGGAATCACCAGTGTGGCAAGTGTGCGGAGCATATAGTGCCGGTTGAGTCGCTTGGCACTGGTGGGAATCACCAGTGTGGCAAGTGTGCGGAGCATATAGGGTCGGCTCCCGCTATAATAGTGCCGGTTGCCCGCTATAGTGCCGGTAGAATCGCTTGTCACTGGTGGGGATCACCAGTATGGCAAGTGTGCGGAGTAATTAGTGCCGGTTCCCGCTATAATAGTGCCGGTTACGTTGGCTGGCTGGCGCATACATACCGGCACTATAGTTCCGGTTGCCCCCGTAATATAGTGCCGGTTGGCGCATACATACTGGCACTATAGAGGGACCACTGACACGTTCTACGATAGAGGTTTAACAGCACATGTCCGCTAAAATGTTTTCTGAAGGACGGGGTTCCTTAACCCAAAATCGTCGGAATGCCAATCTTGTTTCGAAAATGACGTTTCCGTATGCTTGGGCCATGGCATTATTTGTTTCTGCTGACGTCAATTTTCGGGTGATGTATGGAGCTCCCTAAGTGAGGAGCCTCAGAAAATTGAGGGTGAGCCTCTATCGCAGAACGCCTCCACTGACGGACTGGAAACCGCTGTAGAGCTGACGCATGGTCGTACCGTGGAGGAGGTGCGCCTATCTTTTTTCTGAGAAAATAATCAGGTTGGTCGTTACGGCCCATGCTGTCATTTTACCTGAGATTCCACCTTCACTCCCTCGAGTTCAAGATCGGTAATGCCTTCCACCACTTCCTCCTCCATTTGGATCCGGGTCTTGACGATCGTGAGCCAGCCCTCGTCCCACCCGGGGTAGTTCTGGACGCGTCCCCGTTTCAGTCGATCCACAGGGAGTTCCACGTTGTCAGATGGGGAGGGGTGCCAGGGCGAACACGACGGTAGGACAAGTGCGTGGAGCGGAAAAGAGAGAGACAGAGAGTGCATGAGATGGGGAAACAGACAGACGGAGAGAGACGAGAAGACAGAGGTAGAGGCAAAGGATAGATGAGGAGTAAAGAAGACCGAGAGACGCCAAGAGAAAAGAGCGGCTACTTCTTATGAAAAGAGAGAGAGAGAGAGAGCGAGAGAGAGAGGGGGGTGGACAAGATATCGCCGAATACACGCACCAAATCACCCTCTGCTATGGGTACAGCAAAACCTCTACTACCACCAGCACCACCACCACCACCACCGAGAACGAGCGACGTCTCTCACGGCGTGCAACACGTATAGCCCCTAGCCCCCATAGGGGTCTCGCTTTTTCAGGCCAAGAACAAGTTCTACCTGGCGACAAAACCAAAACATCGACATATCGATATATCGATATATAGGCTTACTTAGATTTTGTCTCTGGTCTTTCGTTCACTTGATCACAAGGGCCTGCTTCGCTCTCAGAGCGTCTGCGACAAAAATACCGTCGCTTCTACGTACGGTCCATTCTTTATTCGCGTTCTTTTGGCCCCTTTGCGTGCCGCACTTTTTTCTGGGAAAAAAACAATTACATGCGAAGCACATGTACGTCACTCTGACCGAGAATACAACGGACGTTTGTTGCTCATATCGGAGTCCAAACCCGGCTTTAAAATTTCTGGCCAGAGTGGTGGAGGTAGACCTAGGCCCTGGGAATGAACGCAACATCGAGTCAAAAGCGTAGGCGCCCTTTTTCCTCAACTCTTTGAGTCCCGTTTTGGGCACAAACTACTTGGAATTAGACTGGTTTGTCCCCCAAAAAGGAGACTCAGGTGCCAAAAAGGGTGGCTTCATTCACCCTTTTACTGCTTGCACTGTCTTTTTGCTCTCATTTTTCTGGTCTTGCTTGTGTTGTTGTGTTCTCGTACCCGGTACGCTGACATTTCTCTTGCTGACACTTGAATTTGCGATTTAGTTTTATTTTTGGGTGTTCCTCTGTCTCAGTCTGTGACGGCAGAACCAGTATCTCTCTAGGATAAGGAATCAGGACGGACACTGGGTGTACTGATGAAGCTGGGTAGAAAGGACGATTTATTGTGAATACAACAACAACCACAACAACAACAACCACAACAACAACAACCACAACAACAACAACAACAACAACAACAACTGTGCAGAAACCTAAAACCTTACTCCGATTCCAAGATGCATTGACCCCCACATCGGTAGTGCAGTCCTCTTAAGAATGGGTTATAACCCTTTTACAGCAAGACCGCAGTCACTCCCGTTTTGGGGACAAGCTACTCAGAACCTGAGTGGTTTGTCCCCAAAACGGGACCGCAGTTTGGCCTAAAAAGGTCAATTACACCGGGGTTTTGGGATGGTAGACAGAAGTCCTCATGCGAGGGGCCTCCAAACGAAAACTATCAGGGTGTTTTGTAACCTCCACACCCGTACGAGCAGCATGCGCGTTCTGCACCTCGACAACCCGCACGCATGCTACGCCTGCGATAGTGGCGGACAACACGTTCCCTCAGGCTCTTCACTTCACCGTAAGGAGCGCTGCACTTCACCCAAAAAAAAACTGACGTAGAGAACAAACGTAGACTCAACCCGACGAACACCCCGAACGCCTCTTTTTGTCGGTGTATATCGTGAAACACTTATCACGGCGGCCCTTAATACGTACGCCCAAAACGGGGGGAAAGAAAGAGCCTTCCCGATGTATCCCCGAACAATGTAAACGTAACATCGATGGGAATAAAAACCTACCGTCAACCAACAGCGTATTTCTACAACACGCATCACTCTCGATTCGCGCAGTAGTTTCTGGAGACACCACGCACCAAAGCGGGCTTATTTGGGGCTTTATATTGGGCTTATTTACTATGGGCCGCCATGATAATGGCATTCCAGCAATATTGGATGAAGGAGCATGGTCAGTCAGAAATATTTATGCCGAAAATAACTGCCGGTATCGTCGCACGCATCACTGTCCGACCCCCCCCCTCGCGACCTTGACCCCTCCCCGCCCCCGCCCCCATGCACCCCCACACCCCTCCCCCCTTCCCGCCTCCCAGGCGGCCAAACAGGATGGGGATAATATTGGCAAAAAGTTTCTACGTAATATATGGAAAGAGCGTAATGAGCGCCCACGTGTTGGAGGTGTCTCTATTAGGAGTAGGAAAACGGTGCTCCGTCTCGAAAGGGATGCGTGTTCAACGGTCAAATGACTAAGGCAAGGACCAAATGAGTACCCCCCCCCCCCCCCCGCGCTCCCATCCAATACCGCCTCCAGAAACCCCCGCAGCCTTTCGCACCGGACCGATCATCTACAGGTAATCAACTACATATTTCAAGGCACATACATATATTCCCGATGTGGTACACCACTCTGTCCCATTATATAAGCAACTTTTTTACCCTAATTTTTGAACAAAACCGTTCTTATATGTTGGGACAGAGTGGTATACTTCGAAGTATGATTTTAGCTCATGTTCTGCCGGGTGGGACCCGAGTAGTCCGCATGTCTGGCGCAGGTTTTCCCTCCGGTTTGGGTTTTTGCCCTAAAAGGCAGATCCTGGACAGCATCTCACAACGGCAGGTGAGGAGCTAGATCCTCCACAGTAGATAGATAGATAGATAGATCATGATCTGTATGATCTGACCGAGACGTGGGAACGTAGCACCCAAAGCCCACCATCGTTGCGGAACCGTAACAATAATGAGATAACGAAACTCGGACAAACGCGTGCCTTCGTCGTACGTGTGTGCGCGCGCGCCTTCGCCGCAAAAAAAAAACCAAGAGCTAAACACGGGACCTTGCCCATACGAAAACCTCTGCTTCTTCGAACGCCCCACGCACGCCTTCCGAGGAAAACACAAAAAAAAAAAAAGTCGGAAGAAAAAAACTTCCGCCTGCTAGACCTATGTGCCAATGGAAACGCGTAGTCCAAAAGTTTTCTTTCAAAAAATATTGCTTTAAGAAAACAGTCGAAAATTTCCTCGTACCGCCGCTGTGGCAAAAAAGAGGAAAAAGTATTTGTAGTTTTTTTGTTTTCCCCAACGGCTGCAGGCGGCACAATTTGATTTTTCTGGTTGCAATTTGTCAACACGCTGATAGAAATCAGCTCGTGCGACGATCGACGCTCGATCTCAACACAGACTCGGCCCACGGCCAACCCGCTGGGTGTCCGGCAAGGCCAAGGAATATAGATGACAGCCTCGGAGATGTCAGGTGGATCCATGGTCTAGGGGGCGAGAGCTTGACGGCGGCGTTCTACGGTATCCTCCCAAATCTGAAAAAAAAAAGTATTTTCTGCCATTCGAGACGGATGGAGAGTTTTTGTCTTCAATTTAGTGCACACCAGCGGCCAATTGTTTTTTTTATCATATGCCTGGTCAGCTCCCGCCACATGACACCGGCCATGGTGTGAAGACGGTGACGCTGGGGTGGGTCGGAGCCCCTAACGAGCGCACTCCGTTCAGAATTCATGACGCCGCCGTTGGTTTTTCTCGATCGATGTTTGTCAAGGACTCGGAATCTCGCCGCTTCGAACCAAACAACCGCCTGAGTTTTTCTCAAGCTGATCTTAGCCCAACATCAGCCCCATATTTGTTTTTTTCGGGCTTTTCCGAAAGTTTGGACTGTTCTTTTTTCCAAACGTGCCCATAGCAAGCGTGTTCTGAAAAAATTCGCGGGTGTCTTCGAAATTCAAACTTTGTACCAGGTATTGATACTTCGCTTTCCCATTGGCATAGGTCTTAGAAGGTAATCGCAAAAACGATTAAAAAACACCTCCAACACCTCCAACACCTCCTCCAACACCTCCAACACCTCCAACACCTCCAACAACAACCAAAACAACAACACGGACCTTGTCGACGAAAGCCTCCGCCTCTTCGAACGCCCCGCGAACGCCTTCCAAGGCCATCAAAACTCTCCGCCCTTCTTCCTGCGCCTTTCCTTCTCTCGCCGCGCCTGGCCCCGCACCCGTAATGGCGGCCCTCGGCAGACACTCGGGTCCCGCCGCAGGTCCAATCGCTTGTGCCGCCGCTGCCGCCGCTGCTGATGCTTCCGCAACCGCTCCTCTTCTGCCGCTGGCCGCGACGTCGGTAGCGGTGAGCAGCCGCCGCCGGAAGCATGCACAGTACGCTAGCAAAACCTGGGTGGGGGGGGGGGGGAGGGGAGGGGAGGGGGGGCGGGGGGGGGTACTCATTTGTTGCTGCCCTTAGTCATTTGACCATTGACCACGCATCCCTTTCGAGACGGAGCAGGGGGGAGGAGGCTGGGGGAGCGTATTCGTTTGTTGCTTGCCTTAGGTCATTTGACCATTGACCACGCATCCCTTTCGAGACGGAGCATGGGGGAGGAGGGGGGGGGGGGGGGGGGGTACTCTTTCGTTGCTTACCATAAGTAATTTTACCCATTGACCACGCATCCCTTTCGAGACGGTGCACAGCTCCTATTCCAAAAATAGAGACACCTCCAACACTTGGTCGCTCATCACCTTATGCTTCCACACATCAATTTTATTATTATTTATCTTGTAACCCTTCCTATTTCGGCGGGGAAGGGAGGCGGAGGCGCACTCGATATCACCGTACGACCATAGACGCTCGCACCCCTACAATGCCGGGACGGAGCACGTCGGGTTTTCACCGACCAGGCAGACATTGCTTGCACAGAGCGCGAAGCGCCGTGAGGTGTTCTGATGAGTCGCATGAAGGGTGAGCTGCATACTACTGAGAACCGCTTGTGAGGCGGACTTGCCTATGGATGACAGCTTCAACGAGTTGATGAGGGGGGTTTTGGTTTTGCGGCGGAATAATTCAGGGGAGTGTGAAACCGATTTTTAACTTCGCCGAACACATCGTTGCAGAAGGGAGGGGAGGCGGGAAGCCGGAGGGGGGGGGGGGGGGGGAGGGGGGGGGGAGGGGGGTTGGGGGAGGGAAGGGCAAGGATGGGGATTCAGAAGGTGAGATGGGGAGAAAGGAGGGTGGGGTGGGCAGAGGAGAGGGGGAAGGGGAAGGATAGCGCAGCGCGGGGAGGAGATGGGGGTGAGCTTATCCCATTCTCCACTCGTGCGTGTCCACACACCACCACCCACTCAACCACACCTCGTGACAGGCCATTGATTCCCACTTCATGATTTAGATCTTTCAGGGAAGATAAGGTCCTCATCTGTATGATCTGTATGATCTAGCTCCTCATGTCGCCGGGTGGGGAGAATGGCAAAATCTGCGTGATCTACTTTAGAAACACGCTTTCCTGCGGTGGGCACATGCTTACCAACAAAAACCCTGCATAATATCTCACAACGGCAGGGCAAGACCAAGGTCATGATCCATCTGTAGATGATTTATCCGTCCGAAGTGTCCAAAAAACAAAAATACTCGCACAATCTTCAAGCAGCTTTTCCCTAAAAAAAACAATGGTGCGCAAAATCTAAAACGGGATCATGGTAACACAATAACCAGTGGATACAATACATACCTAACCCCTTAGCGGCCCCCTTCAAGGGGATAGCGACCAAATCAGTGATAAGCTTTGGTGGTGTCATCAACCGTCCACGAGCGGTGTGAGCGCCCAGAAAGTACGGCTGGAATCACGTCCCACCCATACCGCACGCCTCCTTAGGAATCGAAACCCGCCGGTCACCGATTAGTGTCGTCATCTCCCAACCACGGAGCGGCCGTTGCTGTAGTGTAAAGCGCACCTTCACGTAGTCATCGGGAGAACGCAGCGCGCTGGCAAGAGCCTCCCTCCAGACCTTTCCCAAAGCTACCAAAGCGGCCGCCGCCGCCACCGCCGCCGCCGCTGCCGCCGCAGCTGCCAAGTCTCCGGCTCTACCCCCCGAAGAAGCATCCAAAGGAAATCCCGAAGAATGTTCTGGAGAACGTTCCGGAGAACGTTCCAAAGAGCGAAGACGACGGCACCAGAGTTCCGCCGACCAGGGGAGGTTCCGCACGGCCCTCGCGGTCAGCGTTGCTTCCTGGAGAGGGGAGCGGGGGGGGGGGGAAATAAATCACATTAAGCGCCCAAACTGAGCCAACTCCCTACATCCTTGAGCTTACGTTTTGGGCACAAACTACCAGTAGTTCACACAGATCATCTATAGATCATCCACGAATCATCCACAGATCATTCCCAGTTCATGACCTACATCTTTCAGAGCAGATGTGTATTAGATAGATGTATTCCTGATCTGTGTGATCTATCAACAGCTCATGTCGCCGCGGGGGAGGGGAGCCGCATAAATCTGCTGTGACCTGGAGGACAGGTACCCTGGGTTGGGTCTTTACCGCGAAGGTACCGCACAGCACCTCAGAACGGCAGGCTACGGGCTGATCTACATGATCTACATCGTGATCCGTCTTCCGAGTTGTACACTATTTCCAAGTACGAGCAGTGTAGGATGATTTTTGCAGCTCCGAAATGGTCTATTCTGGATACGGTACAGGAGGGGGGGGAAGACGCTGCCAGGGCTTCGCAGTTGCAGCTCGTCGCAATAAGTCTTGACGATAAGCTTTTCGTGTATTTTCATTCTTCGAGATATGCACCGCCATAGGATTTGTTTTTTAAAGTCCGTGTTTGAGCGAGGCTTACAGGGCCGCTCTCGCGCTATATAAATATATATATATATATATATATAATATATATATAATATATATACCAGTATATATACACCTGGTACGAGGTGGTGGTGGAAACCCCGTATCGAAAGTGGGGGTGGCCCCCTTCCCCCACAAAAAGTAGCCTCAAAGGCTACTAGGGGCAGCTTGCACCACCCGAGATCGTGTGAGGTGTAAAACAGAAAAGTCCCTGCTGTCGACCTTAGCATATTGTGCAGGCTATCGTATCCGTTGATGAACATCGTCGGTGACGAATGCCTTTCCAACGAGAGAAGGTCAAGTGCTGCAGACCGCTGCCCCACACAATACGCTCGAGGCAAGGGGATCTGTCGACCAAGACCTTGCCGACACCAACATACCTGGTATTGAGAAACGTGCTAGTCCATCGGGCGCTACCGACGACAAACAGACTCACCCACCAATTGCACCACGTTGCATTGCTATAATAGGTATCGCAGTGGCTGGCCATCATGGCCCATTGTCCAGGGTGTGAAGATAGAGAAGATGCGGGCTACTGTACGGGTACAAAGAGGCACCCAACGTTTCTGTGACCTCTCACTTGAACAGTCTCTTCTTAAAAAAATGCCAACTTAAGACACGTGCTACCAGTAGAGGTGCACCGCTTTTTTTCCTGAGGCCCTTCCTCACGTGATGATAGCATAGGCGTTCTATACACACCTCGCCCAAAAACTGATGGCGAAACTCGATGGGAAGCAAATCGAAAAAATTGCCGGTACACCCCCAACCTCCTCTTTTTCAGAGGCTTGTCACTTCACCTTATTAACCCATTTAGGACCGCAGTCCCGTTTTGGGGGCAAACTACTTCGAATGTGAATGGATTGTCCCCAAAACGGGACTGCGGTTCTAAAAGGGTTAAGGAGCTCCATATCTCACCCGAAAACAAAAAAATCGAGAAAAAAAACGATTGGGCAATGGTTGATGAACAACACCACGGACTTAAGCAGTGGGTGCATCACGAACAGTACAGCAGTAAAACACCACTCGTAGCGGTGTTCGGACGATATTGGGATAGGGAGCCTGGTCAGTCAGAAACTATTTGCCTCGGAAGGCAAAAAAGTGTTATGTACACGTACCCCCTATTGTGCATAGCACGCATCGCCCTGGACCCTTTTAGGGCGAACTGCAGTCCCGTTTTGGGGGCAAACCACTCAAATTCTCAAGTATTACGCGGAACCATAGTCAATAGGACCAAATATTGTTGGTAAAAATGGTTAAATAAATATATAGGTTTTTATGTAAAACATAGGTCCTATTATCTATGGTCCCCCGTAATAGTTTGTCTCCAACACGGGACCGCTGTACTAAAAGGGACAAGGTCGATACACGACCGATCCCATGGCCTCAAAAATGAGGATTATTTGAGAGGAAATTTGGTTGGTTTTGAGGTTTCATGTATTAACAATCTGTTTCCAGTACAAAATAGCAACACCGAAAAAATGCCCCAACCCACGAAAAATAAATTGCTGTGTGGGGGCAAAAAAGTGACCAAAATGACCGGGTTTTTTTTCAACCCCCAAGTGTTCTCGGGGTTGGGTAACTAACTCTGTGGGTTTGGTCAGCAAACGGATCGACTCCTGATTCACCCTGTTGGACCGATCCGCTCCTCGCGTTTGTCGGTTCCAAATGCTTTTTACAACTCAACCAGATTGGGCTATCGCAAACACCCCACGTTTGGATAAAAAAAAGGATGATGTCTGCGAAGAATTTGGTCGGTAACCAATTTGGTAGTTTTTTTAGGTATGTTTCCTATATAAAAACGACCTTTACGCATGGAACTTATCCCAGGAGTTTTGACCCAACCCAATAATAAATACTTCAAAAGAGGCGTTTGGGCTATTTTTTCCCCTCAATTTTAGGAAGATCCTGTATTACGTAGAGTTTATTTCGCGGGTGGGGGGCTTTTTTTTTATATATATATATTACAGGAAACAAAAAACAGACCTATTTCGCGGGTGGGTTTTTATTTTATTTTATATATATTACAGGAAACAAAAACAGACCACAAGAAACCCAACGAGACGGTTCCAACCATTTTGTCGCAAACACCTTGATGGCGAACAATGATCCCTCAGCTGAGGAGCCGGTAAGTCTCAAGACCGTTATTTGCAACCCCTACTTTCAACCCCTCATTGCAACCCCAATTTGCAAATCCCTAATTGCAACCCCTATTAGCAACCCCTCGTTGCCACCCATACCGAATCACGGATCAAAGAAAGAGAAGAGAGATACAGCGACTGCTAGTCCCTATACACGCCCTCGCGAAAAAGTTTGCTGGTGGGAAACAAACATGGTGAGGGGATGCAACCGACTTTCTTTTTTTTCTTTCAGGCGTCTCCCAACGCTCAAGGAGCCCTTTTTTTAGGACTGCAGTCCAGTTTCGTGGACAAACTACTTGAAATGGTTTTGTTCCCAAAAAACGGGACGGCAGCCCTACAAGGGTCAAGAACCTCTAGATATACGTCACCCAAAAAGCTCACATGGACAAAAACACGTGTACCCGAAACCCACTGAAGAGCAGTCCTATGGGCTAGGCTGGGCATATAACGAGTAATGGCGTCATCGTCTCGGCGGGCTGATGGTTATCCTCGAATGCTACTATTATACCTGGTACTAAATACGCAGCGTATGAGGGGGTCGGGTTTTGAACCCCGGCCGACAGGTTCCCAAAAAAACAGAAAACGAAAGAGTACTTTTCGTGCCTTTTTATCGACGCGGAGAGCGCGAGAGCTCCGATAGCAAAAAATCGATGAAAATCGACGAGTGGGATGCTGCACCCTATGCGCGACAAAAATGAAGGCAAGTGTACCAGCGGGGGCGGGGGCGGGGTACTCGATAGGAGAGGTGTACTCGATCTCATGCATGGCCGTAGTCGTATGACCGAGGAAGGGGGGGGGGGGGGGGGGGGGGGGGGGGTGACAAGGGAAGAAAGCCACCTGTGACGGCCACGTTTTTTTTCTTGTCCAGAGAGGTGGAAGAAAAAAAAGTGAAAGTACGTACGTAAAGGAAAGTGTTCGTACACGCATGCATACCTGGCATACAACACCAATGGATATAAAATGATATTTCAACGATATTGGGAACGTGTAGAGGACTCAGCCTCGGTTCAGGAGTCCCTGTCAGATACAAGAAAGAAAAAAAAACAAAAAAGTGCTATTAATACGTTAATACCACTCTGTTCCTGAATATAACGGTCGTTTCTATAGTAATACATAATCAAAACGGTAGGAGCTGTGAGCCGGCAGGACTTCACGACTAAGAACAAATCGGCAGATGCCACTAGCCCACTACAACTGACTTTAGCCCGCAAGTCTGCTGGCGAAAGCCAGCTGGTGGCCAGCCGACGTACTGCGAAGTCAGGCGAGCGAAACAAGCCAACTCAGCCCTCCCCGGCAGAGGACGGCGCACCGCCCAAACAAGGAAAACGTATCCCGCATTCAACAATCCTTCCTACGCACAAGTATGGAAACCCAATACCTCCGACAGTCGGCCCCTCCAGGAAACGACTATCTATTAGCCCGACTAATCACTATTAAATAGTTGGCGACTTACTCAAGTCGTGCCGACCTACAGCCCGACTAATTCGGGGGACCATAGTACATAGGACCTACGGTTCACACAAAAAACTA
Source organism: Nereocystis luetkeana (assembly GCA_031213475.1). Classification (NCBI taxonomy): domain Eukaryota; class Phaeophyceae; order Laminariales; family Laminariaceae; genus Nereocystis; species Nereocystis luetkeana. The sequence goes on from JARUPZ010000020.1 coordinate 6,520,154, forward strand.
TATATATATATATCCCTATTTTTACTAACAGTATTTGGTCCTATTTACTATGGTCCCCCGTATAGGATTTCAACGATATTGGGGAGGTACCTAGCCTCAGTTTAGGAGCCCCCCGTCAGTCACAAAAAAAAGCCAAAAGTACTGCGTACCGGGTAGGTCGCATCATACCTACTGGAGGGGGCTGCGCACTGGCCGACCCAGTCAATACCGATTATACTGTCGTCGACACCAAACATAATACTGGATTGCAGCAGGTTTTATCTCCTCCCGAAACGCAATTGGTGGGTTTCCGTACTGTAATATGGCGTGTTTCTTGGGCGCACGTACGTACGTACGTACGATAAAATTTCCTGGCAAATGTACTGGCAAGATCTATCAGTATACTACTACTGCCACGAGAATAATACTGCCAGTATACTGATACTGCCAGTATGTACATACTGTGCCAGGGCCCAGCAGAATAAATACCCCTATCGTTAAAAGGCATCGCTGCACCCCCATCCTCCCCTGCCGTCTTACCGACACATTGGCGCCAAGGGCAGCAAGGAGAAGGTCCGAGTGCGTTATCCAAATCCTCTCGTGCAGACAGCACCCCTCCGACTCCGCTCGCTCCAGAATAAACGCCGCTCTCGATGGGTGGCCATCCCCGGCTTCCATAGCCGCGTATGCCTGCCGTCCCACGAGCCCCCCGAAACAAAGCACCCGGAATGTTGAAAAAAAAAATGAACAAAAAGAAGGGAGTGAATGACAACAAAAAAGTTTTGACGAAACCATGAAACACGTGAGAGAAAGACAGATCAGCAAAAACAGTCCTGTGTGGGGTGCTTGCAAACATATACATATATGCACGGCAGCTGTTTCAGAGCAAACGGCTTGCCGCCGCCAGCCAGCAGCACAAAGTCACGTGCTGTACTGCATTCATGCACTATAAATACAGCCGCCGCCGCCGCCAAAATAACCAACGAAAAAACAGCAACATGAAACCGAAACAAAATAGGGCAGCGCGGTCACGCTCCCACGTCCACACCAAGGTACGGGCACGCAACACACGCACCATCATACGTGTGGCCTCATCTTTTCCTTGTTCACATGATTTCCATTTTTCAGCAGTGGCTATTCCTACCTATCCATAGCACAAACGCAAGCACGAAAATCACCGAGCTTCGCGCACCTTAGACGTTATTATTGGGCTGCGCGCCTGGCCAAGATCGTAGACGGTGGTCTACATCATGAATGCACCCTGCCTCGGATGGAAAGAGGGGAGAGCAAAGATGATGGACCGAACACCGAGCCGACTATCGAACACTTAGCCGATACAACCCACCATGCCGACAGCGAATTGAGTGCGGAAAGCGCATAGTGCATCGCGCACCCCCCCTTCCCCCCCCCCCCGGAGAAAAAAATGGGGCCGAACTTTTCCTCTCTTACCTCCCAAGCATTGGCCGCTCCCGGTCCTCCGGGGTCATTTTCCTGGCATCTTTGCACCGCTTGCTCGTGCTCCAACCTCGTGGTGAGCTGATTGAAGGTGGCGTTATGGCCGTCACCGGGTAACATGTAGGGGTCAGAAGTAGCGTTGTACGCCCGAAACCGGGGAAATACGTAGGGGTTTAAAAAGTGGCGTGATGCCGGACACAGGGGACAGGGGTCAAAAACTGGCGTTACGGCTAACAGGGGATCTAGGGGGGAAAACGTTATGTTACGGTCGACGCAAGAGGTAGGGGTTACAAGTGGGGGGACAGCGGACACACGGGTATAGGGGTCAAAAAGTAGCGTCACGGTCGACCCAAGGGACAGGGTTCATCTGTGGCGTTTCAGTAGACAACGAGGATAGGGGACACACAAAACGGTGGCCGGCGGAGAAGCGAGAGCCCCAGACGGCTTGGTATGCTGGTCTGTATAGAGAGAGACTAGGGACCCAGGTATAGCGCCCCCCACAGTGAAGTTAACAAAAAAACTGAGAAAAAGCCGGCTACATTTTCTAGTGCGACCGCACGGCAGTACAGGTAACGTACCTGCTACAACGCCACACTGGTCAGAGTCTCCTAAGCCAACATGCCTATTTTAAACATTTGAAACCCCCCTGAGTCCCGCGCGTGCCGGAGAAATCAACTGCACTTCTGTGGCTTCTGCATACGTAGTACCACATATCCAACACCGGAAACATCTCCTCTATTACGGAGGACCATAGTAAATAGGACCAAATGTTGGTAGAAAACATATCGAAATATATAGGTTTTTGTGTGTACCGTGGGTCCTATTTATTATGGTTCCCCGTAATAGATCACGCAGATGATACAGCTCCCACGCGGCAACATGAGCTGTACACTCGTAGATCATGCAGACCAGGAACGTATCTGCCCTAAAAACATATATCTGGTATATCACGGAGTGGGAATCGATTCCCGGTCCGACGTGTGGCATACTGACCCCTTTCGCGCGAAAAAAATGAAGAAAAACACCCGGGGAGGAGAGGTAGGGGGATTTGGCACGGATTTGCCTAGACGCTCGTGACCACGGCCTGTCCAGGAGACCGCTGAGGGGGGGGGAGGGGAGCTCCCACGAGTTCCAAGTCCCGACTTGAGAAAAAAAGGGGAAAAAAAAGTGATTGTGTATGTACACAAATAATCACACAAAGCAAAAGGTACCAGGTAACAGGTATCAGTACCATACCAGGTACCCGGTACTTATAACTATATATGCCTTCCGCCTAGACTTGGAAACCCTTTCTCCGAAAAATCGAAAAATCGCATCCTGGTGAATGAGAGTTTTTTTTTTTTTGGGCAGGATTGGTTTCCATACCACGACGAAACCACCTTGGTACGTATCCTACAGTAGTTATAGTAAAAGCTAAAAGGTTGAACCTAAGCGACCGCTTTAGCCCGCACCATCTCGCTGGCCTTGGCGTGTCCCTGGCAGGCGTCCGCAAGCAGGGCCCCGTCGTCAGGAAAAGCCTCCCGGACCTCTGCGAGAACCTCGTCGTTGCCCACAAGAGGGACCGCAAGCTGTCGCCTGTACAGCCGTTTCACCCTGTGCCGTGTTTGCGATTTTTTTATCGTGCAAAGGTGAAGCAAGCCCAAGAAAACGTGAGAGATTATTGTATTAATAGTAAGAATTTCACACGAGATAATACTGTAATCAAGGCGCGGATCGGACGGATAGACCACGATCTGTACTGGACACATCACGAGGCGTTCTGCGATAGAGGTTCACCCTGAATTTTCTGAGGCTCCTCACTTGAAGAGCTCCATACCTCACGCGAAAACTGACTTGAGCAATAAATCAAATTGCATCCCGATGAATAATCCCATTGTCCAAGTATACAAACACGTCATTTTTCGAAACGAGATTTGCAATCCGACGATTTTGGGCTAAGGAACCCCGTCATCAGAAAAAACAAAACAGTGTAAATGTGCTAACTCTATCGTAGAACGCGTCTCACCTACAGATAGATCATCTACAGTAGATCATCTAGATCCTATCCTGCCGTCATGATATGTGCAAGATCCGTGTACTGCTGTAGTACATGCTCAACCCAGATGATACGTCCCATAGACAGCGCAGATTTTACGGCTCCCACGCGGCAACATGGGCTACTTGTAGTAGATTATACAGATCATAACTACATCTCCCCTGGCAGATCTCCATCACGTGGGAATCGATTATCTGTCCGAGGCGGGAATGTTTGTTAGAGAGAGAATGGCGTGTTTTTATAAATTTCGAAAGCGCGATCGGGATATATCTACAGTCGAGCAAGGAGAGCGGCCGGGACAAGGAGGGTAACTTGACGCTTTAACGGGGTTTTTTTATAGTACGACTACGTATTGCACTGGAAGCATTATCCGCCTCTACTCTCAAGGAGTTCGTCTCTCAGAATGTGCGTGCGGTTCAAACAGTAGAAAAAAAGTTAGGGCACAGCAGCCGTGACGATTTATGTCCCTGAAAGAGGGCAGGGAAACTTATCTACACCTACGACACACTCATCCGCATAGTAGCCCCAGCTGACACCGACATTCTTCAAAACCTGATTCCAGCTCTACATCACAACAACTCCACCGCAAATGCCCCCTACCCCCCTTGCCTCCCCGCTCCCCCCCATCATTAACACCGAATGCCTGCCCCCAAGATACTGGAAACCTCCCCCCGCCATCCCTCGGTCTCGAAAGGGATGCGTGGTCAATGGTCAAATGAATACGGCGAGCAACAAATGAGTACGCCCCCCCCCCCCCCCCAATCCGTCTTCCCCCCGCCACGCCCCATCACCAACACATGCCTGTCCAGGGCTCTCGAAATCTCAGCACCGCTCGCGCCGGTCTCCTGCGCGTCCTCCAGCTCGTCCTTCTCGAAGCGCAGGTATGCTCGCCACACCAGGCCGCCGAGCAGGGGATGAACGCCGACGCGGCCCAGGGCGAGCTCGAACGCCTCGCGCATGGTTGTAACGCCTCTGCCATCGTCGTCGTCCTGCGGAGTTCGAGCGGCAGAGCGAAACCGGGACGTACGAAAAAAAAAGGTCTTGCCTTGAGGCCGCGTGACGCGAGGCAGGAGCAAATACCAGCACACGACTGACGGTGCTTCACAACTTACAGCATGCGTGCACCGAGCCCCCCCCCCCCCGACGCATACAGCGGCAAGGTAGCACTCATTTTTTTTTTCGAGGCTCCTTCCTCACTTACGACAGCTTTGCATCTCACCCAAAAAACGGATTTTTCAGATAGAAGTAACGCTAAAAAAAAAAAAACAGAACTGCAGTCGAATGTGAGTGGTTTGTTCCCTAAACGGGACTGCAGTTCTAAAAGGGTTAAGGTGCCCCGCTATTACTAGTCAGAAATAGTGAGGCCAAAATGTGCTATCCCTATAGTAGAACGCCTCCCTTCCCCTTCCAACCCCCCCCCCCCCTCAAGCAACCCTCAAGAGTACACCACCCCCCCCACCCCACCCCACTCGGTCCTACCCCACCCCACCCCACTCCAGCCCAGTCCAGCCCCGCCCAGCCCCGCCCAGTCCAGTCCAGCCCACACGACACAGGTGTAGTGGAAGTGTGGCGAGCTTAAACTTTAAGCTTGTAACCTTAAACTACACTTTTACTCGGCCGCCAGAAGCTTAAAAAAGAAAAAACAGCACTCCTTCCCCACCCACCTCCCACCGAGACGTAGTCGCACCTTGAAATAGTGGTTCTTTCCGGGGGGTTTTGCCGCGGTGCCTGGAGTCGACCAACCGACCCTAACCCTAACCCTAACCCGAACGCTATGGGGTGACCAGTGCTTGGATGCTGTGGCTTGTGAAATCTCTGGGTTGATTCGGCTGTCTTGGATGCCGTGCTTGGAAAGGCTCTAGGCTGGTTTGGCCGGCTCGGGATGCTGTGGCTTGGAAAAACTCTAGGTTGGTTGGGCCGCTTACAAATCACCCCTTAGCCAATCAGAGTGCGTAAATAGCTACCTTAGGAAGATTCATTATCAGCCTACAACTACTACTGCTCCCACCTCCCTACAAACCTCACTCACATCTAGCGACTCCTCGAGCGTCTCCAGGTAGCCGGGCCACAGCTTGGCGCACTGGTAGTCCGTGAAGGCACGACTGTAGAGCGCCAGGACGTCACCTGAGCAGTCTTCCCCTCCTGAGATCTTCCGATCGCCGATCCATTCCTGCCACAGCTCGGGGCTCAGCGGAAACCTCGAAGAGAAACTGGCGCCGTATCAGGGTAAATAAGAGGGGCGAGCGTAGGGGCAACATGTTCTGGGCTTAGTACTGGATATCAAACCACATGGCAAGGCAAGGCAAGGCAAGGCAAGGCAAGGCAAGGCAAGGCAAGGCAAGGCAAGGCAAGGCAAGACAAGGCAATGCAAGTCACGAGGCAAGGCATGGCAAGGCAAGGCAAGGCGAGGCAAGGCAAGGCAAGGCAAGGCGAGGCGAGGCAAGGCAAGGCAAGGCAAGGCAAGGCGAGGCAAGGCAAGGCAAGGCAAGGCAAGGCAAGGCAAGGCAAGGCAAGGCAAGGCAAGGCAAGGCAAGGCAAGGCAAGGCAAGGCAAGGCAAGGCAAGGCAAGGCAAGGCAAGGCAAGGCAAGGCAAGGCAAGGCAAGGCAAGGCAAGGCAAGGCGGCAAGGCAAGGCAAGGCAAGGCAAGGCAAGGCAAGACAAGGCGAAGCAAGGCACAAGCTAAGCCAAGGCAAGGCAAGACAAGGCAAGGCAAGGCAAGGCAAGGCAAGGCAAGGCAAGGCAAGGCGAAGCAAGGCACAAGCTAAGCCAAGGCAAGGCACAAGCCAGGCCAAGACAAGGCAAGGTAAGGCGAGGCGAGGCAAGGCAAGGCAGGCAAGGCAAGGCAAGGCAGGGCAGGCAAGGCAAGGAAAGGCACAAGGCAATGCAATGCAATGCAAGTCACGAGGCAAGGCATGGCAAGGCAAGGCAAGGCAAGGCAAGGCGAGGCAAGGCAAGGCAGAGCGAGGCAAGGCAAGGCAAGGCAAGGCAAGGCAAGGCATGGCAAGGCAAGGCAAGGCAAGGCAAGGCAAGGCAAGGCGAGGCGAGGCAAGGCAAGGCGAGGCAAGGCAAGGCAAGGCAAGGCAAGGCAAGGCAAGGCAAGGCAAGGCAAGGCAAGGCAAGGCAAGGCAAGGCAAGGCAAGGCAAGGCAAGGCAAGGCAAGGCAAGGCAAGGCAAGGCAAGGCAAGGCAAGGCAAGGCAAGGCAAGGCAAGGCAAGGCAAGGCAAGGCAAGGCAAGGCAAGGCAAGGCAAGGCAAGGCAAGGCAAGGCAAGGCAAGGCAAGGCAAGACAAGGCAATGCAAGTCACGAGGCAAGGCATGGCAAGGCAAGGCAAGGCGAGGCAAGGCAAGGCAAGGCAAGGCGAGGCGAGGCAAGGCAAGGCAAGGCAAGGCAAGGCAAGGCAAGGCAAGGCAAGGCAAGGCAAGGCAAGGCAAGGCAAGGCAAGGCAAGCCAAGGCAAGCCAAGGCAAGGTAAGGCAAGCCAAGGCAAGGCAAGGCAAGGCAAGGCAAGGCAAGACAAGGCGAAGCAAGGCACAAGCTAAGCCAAGGCAAGGCACAAGCCAGGCCAAGACAAGGCAAGGTAAGGCGAGGCGAGGCAAGGCAAGGCAGGCAAGGCAAGGCAAGGCAAGGCAAGGCAAGGCAAGGCAAGGCAGGGCAGACAAGGCAAGGCAATGCAAGGCAAGGCAAGGCCAGACGACACAGTCAGGCAAAGCAACAAAACCGATACCCACGCACACTTACTCTTGGCGCGCCTTGAGAAGATCCAGGCTTCCAGGCCTCTGTCCCCTGAGGTAGCCCACCAGGGAGAGGTGCGCCGTGTAGTCGGTTGGCGCCACCTTCACCGCTGCTCTGAGAAGAGCGAAGCGTTCCGCCTCGGACACGCCAGACACGGACCTTGCCCTATCAACGTTACCTCCATCGTCATCGACGTCCATCACGCCGCGCTGCTGCAGTCTGTGTTGCTGATTGCAAGCTTCTACGTACCGAGTATAGAGGGTCAAGATGTCGAGATCTCGAGGTATCGAAGTGCCTCTATTTTTTGGATTGCTTGTTTCGAATGCCGGGGTTCCAGTGATAAGAGGCGTTCATGTGTGTACATCACCACCCCCTCATGCGAGCGAACAAGCGAACACATGACATCTGCACCACCTTTCACGGCCTTTGGGTGGTATCCGGCGACGCGGTTGCCTGGTCCCTTATTGCTACAGGCACTAATTTTCCAGCATAGAAGTCCAGCTCGAGCCGTGGGCGTCGGAGACGCACAGCACAGCAGGTCGGTACGTGGGTCTTGCATATCTGGTAAAAAGAAAATTGAATGCGAGTACGTACGTATGCTCACCTACACATAATATCGCACGGGACTGTCAACAAGCTGGTGCTCTCGTGCTGCTGTACATTTTTCTCAGATCAAATCCTGTCATGCACAACTGCTGCTGCTGTGCAGAAGTATAAACCCCTCGGGACTCGTGGCGTTGCTGTTGTTGCTGCTGCTGCTGCTGCGACTGCTGGTCCGTAGGGCAACGGGAGGTTGGGGCGATGCGCTCGATCGTATGCAACAAATGGGGACCCCCCTCTACGCTGTCTTTCGAGGAGGGCCCGCCCCCCCGGCAGCCCGGCAAGGGCGAGGTCGCCATCGCGGTGTCCGCTTGCTCCGTCAACTTTCCGGATCTCCTCGTCATTCAGGTATGATACTACAGCATTCAGTAGTGGCCCCTCTATGGTGGCGGTTGAGTGGTGCCGGCTGCCCGCTATAGTGCCGGTGGGGTTGCTATTGCTTATACTCGTAGCACAGATCGGGTTTCCCCTACTATCTGTTATTATCTGTTATACACTGCAGTACCCGTAACGAGTAACGAGTGTGATAGCAGAGTGCGGAGTATTTAGTGCCGGTTGCCGTTGTAATAGTGTCGTTTGGTCGATGTTGTTAGCCGGCCCACACATACCGGCACTAGAGAGGGGCAACTACTCTGTACCTACTGCTGCGCCAGGTATTTACCACGGGTAGATATTGTATCGTAGGACAGTTCTGTCGTCCGTGCATATACCCGGCCGTTGAGACAGGAGCAGGAGGGGTGGGCTGTAAGAAGGCTGGCAGCGGTGTTGATTGCTAGAAACGCTGGCAGAAAAAGCGTCTCTACAACATATCTTAAATCCCTTTTACAAAGCACTCGAATTATAAGTAGTTTGTCCCCAAAACGGCACTGGGGTCCTGCACTCGTAGTACGATTTACTATTAACATATACTACTGTTGAACGCAGTGTACCCGGTGTCCACGAACTTTTGCAGGAGACTGCATGACTTAGGCTCTGACCCATTTTGGTGGGCATAGCGAATGACATAATCGGCTGTTGGAGCCAATAAGCAAGGCCGTAAGTTGGAGGTGGCACGTGCCATTCGGATTTTGGGCAAAAGGGTGGCAAAACAGGCGAAAGGTATCGTACCATAGTTTTGTGGCTAAATAAGCGAAATACATCGTACCATGATTAAGTGCCTATGCCACCTCTAGTTGGGGGGGGCGTTGGGTACGTTGACGGCCCGGGTAAGATGCCCACAGTCGGCATTGAGAACCGCGCCAAATCGTTAAACATCCTCATAATCAGTTGAGTTACACGCATAAGATTCAGCTTGTCAGCACGTTGTGTTCACACACTCCGCTTGTTATGCGTTTAACTGAAACAGCCCAAAGTCGTATACACGTAGTCTTTAACACGTACCTGGTACCAGGTGGGTTCATGGGTAACTTGCTGGCCCAAGTCGCTCTTTTGCGCAGAATCGACCAAAAAAGCATGACCGTCCCGAAAAAGGGTATATATATACCAGGTATACCATAATCTGTGCCACAATTGTGGGGAAATGGTCATAACCTGATAACCTGGTGCCGCAGTTGGCTTGTTTGGACTTGTGCCATTCCGAAAAAGTGAGCACTGAAAAAAACAAACAAACATAAAACACCAAATGGGGTGGGCCCTTGCGTGACTGCGCCCCGCGCCATTCAGGTACGCCTACTATCGTAGTAAACCCGGGCGTTGTCAGGGCAGGTTGTGAAGGGTGCCGGGGGGGGTTAAGTAGATTGACATAGTAAATTGTTTGCAACGCGGACAGCAGCGCACGCACTGCGTGCGCACAGAACCGGTCAGGCGGGGTTTTGAACCGGACGATGAACTTGGAGGGCACGGCGTGACTGCCCCCCCCCCCCCCCCCCCCCCTTCGTGAACGCTATGATAAGAGATGTGGTGAAGCAGCTCCAGAGCTTTACGTTCGCTTCTAAAAAAGAAAACAGAGAGCAACAAATATGTCGGAAAAAACAAGTACGTGTGCTATGAAATGTATCTTCCTGCAATCAGCGGAGGACTTCCTTCTCTTGAAAGAGCCGTCCGGGGTGCACTTTCGACATACACCCCTTACCTTTCTCACGGTTGTTGCAGACACGTTCGGAGTTCGGGATACGAGTAGTCTCCACATCTTCTCTCGGTCTTTGTCTCTCGACGATTTTTGTCTTGATCGTTTATCTGGGTCTTTTGTCTCGGTCTTTTTGTCTAAATGTTATTTCTTGATCTTTCTCGCGATCTTGTTCTCTCGATCTTGTTCTCTCCATCTTGTTCTCTCCATCTTGTTCTCTCGATCTTGTTCTCTCGATCTTGTTCTCTCGATCTTGTTCTCTCGATCTTGTTCTCTCCCTATTTTCTCTCGGCCTTTTATCTCCGTCTGTTCTCTCCATCTTTTTTCTCCATTTTTTTTCTCTTCGTCTTTTTTCTCCTCATTTTCTCTCCATATTTTCTCTCCATCTTCACTCCTAGCCCCCCCCCCCCCCCTCTCCCGCCCTCGGCGAACTGATTGAATTCCAACCCCTCCTCGCGAAAGGGCAAGTATCAGATGAAACCGAAGATGCCCTTTGTGCCCGGGGGCGAAGTGGCGGGCGTCATCACCGCGCTCGGAGAAGGTTGCACCAGGTCAGAACGAACGCGGCCCCTGACAGTATGTGGTGCTTAGCTCCCGCCCGTATTATTGAGGACTTTTTTTCATTGAATTTCCAAAAGATTTTTCTTGATTTGCATCTGATTGGTCGAAAAGTGAATCGCCAAGCAGATACCGGTATTTTTTAGTGGAATTTGATCACGCTAAATCCAACAAGAAGTATTCTGGGGCTTAATTCCCTCTTCGGTATGCTGTTTTTTTATTGAATTTGGGGAGTTTGCCCAACTCGACGTGGCATGTTCTAGGAAACCGAAGCAAGCCGCGCGAGCTTGAACCGTTTCGTCAACTGCTTCAGATGCGAGATCCATCATTCCCGATAGGCAGGGCCACCGGAACAAAGAACGTAGCGCGAGGTCCGACGGCCCCTCGCGCAGAGTAGACCACCCGATGTCTCCATCCCTCTTGGCCGCCCAAAGCACACGAGCACCGACCAGGTCACGACTTCGCTCAGAAATTCCATCGCTGCTGCCCGCGTGGGGCTCCGGGGCTGCGCTAGCCGCCCAAGACATACCGAGAGCGATGCTGTAGCTTCATAGCCGGTACCGGCAGAAATAATCTGCCGCCGGCCGCTGCGCTCCATGGGAGGACGCGGGCCGTCGCGCGCCTGGTTGGTTGCCGACAGGAGCTCGTTGACCCTTGTGCGCGCGTAAACAGTCCAACGCCGCTCGTTCTCGCCTTACTTCATGGGCTAGCTTTTGTTTCGCAGCTCCGTGCTCTGGATGGCGGTCGTCGTGTTTCGACGGGAAAGGATGACAGATATCCAGCCTTGCTTGTTGTCGAGAGGGAGGTGTGATATCTGCTCTGTTTGTTGTCGCTGGAGGCGGAAGAGGCCTGGGATTTTTCTGGCGGTATTCGTCGACCAATCAGATGGGCAGTTAAAAATGGACCAGAGAAGTAACGATAGTTTTTTTTTTTTTTCTCTCAAGCGTCACGTTTTTTTTTTTCGTTCGTTGTTTTTACGGCCCTCGCGATTATTCTTGAGAAATTAATTCGCCTTTTGATTTGTTTTACACAAGCACTCTCATTTGTCCATTTTTTCTACCCAACGACGCCCAGTACGGGGTCCGCACGTACGGATGCTTCTTTGCCGAGAGATACACAAACAAGTTCCGTGGTTTGATATCTACGAGGCGGAGGGCATGTACACCGCAAAACGAAGGAGATGTACCGTATGGAAAATGCGATGACAAACGTGCTGGATACGAAAAACCACAACAAAGAGAAAAACTTATACCTGGTACCTGGCACCAGGTATATGGAAAAATCGCAACATGCAAGAGATGAGAAGAAAACACGCAAAATTAAATGAAAAGTATATTCAGACGTAAAGTGTGGCCGTTTTTGTTCTTTGTTTCTCGTTTTTTTTCTTTTTTTTTTCCGACGAGCTTAACCGCCGCAACCCTCTCCCTTTTTCCTGCGGGGCATTTGCCAACTTGATTGTATTACCAGCATCCTCCTCCGCCCCCATCACCAATCAGCAGTCCCTCCACCAGTTATTTTCTTTCATGCCGCATGCGGCGGAATAGGTTCCGGTTGGGGGACCGCGTGGTGTGGCCTTCATCGGAAGTGGCGGTTTCGCGACCGGTCTCGTCACTGAGAAGACCGTTACGCCATCACTTTAATGTGTGTGTTTTCATGTCACATGCGGTGGAATAGGTTCCGGTTGGGGGACCGCGTGGTGGCCTTCATCGGATTTGGCGGTTTCGCGACCGATCTCGTTGCGGAGGAAAACGCCGTTACTCTCCTCCCACCCGGCATGGACTTCGTCACCGCCTCGTCCTTCCTAATCGCCTACGGCACGGCGGACTATGCTTTGAGGGTGAGCGCGATACACGGCAGATAGGGAGGTGCGAGGTACGACAAGGGTATACCATGGGTACACGAAGAGAAAAAAAGAAGGGAGCCACGCTCGCCAACCATGTCGGGATTGAAAACAAACTATTACTATTACGGGGGACCATGGTTAATAGGACCAAATATTGTTAGTAGATATTTGTTAAATATATTAGGTTGTTATGTATACCAAAGGTCCTATTAACTATGGTCCCCCGTAATAGGTGGGTTGGGGAGTTGACGAACTGTTATTAATAATAGCGATTTGGGGGTTCACAAACTATTGATATTAGAGGGGACCATAGTAAAATAGAAACTATGGTACATACCAAAAACAATGTTTGGTCCTATTTACTATGGTCCCCCGTAATAACGAGTTGGGAGTTTTTTAGTCAGGAACGAAACAAAACATTTTTTTCCCCCAGTTTTTTTTTACTTGGTTTTAGTACGCACCGCCCCCCCCCCCCTGCCTGGGACTGCTGTAAGAAAAAAAGGTTTGTCCCCCAGTTTTTTTTTACTTGGTTTTAGTACGCACCGCCCCCCCCCCCTGCCTGGGACTGCTGTAAGAAATAAACGTGAGGGTGTCGATGTTTGTTTCCCCCCCTCGTGTGCCCTTGGTTATACACCCAATGTTTCATAGCCTTCTTCCTCGCTTGAGAAGCTCTATAGTACGGGGAACCATAGTAAATAGAACCAAATATTGTTGGTAAAAATGGCGAAACATATAGGTTTTTGTATTCACCATAGGTCCTATTTAATATGGTCTCCCGTAATATTACGGGGGGCCATAGTTAACAGGACGTACGGTATACATAAAAACCTGTATGTTTAACAATTTTTACTAACAATATTTGGTCCTGTTAACTATGGCCCCCCGTAATAGTATCACCCAAGAACGGCCTTAACCCTTGTAGGACCGCAGTCCCGTTTTTTGGGAAAACTACTTAGAATTTGGCTGGTTTGTCCCCAATACGGGACAATAGGGACTGCAGTCCTAAGAGGGTTAAGAACGAGTGCACGCCCGATTCTTTGCGCGTAGAAACGCGGACCGGGACGGCCCGATGAGCCATCCCGTGGCCTACGAGGCCTACATCGAAAAATGTTTGTGTATAAAAAATAAACGATGTCCGGTACCTGCGGTAGTGGTTCCTAAGTGTCGATCGACCCGGTGGTCTATTAACAGTGGCGACCCTCAAATGCTACTATTACGGGGGGACCATAGTTAATAGGACCAACTATTGTTATTACGGAGGGCCATGGTTAATAGGACCTATGGAGTACATAAAAACCTATATATTTAACCATTTTTACTAACCATGTTTGGTCCTATTAACTATGGCCCCCCGTAATAGTAACACCTGATAATAGATACTGGTAGGTTTTTATGTGTACCATGGGTCCTACCTGGTATTAACCATGGTTCCTCGTAATATAAGTTGAATCCTGAGTACGAATCCCACCGTGGTGAGTTACAAAAAAAAAAACATATATTACGGGGGGCCATAGTTAATAGGACCAAATATTGTTATTTAATAGTAACACCTGTTAAATAGATAGGTTTTTATGTATGCCATGGGTCCTATTCACTATGGTTCCTCGTAATATAAGTTGAATCCTGAGTACGAATCCCACCGTGGGGAGTTACAATATATATATATATATATATATATATATATATATATTACGGGGGACCATAGTAAATAGGGCCAAATATTGTTTGTGAAAATAGGGAAATGTATAGGTTTTTGTGTGTACGGTAGGTCCTATTTACTATGGTCCCCCGTGATAGACATATGCCAAAAAAAAGGGAGTCGGCTGCTGAGAGAGCGCGCACGGAGGCGTTCTACGATAGAGGTAGCACTTTTCCGCTATTTTTTTTTCTGAATGACGGTGTTTCTTAGCCCAAAATCGTCGGAATGCCAATCTTGTTTCGACAAATGAAGTAATTGTATACTCGCGGGCCATGGAATTATTCATCGGGACACACTTTTGTTTTTTCCTGGAATCAGTTTTCGGGTGAGGTGTGGAGCCCCTTAAGGGAGGAACCTCAGAAAACTTGAGGTGGGCCTCTATCGTAGAACGCCTCCATGGCGCGAGTAGGCCACCTTCCACGCGATTCGACGAGGCAAGAAAGGGGTCGAAGGAAGTATTTTGGCGTTGAAAAAAATGCAAGGCACGATGCGTACATCGTGGGGAGGGAGGGGGCAGGAGAGCCCGCTGTGTGGCCCCGGATTTATCCGAGTTACGACTATTCCGGGGGGACCATACGAGTAAATAGGACCAAATATTGGCAGTAACAATAGGTGAATATGTAGGTTTTTGTGCGTACCGCAGGTCCTATTTACTATGCCCCCCCCGTATTAGGACGAAGAGGGAGAAGAAGGGCGAAAGCTATGGATGAAACAGAAAAAAAAACGAAAACAAAAAATGTACCAGGTATAGACTACGTACGCTGGAAATGCACTTATTACAGCGTTGTTCGCTCATAGGTAGGAGGCGATGCCGAGGGCGGGGTTGTTTCAAAAGACCGCGGACCACCACGGGCGGCCGTCTCCACCGCACCTGCACCTCTCGGGGGTCAGGTCGGGTCGGGTCGGGTCAACATGCTCACGCGCCCGAGGTAGCAGCAGCAGCAGCAGCAGCAGCCGGTATCTGCTGCAGCAGCAACGGGAGCGACGGGTTAAGTTGTCACACGACATGTATGTTACATGCGGAAGTGTGGTGAGTCTAAGCCTTCTTTTTTTTTAGACAATCTGCCAGAGAACTCCATTAAATACAGAAGACGTTTCGTTGATTTTAACAGGTCCGCGCGAAGGTGCGAAAGGGAGAGCTGGTTCTCGTGCTCGGCGCGTCGGGGGGGGTGGGGCTAGCCGCGGTTCAGCTGGCAAAGGTGAGTGAGTTCGTTGTTGGTTGCTGTATGTTGTTTTCGGTGTTTTTACTTATTCTTATTTTTGTCAAGAAGGGGGGGGGGGATGTTTTTCTCTTCTGTTTCTAGTGCAAGCCTTGTGTGACTCTAGTTTGAAGCAGTTTTGTCCCCCCCCCCAAAAAAAAAAAGGCGGGCACAGTTGTAACTGTAAGTGAGCTATAGCCTACGCACCTCTGACATATATATCATCTACAGGTAGATGATATATTACGTCCTCTACAATAGATCCTATATTTGTCGCTATGAGGTGCTGTGCAAGAGCCGTGCAGATTAGACGGCTCCCACCAGGCAACATGAGCTAGATCATAACAGATCATACAGACCATCTGCCCTGAAATGATCTAGATCGTCAGTGGGGGTGATAGATGATCTGTTCCGAGGTGCGAACCCTTCTACATGCTGCAAAAAATTGTCCAACTCTCTCTACGTACGTACGTACGTACGTAGCTCCTACAAGTTTGGCCGCAAGACGTTCAAGGTGCAGCAGCTATACCTCTAACACGGCAAATGAGGCCTTCTAGTACATGCTATCACGGGGGACCATCTCGGTCGCTCCGGTGGTTCAAGTGGTTAACCTCGAATTCTACTTGTGTTTGAGTCCTGGGTTCGAGCCCCAGGTGGGTCGGACTTTGATTTTATTTGCAAAAATAAAAAATAAAAAGGATTCAATTGTTGAGAGCGCCTTGCAGCGTGGGTAGGCACAATTCGATGCGAGTGGACGAGGGAAGAAAAGGCTGAAATCTTCTCCCGATAAAATGAAGGCACGTACGGTAGCGGGAAGGGGGGAGAAGAGCCTGCTATGTAACCCCGGATCTGAGTTACGAGTTGGAAGGAGAGAGAGAAGAAGATGTGCGAAGATAATAAATGGGATGAGCAAAAAACAAAAAAATAGTTAGGACCAAATATTGAATATTGTTATTACGGGGGACCATGGTTAATATGACCATAGTTAATAGGATCAAATATTGGTAGCAAAAATAGCGAAATATATAGGTTTTTGTGTGTACCGTAGGCCCTATTAACTATGGTCCCCCGTAACAGGAAAAATTGGGAAATGTATAGGTTTTTGTGTGTACCGTAGGCCCTATTTACTACGGTCCCCCGTTGTAGCAGGTACTGCGGTTACACTACTGATGTCCTGCCTGGTACATTTTAGGGCCCAAATTTCTTAAAAACTGTCTGGAAATCATAAACTCACAGGCGGCCGGAGCGACCGTGATCGCCGCGGCCTCTTCCGCCGACAAGCTCCAGGCCTGCCGAGACTCCGGCGCCGACCTCCTCCTGAACTACCGGGACCGCGAGGGCGTTGCCGCCGGGGGGAAGGGGGGTCGACCGGAGGGGCGCGGACGGGACTGGCGGGCGGCGCTGAGACGGCTCACCGGCGGGAGAGGGGTCGACGTTGTGCTGGACAATGTCGGCGGGGCGGACTGCGAGGTTAGGGGACCGTGAAATATCCCTTTAAAAGCGACATCAACGTTTTTTTTTCGGGGGGGGGGGGGGGGCGACAAACTGCTTGGAATTTGCGTGGGACCCATTTGTACAGCAATAAAAACAAACGAGGTGTGCGGTAATATCATAACAGCGGTGGGCGTGCAGCATACGGTAGTGCTCATGCTATGTACGCGCCTGACTGCCTCTATGTTTGCTTTGGAATCAGAATTTTTTGAAGCATCAACATCCCCTGACAGACCCATGTAGCGCTCTTCGCGTTGCTTCATGTAGCTGATGCTGTGAGTCGTCATTTGTACGCGTCATTTGCTCTCGGAGATCACAAAAGGTGTATTATACATAGGTTGGGTTGCCTTTGGTTGGCAATGGCACTGTAAAAACATTACGCGAGCTAGACAACCAGGGTACCGTTTTTCGTTCTGCGTTTGTTTTGCTGGCGGTCGGTCGCAGCTGGCGATCGAGTTACAGGAGTTTACCCTCGCCCCGCACAAGGGGAATAATCGCATCACGTCAGTGTTAATGGAAAGGCACCCACCAAGCAGTTACCATAGTACCCGCGTTGCTGTCTCTGGAAGTGGCCACACCGGATATTAATTTTAACTCATTGAAGCTGTCACCCATGTGCAAGTCCGCCTCACAAGAAGTTCTTGGTAGGATGCAGCTCACCCTTCATGCAAGTCGCCGAACACCTCCCGGCGATTCGCGCTTGGTGCAAGCAATCACTGTATGCCCGATCGGCGAAAACCCGACGTGCTCCGTCCCGGCATCATAGGGATGCGAGCGTCTATGGCTAATCATTCGACTATTCTGACATAAACGTGCGCCCCCTCCTCCTCCTCCTCCTCCTCCTCCTCCTCCTCCCCCTCTTCCTCCTCCTCCTCCTCGTCCTCCTCCTCCTCCTCCCCCTCCTGCCTTTCGTTCTTTCTTCCGGCATGTGTATGCTTCGCGCGGTGTCCGTGCTTCGCGACGATGCCAATGGCATGCGACGTCAATGCCATACGATGTCATGTGATGCCTATGTCATGGGATGCGATGCAATGGGATGCCATGCGATGTCATGCGATGCCCATGCGACGCCATGCGATGCTATGCGATGCCATGCGATGCCATACGATGTCATGCGATGCCCATGCCATGCCATGCCATTGGGGATGCGATACGACCCGGTGCAACGCGGCGCGAATGCGGACGCCGTTCCCGATGCGCGCCGGAAACGCAGCCCGCGATAAGAGCTTTATCGGTCGGCGGGAGGTACCTGGTGGTGGGCTTCGCCTCTGGCACCATCCCCTCCCCGCCGCTCAACCTCGTCCTTCTAAAGGAGTCGTGCGTTATGGGCGTGTTCTGGGGGGCGTGGAGAGCACGGAGGCCCGAGGAAAGGTACGAGGCCCCCGGTCCAAGACTTCCCTGCAGAGCTGGAGAGCCAGAGGAGCTTATCACGCGTTTGCGCGCTCGCTTAGCGCCGTTTACAATACTGTAGAAATGGTCCACACCTCCGACATATCATCTCACAGATCATCTACAGATCATCTACACATCATTCCTACTTGATCTAGATATTTCAGGGCATTTTTGATCCCTGATCTGTATGATCTGTATGAACTGTATGATCTAGGTCAGGTTGCCGGGTGGGAGACCTATAATCTCCATGATCTGGGACACGTCTATTGGGTTTGATATGTGCTATACATATCCTGCGCAACATCTCGTAGCGGTAGGTGACAATCTAGATGATCTACAGATAGATCGTGATCTGTAAGATATATGTTTGATCCCAAAAGTTGGAGTGCAACTCTTTGAACGTCGTGGGAGCGAGCGTTTACTTTTGTTCAATCTGCTTGGAGCAAACGGCCGCACCCCCCCCTCCCCGAAAATCCGATGTTGCTCCGTCGTCGCATTGTAGGGGTGCGAGCCTATGGTTGTATGACTACGGCCATGCATGACGAGATAGTTTACCTCGCAAACGGTTCTTGGTAGGATGCAGCTCACCCTTCATGCAACTTGCCGAGCAACCCCACGGCGCTTCGCGCTTGGTGCAGCAATCAACGCCTGCCTGGTCTGACACCCCGACGTACTCCGTCTAGGCATTGCAGGGATGCCACGGCCGATGATCATACAACTACGGCCATGCATAACAACTGGTACACCCCCACTCCCCCTCACTCCTTCTCGAACGGGGTGCGTTGTCAATGATCAAATGACTTGAGGCAAGCAACAAACTGGTACCCCCCCCCCCCTCCCTCTCGCTGGCGCCGCCGCACCTCACACACCCGCTCCGGTGTCGATGCCGCCGATTTGTTTTTCTCGCAGCGCGGAGCAGATGGACGAGCTGGCACGCCTCTTCGGCCTTGGAAAACTAAAGCCCGTCGTAAGCCGCGTCTATCCGCTGGACGAGGTGCCGCGCGCGCTCGAAGACATGTCGGCGCGAAGGGTGGTGGGGAAGGTGGTCATCGACACGACTCGATGGGCGGCAAGCGGTGCCGGCGGCGGGGGTTACGGGGGTGGTGGTCGAGCGACGGGGGCGGCGCCTTCCGCCATCTCGCGCTTGTAGGGTCACGGGCCCGATCGAGTCGTGTAGTGCTGATGGGGAGAGTGTTGTGAGTTCATGGGCCGGGTCGCGCAAACTGACGGACCGGGTCTTGTGGGTTGCCGAGCCGGGTCTTGAAAACTGACGGGCCTTGTCTTGTAGAGCGACGGACCTTGTCTAGTAGAGTGACGGGTCTAGCCGTGTGGTAGGCCGACACGCCAGGTCTTGCAGGCATTTGGGCGAGTCTTGCAGGCCTTTGAGCGAGTCTTGCAGGCTCTCGGACCGAGTCTTGCAGGCTCTCGGACCGAGTCTTGTAGGCTTTCGGGCCGAATATTCCAGGCTCGACAGGCCGAGTCTTTCGGGTTCACGGGCGGTTTCTTGTAAATGATGGACCGAGTCCCCGTGCGCGCGCGCTCTAGAATTGTCGTTCATGATTTGCCGGTTTCTCGTTAGAATAAGCTGGCTAGCGGGACTTCCAGGATGACATTTTAACAATCTACTTTACCCTCCGGCAGTCCGTGCACAGCATACCAGCGGGCCGGGTCGAGCGATCGATGCCCCCTTCTCACCGAAGAGAGGGTGCCGTTCTAAAGGGGGTTACCTACGATTTTACTCTATTTTCGAGTAATTTGTCGCCTACAAACGCGGGTGCAGGTCCAAAGGGGTTAACAGGGGAGGGGGGGAACGTCGAGACAGATGTCAAAACAATCAGGGTTGTTGACGGGTCGGGTCAAACCTCGCGCATCGGGTCGAGTCGGGTCGGATAAGGGTGGCCCGACCCGATCCGTGAAAGTTTGAAAACCTCCTGACCCGACCCGACCCGACCCGACCCGACCCGACCGACCCCCGTGAGATCTCAAAAAAATGCTGGCCAATGGAGAGACCTCGAGATAACGATGGTGCCGTTCTAACGTGGGTTTAATCTACTGCAGAAGTTTCTCTACTTCCATTTTCAAGCAGGTTATCCCCTAAAAACGCGGGTGCATCTTTTATCCCTTCTGCAATGAATAAATCCGACACTTATGTAAATTCCAAGATTCCAAGTAGTTTGCCCCCCCCCCCCCCCCCTCCCAAAAGGCGTTGCAGTGCCCAAGGGAGTAAGACGGGGGGACAAACGTTTCGAGAGTAATGACGACTACTCGTACAGCACTACAGCGCGGCAACTCGAGAACGAACCCGAGCTGCCGGGATAGGGGATGTGTCCGAGTTGAAAAGTAGGGAGCTGTGGGAGCTGTACCACACGTGCGCAGCATACGACGATACTCTTCGTACAGTACGTCAAATTGGTGAAATACCGCACTCTCTCCATCGTTTTTTTTCAGTAGGAATGTAAGTGTATAACAATTTGTCCCAGCAGCTTCGATGAAATGGTTGATGGTCCACTCTCAACTCCTCCTTACATATTTTAGAATGTTCCGATAATTTTTTCTCAAGGTGTGGTCGGGGAGAGGGTTAATGCGATATCACTCGACCGGGAAAACAATCCTCGTTTGGACTCTGATGTGGGTACGAGTATCTAACGGGGGTTCTAGTGCCGCCTAGAGCCCAGAGTGCTGATACAGTTGGCTTCAAGCGTTTCGTTGGAAGCTGGACCACGGTCTGCGCAGCACTCGTTTTCTTGGCCGCTACACATGGTCGGCGTGTAAGCTTGGTCGACACTCAAGTGCGGAAGCTGAGCGGCGCACCGGTCGCGCGCCCTCTGCGGCTACTCAAGAGGAACAATGCTCGGGGGCCGTGACTCCCGTGACGCCGTACATCGCGCCGGCGGGGTCAGCAGCGGGAATTGTCGTTTTTTGTTTTTCAGTTTCAACTTATTTGTTTCAGTGTCTTCGTCTCGTAGCTTCACAGGTTGCCGACGCGAGACCTCCCGCTTTGCACCACATGGGCGTGAAAAAAAAACCCTCGTGGGTACATCGAACAATATGGCACACCATCACGCGTACCGAATCGAGAGGATGTCGACGCATTGCGGGGTGTGCTCCATCGTCCAATGTCTTCACTATTTTGTTTTACGCCCACATTGTGCAGGGGGGGGGGGGGGGGGGGGCACCTGTGTTGTGCCACAGACCTTGTACGAATCTCTCCACAGGATGAAGAATCGGCACGGACACTCGATTGGCTGGATGTCGACGAGGCGGAAAGAATGCTTCAAACGCCAAGAAGGCACACCCTTTCACCCATCGGACAGATACATCCACAGAACATCGGTTCTCACCTGACGAAATAGCTCTTTCAGGGCGGATGTATTCCTCATCTGTATGGTCTACTGTGGCTCATGTTGCCTATGGTGGGAGCCGTATAATCTTCATACAAAGCCTATGGGTTTCGTGGGTTGGATCAGTACTAATAAAGATCCCGCACAGCGTGGCAAAGCAGCAGGTCAGGATCTAGATGATCTATCTGTAGAGCGTGATCCATCTGTCCGACGAGTGCGCACTTTTCCATCTCAACCCATGGGAGATTTTACCGTCACCTGCAGCAGGGGAGATCTAGGCCGCAAAAGGCCCCATATGCTAGAACTCTTAACCACCGCTAAAAAAGCAAGCACCAAACCGTCGTACCCTTCCTTGCCTCTCCCCTTCCTGTCCTTATCAAACCCCAACAACGCCGACTCTATCCAATACATACCCTGGCACCTGGTATGCACCAATCAATTGTGCCTTCTTGAATACGCTTCAAAATCGTTCCTAAAACTCCAGACTTACTTTCTGCCTTGGACGTAAACACAAGGGACGTGTAGACGTTAATGCAAAGACTAAGCGGTTCTTCCACCAGCGACCAGAGTGGTATATTATAAGCTCGATTTCAGTCTTCCACGACAAAAAAAGAAGGCGGGTACCGGGGGGGGTTAGGGAAGACACTTGAAAACACGGATTGTCCAGAACATCACTGAGCGTTGAAAACTCCTGCGAAATGATCCACTGTCATGGTATCTCCGTTTTCCCCTCTATTGTTGCGGAGGGGCTACTATTTACAATCTCCGGCATTTTTGGCACACTCGATCAAAGTTCATCAGAAGCGGTAGAAGATAAGTTATACCCCAACCTTGTGAGTGATCAACAACATCCGATGCCAACCTACACATTAGTCGGGTCTGTCCCATACTACATAACCTTGTCCCGCTACATAGTTTAGGCTTCGTACCTTCACACAAGGCGTCTAGGCAACTAAAACCGGTGTTTACACCAACGAAAAAACGTCTAGTTTATTCCGAATCGTCAGAGCCATAGCCCCCTAGCAACGACAAAGCGCCTCCGGCAACGGGCCGGCCGACCCCCCCCGCAGTCTCCCCCGCCGCTTCTCCTGGCGCGACACTCCAACTGCCTCCTTTCTGGTGCCCTTCGGGTGGGAGCCCACCAGTTCCAACCGTGGGCATCGCGCCTCCGCTTCCAGGAACATCGTCACCCGCTTCCCCCGTTTCGCCGTGTGGGCGTCCTCGTCGCGACGACAGCGGCGTGTTACTTGTCGACCTACTCGGCGAGGCGATGCTGCTGCTGGTCGGGGTGGCGACGCTCTCTGCTGCATTTGCTGCGTTTCCCCCGCCGTCAGCAACGTTGTTGTTGTCTTTTACATTGGTGGGTGGGCTTGGGCGGGCGGTCGATCCCACCCCCGCAGCAGCAGCGGCGGCGTTGACACGGCTGCATCCTTGGGCTGCGCTCGGATACTGGTGATCGGTAATCGGATACTGGTGGTCCGTATTCGGATACTGGTCGGCGGTACTCGGGTGCTGGTGGTCGGTACTCAGATGCTGGTTGCTGGTACTCAAATATTGGTGGTCGGTATTCGGATACTGGTGGTCGGTATTCGGATACTGGTGGTCGGTGTTCGGATATTGGTGGCCAGTATTCGAGTACTGGTGGTCAGTACTCGGATACTCGTGGTCGGTATTCGGATACTGGTGGTCGGTATCCGGATACTGGTGATGGGTACTCGGGTACTGCCGCCCGGCGCTGCCTGGGTGCCGGGGTTCAGTGCTCGGGTATTGGCCCTCAGTGTTCGGGTGCTGGTGGCCGCCGCCCGAATGCCGTTGGATCGCGTTAGGGTACTGATGGTCCGTATTAGGGTACTGGTGATCCGTGTTGGGGTACTGGCCTTGCGCGCCGTACGCCTGCACCGCAAGGTACTGCCTCTGCGTGTTCTGAAAATCGACGTCCACCTGGCGCGAAGGAAAACACAAGCAAGCAAGGCGTGCACGTTAGCGTTGACTATCGTATCGAATTTTCGATATATCGAAAAAATCGAAGGTTCGAGCTGGCTGAGGTCGCGGGCTCTACGACAGCCGACCGAAAGTCATCCATACACGATTCTACGAATTTCCAGCGATCGCACACGAGTTACTCACACCCTTGACTGGCCGCCCAACTATACTATTGGGGCGTTTTGTGATAATCCAATTTGGTTGGGATATAAAGATATTTGAAACCGACAAATACGAGCAGCTGTTTGGATGAACAGCTGAAATCAGAAGTTGCGTTGTTTTGCTAAACCGACCCGCAAGAGTACCCAAACCAGTTTTTGTTTCCGTGAAAATGTCGTTTCGGTCACTTTTCCCCCCCACAGTGATCCTTTTTTCGTGGGTTGGGATTGCTATTACATAGAAAACAGGCTACAAGAAACCCAACCCAACCAACTTATTCGCAAACACTCTCTGCTAGCTATCTTAAGGCCAAAAGAGACCATGATGTGCCCCAAAAACTACGGTCTCCTTGCATCTTCGCCCCGTCAGGTACCATACCTGTGCGGGGTCGTTGGGGTTCATTCCCATTTTTCTCAGAAGGGCACGGTCTGCGCCCGGGAGCCTTCCGGTAACGTCTCGCGGGAGTGCCCCCGTTGCCACTTGAGCCGCCAGGAGCGTCTGCGCGTGGACTTCCCTTGCGCGTAGCACTGCCAAACAGCATCGCGATCGGACGTGCGGACATGCGCAGAGAGAGGGAGAGACGAAGAGGGAGGGAGGTTGGAGGAGGAGGAGGGGGGAGAGGGAAGGGGAGGGAGATATAAATATTGCAACAACAACAATCGCAATAACTATCAACACCGCAACCAACCAACAACAACCCCATCAACGGAGCACAACAACAACACCACCAACCACCACCCCCACTCACCACGAAACCGCCACCGCAACCATCAGCAACAACGCTCCCAGCATCGCCACCAACACCATCACCATCAACTACAACCATTGTTTCGGGGACCCTAGCCACAGCTCACCGGCTCGAGGGTTAGGGTCTTCGGCGGCCCAGCGCACGTGCAGGACAGGGCCCTCCTCCCCCACCCCCATGGAGGCGCCACCGCCACCGCCGCCGCCGCCGCTACCCCTGCCGCCGCCACCGCCACCACCCGCAGAAAAAGAAGAAGGAGATGACGGTGGACGGCGGGGACCAGAGACCTTGTTCCGCGCCTGACCTTTTACCGCGGCGGCTGACCGAGTACCACAGGGTTAGGGTTAGGGTTAGGGATAGGGGGTTAGATTGAGTAGTGATGTTAAAAGAGAACATTGAAACACACCAAAATCTTGAAACACACAGAGCAGCGAGGACCGGAGGCCTTCCTCCGCGCCCCGAGCTTCTACCGCGGCGGCTAGGCGGGCACCACAGGACTAGGGCTAGCGTGAGGGGTCAGGGTTGGGGTTAGGGCTACAGGGTTAGGGTTGGGATTGGGTCATGATTTTGTGAAAAACAAATATTTAAAAATAAACAACAAAACAGCAAAACAACGAAAATATGAGGTGCCGATGCGAGACGGAGATTGCGCTAAAACAATACATGACACGATCGGAAGAGTTCATCCTATGGCATTGTTACGGGGGGGGCATATTAAATAGGACCTGCGGTACACACAAAAACCTTTATATTTACCAATATTTACCAACAATATTTGGTCCTATTTACTGTGGCCCCCCGTAATAGTACGGGGAGAAGGAGCGCAGTCATCACAACCAAATATGGAATACAAACATAGGGGGATACCTGTGTTTTCGGGTCCATCGTTAGGTTCCGATTGATATGCCCCCCCCCCCCCGCAATAGCAGAGGGGATGCTTCTGGGGTGTCAAACTATCGGACTGACGGGGCTCATAACCTATTAATGTTAACATTTGACTGAGGGACTGGCCACTATGTTCGCGATCTCATTACCAATACACGGAGTATAAAACTATTGCAACTCTGCACGTCAGCGGTAAGTTCGACCGGCCGGGTACATAGTCCATGCTCGGCTTTTATATATTACCTGGTACGTGCTTTACTGCAGCAGTGTTTTCCGTAAAACGAAAATACCGAACATGTCGTATACATCTCCATGGACGGGGCCATACAAAAACCCGTATTGTAGTACATGCGATCGAAGTATCACGCGTAGCTTGCAAAAATATGAGTTTTTGAGGGATTTGTTCTCGATCTACCACAGAACAACTGAGATGTCGTTTTTAAAACTTCAACTACATGCCGAGCCCCATGGGATAGTTCATCCGGTATCGTTCATCATAGCGCCCGCAGGTTTGATCAAAACTGGGTTTTTCCGGCGAGGCATAGAGGGTCCCGGAATAGCGAAAATAGTTAAATTAACTCCAGTTTTGGTACGAAATAATGTTTTTTTTTCCAAGAAAATGATTGATGTCAATCTATTTTTTGGTAGGAAATGATGACATTTCTTCCGTCAACCATTTCAGGAAGAGTCTTCAGACCCTTGCGTAGGTTGTTCTCAGCATTTGTCGGCGTCAACCATTTCAGTTCAAATTTACGGCTCCTCAATATAGGAACTTGGTCAAAACGATTAGGCACCATCTCTATAATAGCGAGACGTGACTCTTACACGGGACACAATACATGGTAATTAGAACCCACAATGGACAAAAAAAACCCCATGGTATTCCCCTGTGTTTACACGCCATATTTTGGTTCTCATTACTATCTCGGGGGGCCATAGTAAATAGGACCTACGGTTCACACAAAAACCTGTTTATTTACCTATTTTTGCCATCAACATTTGGTCGTATTTACTATGGTCCCCCGTACTATATGACCCCGTAAAGTAGGGCGGGACTATTAACATCATGCATGGTCGTAGTCGTGTGACCATAGACCCTCGCATCCCAATGCCGCGACGGAGCACGTCGGGTTTTCACCGAGCCAGACATTGCTTGCACCAAGCGCGAAGCGCCGTGAGGTGTTGGGCGAGTCGCATGAAGGGTAAGCTGCATCCTACTGGGAAGCGCTTTCGAGGCTGATTTTCATGCATATGAACGACAGCGCCAACGAAGTAGGGGGGTTACAGTATATGGGAAAGTAAAGTGGTGTGATGGGTGCGAGGAAGCCGGAGAGGGGGGGGGGGGGGGTGAGGGGGGGTGCAGCGCGGGCGGGAGGTGGACGTGGGGAGGTATATATGGTGGCGGGAAAAAACGAAGGGTACCGTGGCGAATAAAGCTCAGTACGGGCAAAATCCGTAGGTTGAAGACCTTGAGAGCGGCAGCATGCTCCTCCTCCTCCCCCTCTTTCCCCTCCCCCTCCTCCTCCCGCAGAACACAGGGCAGAGCAGACAGGACGCGGTGCGATAGGACATGAAAAAACAACAGGCCACAACAACGACAACAGCACCAATAAAACAACAAGACCGATGACACCAACACCGGCAACAACCAACCACCACCACCAACCTCAACAACCACACAACAACAAAACAGCTGTGATTACAACCAACAGTAACAACACCTGTAAACAACAATCAACTAAGGCAACAACAACAACAAAAGCTAGCATAAAAGAGAAAAAAAAAAGAGCACGCCGCCACCTCGAGAAGACGCCGCTTGCTCGCGGCTGAGGAGGGCCTGGTTGGACATGGCCTCTTTCGCGAACTCGGCATTAGCCCTGTGGCTGTACTGGACGAAAGCGCACGACTGCCCCGGCGATGATGGTTGTGATGGTGGGTGATGGGTGAGGATTATGGTGATGATATTGGTGGTGATGATGGTAATGGTGATGGTGGTCGTGGTGGTAATGATGATGGTGATGGTGATGATGATGATGATGACGATGATGACAATGATAACGATGATGATAATGATCATGATGATGGTGATGATGATGATGAGGATGATCGTGGTGATGACGATGATGGAGATGATGATGATGATGTTGATGATGATGACGATGATGAGAATGATGATGGTGATGATGATGATGAGGATGATCGTGGTGATGATGATGGTGATGATGATGATGATGATGTTGATGATGATGACGATGATGAGAATGATGATGGTGATGATGATGATGAGGATGACCGTGGTGATGATAAGGGTGATGATGATGATGATGTTGATGATGATGGCGATGATGAGAATGATGATGATGTTGATGATGACGGTGATGGCGATGACGATGATGATAAATGGCGATGAAGATGATGGTGAAGACGAGGGTGATCGTGTTGTTGAATCAGCATCGCATCGACGGCGGGGGAGCGTTGCGTGTGGAGGCGAGGAGAGGGCGGGGGGGAAAGTGAAGGGGAAGGAGATTAACCGACACGGAAATGTGGAGTGAAGCACATAGCGGAAAGTATGCGAACGGAGATAGGGGGGAGGAGGGGGGAGAGAACAAAATGCTGAGGGTGCGCGCGCGGGGGGGGGTGTACTCAACATGTACTCATTTTTCGCTTGCCTTAGTCCTTTGGCCATTTATCACGCATCCCTTTCGAGATGGAGCACAGGGGGGGGGGGAGAAAGACGAAGAAGGGATGGAGGTGGAGGTGGTGGTCATGGTGGTGGTGGAGGAGGAGGAGGCATACTTACCACGGTAGGGACTTCACGTGGTTGGACAGAACGCCGCGAAGACGCCACCTGCCGCACCCTTGCCGTGCGATCGAAACATCCGGGACGCCTACGTGCAGACAGCCCCCTGGAAAAAACTATCAAGGGCAGTACCACACTCCCACCTTATTCTTCACGAGCCGCACGGAGCTGATGCGGCCCCACGCCTCGAAATTCTGCCGCACTCGTTCCCTCGCGGACGCCTCGTCTATAACTGGAACTCCTCCCAGCCACAAGGTCCTGTTCTCCTTCAGGAAGCAGCCCACCCCGTCTCGATCATCATCGTCTGCCCCTGACAAGCCAGGCGAATTGCCCCGGTTTTTGTTTTTTTATCGGCAGCGGAGACCGAATGTCACCGTCATGATCGATGCCAGCATCAGGTACAGTACTGGCTGTGTTATGAACCACTCTGTCCGGGTATATGAAGACCGTTTGAAGGTTATAAGATTATCAGATTGGTTCCTATATTTACGGACAGACGTACTACTTTATAGAAGAAAAAAAAAAGTGCGGCAACAAGCGAATGCAAGAACCCTCTACACACAAAGTACGGGGAATAGCAGGGATGGCGGGGGGGGGGGGGGGGGGGGGGGGGCGGGAGTCGCGGGGAGTGCAGGGACCGCGGGTGGAAAGCGCAAGACGACGCCGTCGGTTTAACTAACGCACCCGACCGCTCCCGCCCGAAGCAGTCGTGGGTGTTGTCCTCGCCGGCATCGTCCTCTTGTGCGGGCACGAAGTGGAGCTTGTGGCAGCTGTACCCTGCGCCACGGTTCCGTTTAAGCAGAAAGGGGTGACAGGCAGAGAGAGGGAGAGGGACAAGTATAAGCCTCGAAGACTGAAGGGACGCAAAAGGAAGAGCGGAAGATAGGCTGCATGATAGATTTTGCCTGACTAATGTCATCTCTGCCGCGCAAGTTTTGTTTTGCGATACCCACAGAAAAATAAATCGCCTGAAAACCCGAAAAAGGCGGCGTTGAGAGTGTCGCGCAAGCCTGCCCCTCTCTTGTACCTACCTCCACGTTCGCCGACACCTTGAGAAGAGAAAAACGACAACAAAAATCAGGCCATGAATCAGCTCCTTTTTTCACCTTGTTTTCCTTAGTAGCCAGAGTCAAAATCTCGCCACCATAGAAGCAAAGTCGGCAAGCCACGCGTGTGCCTGGCACATAAGGGACTGAAGTTACTCCTTCCATCTCATCCCGTCCGAAGACACGACACGACACGAGACGAGACCACAACGGTGCGATTCAGCAGCTCGCTCCGTGAAAACACACCGATGCCCAATCTTCGACCAACCCTCCCCAAAACCCACGCCGTCTCAACAACCTCGCCGCGCCCTGCCCACGCACAGGCGAGGTTACTCACCCCCTGCTCCCCCCTCTCCATCTTCCCCCAAAAGTCAACCTTGGGCTCAACGTCTGTGATCTATCTCCCCCCCCAACCCAACCCCTCCCTACCCAGGTCCATAGGCGCCTGCATGAGCAGGCTAGGCCGGATTACCCCCCCCCCCCCCCCCCCCCTCTCACCCCCCCCTATTTTATATAGGTTGGGTTGGCGTCGGTTGGCAACGACACTGTAAAACATGCCGCTCACTACGCGAGCTAGACAACCAGGGTACCGTTTTTTTGTTTTATTTTTGGCGGTCGCCCACAGCTGGTTGTCGAGTTAGATCATTTGTGCGAGGCAAAGAACCTTTACTCCGCACAATTGGGAATGGTCGTATCACGTAGTGTTCAAGGTAAGACACCCAAGAGGCAGTTACATAGTGCTCCCATTGCTGTCTCTGGAAATGCTTACACCGGAAATTAAATCAACTCATTGAAGCTGTCGTCCACATGCAAGTCCGCCTCAAAAGCGGTTCTTAGCAGGATGCAGCTCACCCTTCATGCCGCCAGACACCTCACGGCGCTTCGCGCTTGGTGCAAGCAATGCTTGCCTGGTCGGTGAAAACCCGACATGCTCCGTCCCGGCATTGTAGGGATACGAGGGTCTATGGCCATACGACTACGGCCATGCATGATATCGAGTACATCTCTCCTATCGAGTACACCCCCCCCCCCCTCCCATCCCGAGGCAGTCTACGTGCCGACGCTTCTGCTCTGCTCTGACGCCCCCCCCCACCCCACCCCTCCCAAATCAGCCTCAATCTCGAGGCTCCTGCTATACCGCCCCGCGGTCCCCATGCAATACCGTACACATGTACACACACACTCGTATTAACGTACGAGGTACCTACGGGCCGCGACCCGACCCCGAACATCCAACGTTTTGGGCACATAAAAGATGTACCTCTCGCGCAAGCCCCTCTCGCGAAGAATACGCAGAACTCGCGCGTCCCCGCTTCGCTGCCCCTGGTCGCCCCGGCGTCGAGGTCGGGGTCGCAGCGCGACGGGGCCTTCTCCGTGCCCCTCCTCTTTTTCCGGGGGCCGTACCTGTCAAACCGATATTGCAATGTGACTGTGGCTGTGGTCGTGGCGTCGGCGGTAGTAGTGGAGGTAGCAGTGGTGGCGGTGATAGTGGAGGTAGTGGTGGCGGTAATAATAAGGCGGTAGCGATGGCGGTGGTAGTGGCGGCTGTGGTGGTAACATACCTGGTACATGATATGGTATATAGCCTAAACACGTCCGTAAAATCATTACGTACGAATCAGGTATGATACGAGTGTGTATTTGCTGCGGAAACATGCATAAGAGCATCTGAGATCCTGTATATGGATCAGTCCCGTTGAAACTTTACTACATTGATTGATGATGCAGATCCATGAAAAAGATCTGTGCGATCTGTGTTTATAACACCAGTGATCTAATATTTCGGCCGTGTTGATGTGTTACGTGGGATATACTCGTACAGACTGGTATTAATAAAAATAGTGCAGGCTAGCGGCACCAGGATACCGGTAGCCTGGGATATAATGCACCACAGCTGGTACTCAGAAATACACCAGTACTTGTATGTATGATATGTACTGGACCGAGGGTCGTACTGGATGGTCTTTTCAGTCATTCCGGACATGACGTACTCTGAGGGACCGACAACTCTACAACAGCAGCACCGCGGGAGCAAATGCGAGTACTGGTGTGTCTGGTATGCGAGAAGTACTGCGTGTATGCTGCCATAGGTACTCGGTAGCATTGCATTTAGACCTACGACAGTAGTACTCGTAGTACATACGAGTACGAGCTGCGAGCGTTGAGGTTCAGAAAGAGGAGACATCGACGGCATTGCCAGCCCCAGTCGTACGTACGTACCAGATATTAAAATCGCCACCTTGATCCAAGCCATCATTCTCCATCCTGTCAGCTTGTTTTCTAGCCTCACGCTCATCGAACTGACGCCGAGCACCCCGCCTTTCGTTCCTGTCCCTCTTACCCATGACGAACTCTTTCGAGGCAAGCAGTGGCTATGGCGTTCGAGAGGTGGGCACCCGAATTTCGAAGGATCTACGAAGAACGAAGAACGACGAACAAAAACTAGAATATGGAAGGCTGTTTTATAACGGGAAACCACTTGGTTCCACCCCTTGTTCCTGGTGAAGACATCAACGCACCGATCACACAGCTCGCGATGACGAGCAGGAGCAAAATGGAGGTGGACTTAGACGATGGCGGATCTACGCCCGAGGATGTGATGGATCTCGACACAGTAGTGGTGAGGAAGGAGCCGTGGAGCTGTTATAGTTTTTTAATACACCGCTCGATTTCGTTCTCTTGTGCCTTGTCGGTGCAACCAACATCATGGGGACACTTCTTGGAACGTCTCACAGCAGCGGTATCGTACCGGCTCTGAGATTGACGGCCCTCCCTCTATCCCGTTATACCAAGCCTGCCTCGCTCGCTAAGACTGCTACACAAACCGATTAGATGGACTCGAGCACGAGAGGCTAGAGGCTTGCCGATCCTCGTCGCACCCAAGGGCCCCTAGGAGGAGGAAGCCCAGCGACGTTGCGTATGGGTTGGATATGTTACTTACCCAAACTGCTGTGTGAACTGACTGATAAGAGTACGCGGTAACCGGCAGTACATCAGCAGAGACGGACGGTAGCACCGCGTATGATAGAGTTGAAGTGGTTTGCCCAGTATCGAAAGAAACGGCTGTGTTGACTGCTACATGGGGCTATGATGGCCTGCCTTACTGTTGTTAGTGTTGTATGCTGTGTGCTGCTTCGTGCTGTGCCATTATAATCTGGGATAGTCCGCGCCAGGAAAAGCTACATGTAGCTCACGTGCGAGAGCCTAGGGGAAGGGTGGACAAACAAACCCAACGAAACTCCAGCAGTGCAGCAGTACGAACCATGTACGTGGCATGTGGCATATTCTACGTTTTATTGGCCGCATCTTATGAATCTGGCACGCTCCATCGGTGGATATTTACTGCCAGTACATTACAACTGCCAGCACATGCTGATTTTCCAGTGCCCATCCCTGCTTTTGTTAAGTGATCCCAGGTACACTCATACCAGGTACGTCGTAAGTACGGGAACCTCGTATCAGAAGTACGTGCGACATTACCGATCACTCGTATGCTTGTACTGCTGTGTAGTCTGCTCTGGATGTATGTGAGTGTGATGGTTTGGTGTTGTTTTCTGTTGTTGTTTCTGTGGTCCAGCGGTACAGCAGTAGTACTATAATATTACGGGGGACGATAGTTAATAGGACCGGTTTTTATGTATACCATAGGTCCTATTAACTATGGTCCCCCGTAATAGTAGTCGTCCCTCTATACTGCTTTGGCGGCAGCCGGCGCACTACTGCGCATCCTGCCTCACTGGTTTATCCCATACCAGGTACCAGGCACGTACCAAGCGAAATAGAAATAACCGGCATTATAAGCTGGCAGCCGGCACTACTCAACCGGCACTACGAGTATACTGCAGATGGACGAACTACCACTGCTCTGCGTTGTCGTATTGCGGCATTGTGACATGGGCGATGCAGCGACGCGGAGATTGTATCACATGCAAATCCTTCTGCTCTGCGGGTGGATGGGGGTTCGGAGGCTGGGATGCCTACTATATACTCGCACCTGTACTGCTGTTTTACTGTTTCTTTCTGTTTCTTTTGTTCTGGCGTTGTTTTCACGACCGGCGGTGAAAGTTCATGTATACAGCTGATAGTACGGGGTACCAGGTACTGCTGTAGTAGCAACAGTTTGTTGGCGATGATACTTGTTCATACCTCTTCCAGATCATGATCTATCTATCTGCTGTAGATGATCTAGTTCCTCACCTGTCGCTGTGAGAGGTTGCGCACAATATGCACACTGTATTAATAGTACAGATCCAACCCAAGGAAGTTGCTATTCATAGACCACGCAGATCACTCAACCCCCACTCGGCTGTATGAGCTAGATCATACAGATCAGGGATATATCTGCCCTGAAATATCTAGGTCGCCCAGCTGGAATGATCTGTAGATGATCTGTTCGATAACGCATTACAACAGCAGTAGTCAATAGCAATATTTGTCTATGCTCGGTAACACAAACAGTCATCTAAAGATGATATGTCCGATAACGTATTACAACAGCAGTACGAGTAGTCGGTATTAATAGCAGTACTTGTCGATGCTCGGTAACACAGATAGCAGTCGTCTGATACTCGTACGTTTATACATTGACTTATCGTACACGTTTCTTCGTAACGCCTCAGAAGCGAGTAGAAATATAGAAAGTTCCGCCTACCGTCTCGGCCTCAGACGGGGCTCCGTTCGCCTCCGGTCTGGGGGCCCCGCCTTCGCTTCTTGTCCTCTCTTTTCGAGGGTCGCATTCCTCAGCCTCCGCCGGGCCTACTCCCGCGCGCGCACTCTCGAGGTCGCGCGCAGCCGTCGAGCACGGCGACCTTGAGCTTCTCTCTTAAAAAGGCGGATCTTGCGAGACGGTGGGACATCGGGGTAGCTTCTTTGAGGCAGCAATATGCTCTCTGGCTCGCGTGTACGGAGATGGCCCGACTCTAGCGTACGTATAATATATGTTTTGTTCTTTTGATTGTAATCCGGCGAACTATTTTGAAAGTCAAGAATAAATTCGATTTATTTTCGACTCGACCGGGTGTGATCGGATCATATACGGGAGGTGTTTACTGCTTGTCCATATGTGTAAACAGTACTTGCAAATGGTGCGTGTATCATGTGTGATACAGCAGTAGATACGTAGGCACATTTGCGAGCAGCCTTTCGCCCGCCTTTACGACCCCGTGTCATGCGCTGGCTTCGGTCTGGCTTCGGCTGGACTATCTCTGAGTTCCTACCTGAGTGCTGTCTACTCTGTTTAGTACCACAGCTTGAATCGTGTAAAATATACTGCTGTTGCGCGAGTACACGATACATAGCCCTCTCTAGGAGTAATAAAAGATACTCGGTCTGTTGTCGATTCGACCCGGTGCAACCCTTTTAGAGCTGCAGTCCCGTTGTTGGGTACGAACCAGTCAAACTCTACGTAGTTTGTCCCCAAAACGGGACTGCAGTACGAAAGGGATCAAGTGGATACATGACTACGAGAGGTACTGCTCGTCGTACGTTGTGAACCTTGGAAATTATTTGTGATCAGACACTCTGCGAGCAGCCTTGGCTCCGACGTTGCTGGGGTTTTTTTTTCAACCACTCCGCCCAAAAATAATTACGACCGATTGTATGTTTATACTCAATCCAAGACACTCTTATATTTTGGAACATAGTATGTATTCGTGTTGGTTGGGGTAGGGATGTTGGGCTGTAGGGGTGCATCGTCGCGAGGGGCAGATCATGGTCCACCTGATCCACGTAGGGTCATGACCCCAACCGGCGGGTCGGGCCAGAAAAAAAATCGGAATCTCACGGGTCGAGTCGGGTCAAGTCGGGCCAGGTCGGGTCAGATCGGGTCGGGTCGGGTCGGGTCGGGTCGGGTCGGGTCGGGTCGGGTCGGGTCGGGTCGGGTCGGGTCGGGTCGGGTCGGGTCGGGTCGGGTCGGGTCGGTTCGGTTCGGTTGGGGTCGGGTCCGGTCGGGTCAGGAAATTTTCAAACTATCACGGATCGGGTCCCGTCACCTTTCCCCGACCCGACCCGACCCGACCCGACCCGCGAGGTTTGACCCGCCCCGTGAACCGCCCTCGAATTATGAATCCCGGGCGCGATAGTAATGAACGCAAGTACAGAGGGGGAGAGGGAGTGGCACCTGTGACCGCGGCTTATCCAGAAGGCCGCTGGGGGTGAAAACCACCCACGAACTACATGAACTGGA
The DNA here is from genome assembly GCA_031213475.1 of Nereocystis luetkeana. Lineage (NCBI taxonomy): Eukaryota > Phaeophyceae > Laminariales > Laminariaceae > Nereocystis > Nereocystis luetkeana. The sequence continues at coordinate 6,555,344 of JARUPZ010000020.1, forward strand.
AGAGCAAATGTGATCGATGACCATAAAAAGTTGGTTAACCCTTTTGGCGCCGCACTCCTGCGCATGCACCTAAACCTGCCTCTAATTGCAAGCGTTCTGGCTCCTCAATGGAAGTGCAGCCCTATGGGGGTTAGCAGGCAACTTGACCCCTCGTTAGGACTACCGTAGTCCTGTTTTAGACGAGGACGAACTACTTTTGAATTTTGAGCGGTTTGTTCTCCAAATCGGGGCTGCAGTGTTTTTGCCCTAGAAGGGTCGGAGTTGCAGCGGTAACACACGTCGGACAGATCAGATCAGATCAGATCAGATCACATCATATCCTCTTTGAAGATGATGTACAGTGGATGTTTCGTGGTGATAGATATATCCCTAATTTGTACCAAGTATGATCTGTACGATCTGTGGGAACTGTAGATCATGCTTGCCAAGATGAGATCCTCTTGTAAGATGATCTACAGTATATATTTCGTGGTAGATAGATAGAGCCCTGATTTGTACCAGGTACCAGTTATGATCTGTACGAGCTGTGGGAACTGCAGATCGTGCTTGCCGAGTGGGACCTGTGTGTGGCACGCCTCTTGCGCTTCACGCTGCCCGGGTGGAGACCTGTCTGGTACACAGCTCTGGCGGCTAGTGGAAGGGTGAAGTGTTCTGCTGCAGCGGAGGCAATGGCGATTCCCGTTTTTTTTGTTTTTTGTTTTCCTCCCGTCGGTGCGATTAGGTGTAGTGCAGCGAAAACATAGCACCGCACAGAGGGAGAGGTGTTGTGTATGGATGGAGGGATGGCGGGTGGAGGGAGGCAGGGAGGGAAGGAGGGAAGGAGAGTGGCACGAGGCTGGGTAGGAAGGAGGCAGGGGGCGAGAGAGGGGAGAGGGGGGGGGTGGATTGATGGATGGATGGGTGGATGGACGGAAGCACGGATGGACTGGTACATGGATGGATGGGCGGATGCAGGGACGGGCAGAGGGAAGAAGGAGGGAGGGAGAGAGGCATGGATGGATGGATGGATGGATGGATGGATGGATGGATGGATGGATGGATGGATGGATGGATGGATGGATGGATGGATGGATGGATGGACGCGCGGACGCATGGATTGGTACATGGATGGATGGACGGAGGGAGGGAGGGAGGGGGGAAGGAGAGAGGGGGGAAGGGATGGATGGATGGGTGTATGGATGGATGGATGGATGGGTGGATGGGTGGATGAATGGATGGGTGGATGAATGGATGGATAAATTGGCGGATATATGGATTGAGGGGGGGAAGGAGGGGGGGAGGGATGGGTAGACAGTAGAGGTGTTACCCAACGAGTACCCGTCTTAAACGGGTACCCGCCAACATTGTAAATACCCGGGTACTCGCGAGTATTTACGGCCTTTTTGGGCGGGTACCCAGGTACCCGTTTAACGGCGGCTACCCATATAGCACCCGGGTACCCGCCGAACAGCCGGGTACCCGAGTGCCCGGGGCTCAAATACTCGGCGATTGTGAAGTGTTACCCGTGCCCGTGATGGATATTAGCATGCCGGGTAATACTCGCAAGTACCCGGGTACTTGGCAAAAGGTCAACACCTCTAGTATGGTGTGAGATGTGAGGCATAAGCCACCATTTTCGTAGTGAAAGGGATTTCCTCGAGAATATGTACCAAAATACTGCCCAGGAGACGTGATTTAGGGGATGGTAAGTTGCCATTTCAGGGATTTCCAAGGTAATTCAACGGGTACCTGGGTACCCGGGTACTCGCTTAAACGGGGTACCCGAGTACCCGGATACCCGGGAGCCGATTCCTCGGTATGACGTGTTACTCGTACCCGTGACAGGTAGTAGCAAGCCGGGTAATACTCGCGAGTACCCGGATAATTTGCCAAGGGTAGCCCCTCTAGTAGACAGGACGGATAGACGGATGGATGGCTGGATGGATGGATGGATGGATAGATGGATGGATGGATGAATGGATGGGTAGATGGATATGGGTGGATGGATGGATATGGGTGGATGGATGGATGGATGGAAAGTTGGATGAATAGGTGGATGGATAGATGGATGGGTGGATGAACGCATGGATAGACAGATGGATGGATGGATAAGCGGGCGGATGGATGGATGGACAGGTGGATGGATGGATGACTGCTGTATTGCTTACGTTTCTGTTTCGCTTTCGCGCTATTAATGCGGGGATTACACCATCGTGCCCAGAAACCATTTCGTCGTATCTTCAGGTCAAAACTGCGCGTGGGGGCGAGACCATATCAAAGCTCGCACAAATACCCCTCAGTAGCCTCTTCGACTTGGCCTAGCTTCGACATAAAGGCCGATAGTCCACTCTACACTATCTCCACCATTACACTCTAGAACATTCCGAGAATATTCCCAGGCGGTCAGGGATAGGATTAGGGTTAGGGTTTCAAACCAACCATATCTCAACCATTTAGGCCGGGACAATGACTATACATGCAGCTCTCAACCCCCCCGAGACCCCCTTTCCTCCACCACCCGCCAATCAATTTTTTCGACGCTTGTCGTCCAATGCAAGAAAGTCCGCCTCACAGGCGGTTATGTCTTGGTAGGATGCAGCTCACCCTTTCTACGACTCGCCCAACACCTCGCGTTACGCTTCGTGCTTGTTGCAAGCAACGTCGTCTTCCCTGGTCGATGAATATCCGACGTGCCCCGTCCCGGCATTGCAGGGATGCGAGGGTCTATGGCCGTATGTACTACTACGGCCATGCATGACGTGAGTACCCCCCCCCGCCGCCCCCAACTTGTCGCTGCTGGCAATGGCACGCATGCTTGTACGGTCTCGCAGACGGGCCGCGAGATTCACCACCGTATCGGAGAGCAGGTGCAGGCTGTCCGGAGGGTAAGGCGGCCGAACAACCCGCTTCTCTGGGAGCTCCTGGTCCCGACAGACCTCGCGGAGGTGAGAGCCAGAGCTAGTACTATAAAGCGCAATATGGGAGTACGTAGAGAGTGAGTAGGATGTGTGATACGGCAGGGGGGTGTACGGTTTGGGTCCCCCAACAACAGAAACGCCTACTCTGAGAGAGTAAGCACTAAGATGTGTGATACAGCAGGGGGGTGTACGGTTTGGGTCCCCCAACGACAGAAACGCCTACTCTGAACACGCCTGAGAAACCTTAATGTGACTGGCGACACCATCCTTGACCAAACCTTGAGCATGGGCTATTTCCCGGCTTTACCCCGCACCCGCCACCATATCAACGGCTCTATCTCGTGTGTTTTTTATCGGTGTGACCCGAGGTGGTGCAAATATATGGGATATCCGAAGAATCATCCGAAGAACCATCCGAAGAAGGATACCTGGTATAAATGTATCCATCCCCACGCCAACCATCCAACCATGTAATCCCTCTCGAATACGAAGCCGTGCGCAAGAAAAATGAAGCAGCTGCTACTCTACTCTCCACGATATGTCAACGCCTCCGTGCCACGGCCTGACGCCAGCCTCGCTGTCGCCGCCGCCGCCGCCGCCGCCGCCGCCGCCGCCACCAACACTGCCGTGGTGCTGGGCAGAGCACGTTTCACCTGCCCGCGGTGGAGAAACTCCTGAGAGAGTTCCTGCCTCTGGAAGAGGCGGTTAACGAGCTCCTCGCGCCTCAGGCCAACTGGGCGCCCCCCGGCTACAAGCCTACAGACAGGTGCGGCGGCTCGACTAACCTCCCTCTCTTCCTCGCGCGAGGGGGGGGATGTAGACTGTAGGCCCCTTGCGCAGACAGCTGGGACGAAACTAGTTAGGAAACGTACCGGTAGATTGCCTTGTTTAACCCTTTCTTGATTACTGCGAATGAATAGACTCCAAAACTTGAAGCATTAATAAAATGGTTGCACTATTTTTACGGGGGGCCATGGTAAATAGGAGCTAGGATACGAACAAAAACCTACCAGGTATATATTTACCTGTTTTTACCAACAATGGCCCTATTTACTATGGTCCCCCGCAATAGCATAGATAGGGCGTCGTGTGATTTTTTTTTTTCTGGTTGGGACCAGTTTGATTGGGTGTCTTGCAGCCCGTTCCCGATAAAAGTGATTCCAGCCCATGGAAGCTTCCTCAGAGGTAAGCCAACCCAATAATTATTAGGTCAATAGGGTCATTTTTGACGACACGTATTTGGCAAAAAACTTGCCAAATTGACAAGTTTCTGGAAATTTGGATTTGCCAATTTTGCAAGTTTTTTGCCGAGCTTTTTCATGGATATCCCTAGAAGCCCTTCGTCGGCAAGTTTAGGGAAATTTGGACATGCCATTTCATTTGGCAACTTTTTGGCAAGACTTGGGAATCCAAATTTCCAAAAACTTGCCAAAATTGGCAAGTTTTCACAGTGTCGTTAAAGACGGCCCTTAGAGGCGGGCATTTCGGCAACATTTTAGTAATCATTCTTGTTTTTTTTTACCTCTTAACCCTGTTAGTGCTCCAGTGCCGTTTTGGAAACAAACTATTACGGGGGACTACATTAAATAGGACCAAATATTGTTTGTAAAAATAGGTAAATATATAGGTTTTTGGGTGCACCATAGGTTCTATTAACTATGGCCCCCCGTAATACCTGGTACTTAGAATTTGAGTGGTTTGTCCCCCAATCGGGACTACAGCACTAGAAAGGTTCAAGGCTCCATGGGTTGGGGTTATTTTTGCACAGAAAACAGACCACAAAAATTGGTTCCAGCCAAATTCTTCGCTAACACCCTGTTTCAACAGTCTGTTCGGTAATATAATAAACGTTTGGTGTTCACACCAACTTCCAAGTGGGGACTATATTCACGGCCAGGATGGTACGTGACTCTAAAATCCTTGTACGCGCGTACAGCAACTGTAAACACAGTTCATACTAACTTCGAGTGTTTTGTCTCGACAAATGGGATACAGTTGCAAAGAGGTTGACTCCTAATGCCCAACATGTAATCCTAATCGCGTCCACCTGATAATTTTCCGGGCATGTTCTAGGGTGTAATGGGAAGTTAGTGTGTCTACGCTTTTGTCGAAGCTGGACCGAGTCGTAAAGTGAACACTGCTGTCTCGCGCTCGCCTGGGAGCGTGGGGGCGCGGATTTTTTTGCTGGGGATGGAGTGGGTGCGCCACGCCATGTTGTTGATGCTGTTGGTGCTGTTGATGTTGTGGTTGTGTTGGGTGTTCGTGATGGTGACCTTGGGGGTATAGGTGTCGGTGTTTTGTGTTATTTTGTTGGTGTTGGAGCTTGTTGTCTGTTGATGATGGGATGAGATGTTTGTGTTGGTGTTATTCGTTTGGTGATGGTGATGGTGATGGTGATGGTGTTGATGTCGGTGTCCATGTTGGTGTCGCCGCCTTTGCTCTTCCGTTGCTCGTCTTGTTACGTCCGTTCGTGCTGGTGTTCACTCTTTGTTGGCGTTGCTGTGCGTCCGTGTCCCCCCCCCCCCCCCCCCCCCCCCCGCCCGACGCTGCCATCCATATTCAAGAAAATCCGCCTCACAAGCAGCCATTACAGTCGTAGGATGCAGCTAATAATCCTTCATACCCTTCATGCGACTCGCCGAACACCTCACGGTGCTTCACGCTTGGTGCAAACAATCAATGTCGGCCTCGTCGATGGAAACCTGACGCGCTCCGTCCCGGCATTGCAGGGAGGCGAGGGTCTATGGCAACACGATGCCCACACGACTACAGCCATGTATGACATGAGCACTCCTCGACACCTCCCCCCGCCCGTCCCCCCCCCCCTTCCTTCGCACGCCTCCGCTACCGTCCCCACCTTCGCTTTTTGCGCATTCGGCTGTTGGTTGCGTAGGCGCATGGCCGGAGTCGCGGCGCGTATGTGGGCGTTACGGACGGACGGGGATGGAGATTGTCTGCTGCACGCCGTGTCTCTGTCGCTCTGGGGGCAGCACGACCGCACCTTGGTAAGCATGGGAGGCGAAGAGAGGAGGGGGGTGTGGGCGGGGCGGGGGGGGCGTGGTAAGGGTTTAGGCTTGGGTCGTTTGCAGGCGGGGGTGGAGATGTGGCGATGGTGTTGGTGATTGCATTGGTAAGCGTGGGAGGCAGAGAGAGGAGAGGGGGGTGGGAGTGGGGGCAGGTAAGGTTTTGGACTTGGGTTGTTTTGCAGGCGGGGGTGGAGGTAGAGGGGGTGGGGGAGGGATGAGGGTGGGAAAGGCGGGGAGAGAGGTGGAAGTGGGGGGAGGTGAACTCATGTCATGCATGGCCGTAGGCGTATGCGGATGGGGGGGGGGGGGGGGAGCTTCGGGTCAATTTGTCGGCGAGGGTGGAGCAGAGATATGATGAAGGTGTTGGCGGTGGGAGTGTGGTGGTTGTAGGTGAGGGTGGAAGTGAAGGTTTGGGGGAAGACAGGGGTGTGTGCAGGGGGGCATATTTGTTGTTGTTGTTGTTGTTGTGTGGATTTTGTTTTGCTGCATTGAGGGGAGGGGGTTATAGGCGACGCTTTTCGTTTTTATCGGACAGATGCAGCTAATTGCTTCACGTCGAGGTGCAAACGGCGACGGTGTTTAGCCGTATACCCAACGAACAGCGACCTAGATAAGGGCTGGGATGGGGGGGGGGGGGGGGGGATTAAACGCGCCCCTGTGCGTACGCGTCCTCCAGTGCCTTTGTGCGATGCCACCACAATATGCGCGCAGGGTGGTTTGGCGTGTCCCGTGGATATTCGTCGTAGCCTACGTTGTACCTGTAACCAGTAACCAGACTATCAAGGCACGAGCGTGGCGCATGGTTCTTTCAAAAGCGATATTAATAGTACACTAAACACAGCGGCCTACCAGTCTTCAGAAAAATTAGGCAGCCCCTATATGTTGCATAAATATAAGCAACTATGAAAAGGCGCCGGTACGAGGTAAAGCAGGTGAGCTACAAGCATAAAAATCAGCGCAGGAAGCATTTGGCGGGGGAGGAGGGGGGGGGTGTACTCGATAGGAGAGATGTACTCGATATCATGCATAACCGTAGTCGTATGACCATAGGGGGGGATGGGGGGGGGGCGTAAAAACATCCCCGGGGTGGCCAGGGGGTGCCTGGATACCATCCCCGGGGTTTTTGCCATAAGTGGCGAAAGAGCACCGCGTGAATTACGGGCACAGGCTGATTGCTAAGCCGGAGGTACAGTGGAGTTAGGGCTTGCCCAATATGTCTCCCTGTTTTTGGTTTCGTTCTGTAGCTGTTCATGAGTGATCGACGTCAAAGCAGACGCTCCTGACACAGCAGTGGAGGGAGAGGGTGTCAGACAATGACTCTATTCCGACGGTGATATAATAATCACATGCAAACATGGTGTGTAAACAGAGGGAGATGCATGGGTTTTCGGCCCGTTTTTGGTTCTGATTACCGTGCCCCCCCCCCCCCCCCCCCCCCCCTGCCGGTATCATTAGTAAAGAGCGAATGAAAATAAACACCTGCGCGCGCGCTCGCTCGCTCGCTCGCTCGCGTGTGAGGCAGGTTCTCCGGCGGCTGCTCGTTGAAATCCTCCAGGACAAACCTAGCGAGAAAGTGCTGTTCCGGAATTGGCGGGAGGGGCAGCAGCGGGCGGACGCGGCTGCGGGGAGTAACGCCGGGTTCGAGATGGAAGAGGACCAGGCGAGCAGACGAAAGAGGACCGCAATATGGTGTTTCTTGTTGGGTGTTTCGACCCACGAGGTTCGATCGCGCTAGTTGCAGTTCGTCGACGTCGTTATCTTCGTAGTCGTTGTTCACGCCGTCTAATCGCATGCCATGGTATGTGGGGGTGCTCACCGGAGTATTTTCTGAGGGTCTCTCGTTTTGGGAAGCTCTCTCTCTCTCTACCCCTCACCCCAAAGCTGATGAGCAACAAGTGCAAGATGAGCAATCCCCATGGCCTGCTGCCAGGTATGAATACAAGGCACGCCTTGTCGTAAAGAGCATGGATGGCCCTTGTACAACGAAATCGGGTGGTTTCCTCAGCTAAGGAGCCCCCCCCCCCCCCGCGTCCGTCCGTCAGTCGGAAACGTTTTTTCCCCTGAAACAGCTGCCTCTTGGTCGTAGCATGGGTCTTAACACCGTTTTGTTAGTCTTGGGCATCGTTGTGCTGGTCTTCGCCCCCTCCGCTCCGCCCTCCGCGCGCGCAAGTGGACAAGCTGGGAAGTTATGAAAGCCTGCACACGTCGGACGGGTCATGATGTAGACCCCATCTACAGTAGACCATTTAGTTTATCGCCTGATGTTGCGAGAGGCTGTGCAGCAGCAGGATCTGTAGAGTACAGATGATCTGTATAGTACGGATTTCAACCCAGGAAACAGCCGCAGTGAGGGAGTCGTGCGGGATCTATCTATCTGCATAGTACAGATCCAGCCCGGGAAACAAGTGCCCCGAGATCATGCGGCTTGGACGGGTCCCATCCGGCAACTTGAGCTACTGCTGTAGATCATATGAGACGTGTGCAAGATCGTAAATGGTTCGGCCTTGAAGAATCCCTAGATAGTGGAGCGGGAATCGATTATCGGTCCCGAGAGGTGTGGAGGCTCGGCCTCTCAGTGTTCTACGCCGTCGCACGGAAGCAATTCTCAGCGTGGATGGACCGGCGTGTGATAGTTATGCCGTGCGTGTTGCTACCCCTCAGGCTGGTTTACGATTCATCTACAGTATCACCTGCAAGTGTTGTTTTGTCGTTGCTGCTGTTACTTGTTGTCACTATTAGTTGTGCTGGTGTTGACTACTACTACTACTACTACTACTACTAGTGCTGCTCCTACTACTACCACTACTACTACTACTACTACTACTACTACTACTGCTACTCCTGCTGCTACTGCTACTACTACTACTACTACTACTACTACTACTACTACTACTACTACTACTACTGTTGCGGGCGTTCCTGCTAAGGATATCGTTGCTGTTATTCCGGCTCCTTGCTGATGCTAGCATTGTTGTCGCTCCCGTTGCTGCCCACTCCACCGTTATTTGTTGCTCCCGCTGCTGCTGCTGCTGCTGCTGCTGCTGCTGCTGCTGCTGCTGCTGCGGCTGTTGCTTCGCCTATTGCTCCCGCTGTTCCTGCTCCTGCTAACGCTATCGTTGGTGTTGCTCTCGCTGCTGCTACTGCTGGTGCTGCTGGTGCTGCTGCTACTGCTGCAACTACTGGGCAGGTGGTGGCGGAGTGGCAGATGCTAGTTCGGGCAGCGAGGACGCCCTCCGCGTACCTCTCTTCCTTCCACGTCTTCGTCCTCGCCAACGCCCTGCGCCGCCCTATCCTGGTATACGGAGACCGCTTCGTCAGGGGCAGGGACGGGGAACCTTACGCGCCCTCGGACGTGCGCGGGTGAGGCAGGCACTTTGTTGGGGTTTCATTCAGGTGGAGGCGCGGGGAGGGGGGGGGGGGGGTGTACTCGCTGGGGGAGATGTACTCGATCTCATGCATGACCGTAGTCGTATGACCATAGACCCTCGCATCCCTACAATGCCGGGACGGGCAAAAATGAATCCCTGGGCAGGTGCTTGCTACATGGGGTGTACTAACACCTGCCCCCTCCCTTCCCCCCCCTTGTCTCTTCCCCCCCCCTGATCGCCCAACTGTTGGAGGCGTGTCTACTAGGAGTAGGAACGGTGCTCCGTCTCGAAAGGGATGCGTGGTCAAGGACCAAATGACTCTGAGGCAAGCATCAAACGAGTACACCCCCCCCTCCCCCCTCCCTCCCCCGCTCTCCCCGCTCCCTTTTCCCCCTTGTCATGATTCCTCTGTGGGTCCACCTGGACGAATCATTCAGGGTTTACTTGCCGACGCTCCTAGATCCGAGTGTTTGTTACAAACTGCCGATTGCCGTCGGTTACACCTGCGTCGCCGTCGGTAAAGTGGGACACTTTACAGCCCTCGTTGGCGTCCATGGGGAGTTGCGCCATCTCCCGCTGGTGGACGAACACGGGGATGACTTACCTGTCAGGTGGGAGATAGGGAGGCAGGGGGGAGGGGGGGGGGAGGGGAGGAGGGAGGGGGGTAGGGAGGAAGGGAGGGAGGGAAGGAGGGAGATATAGAGGATTTGAGGGAGGGGGGGGGTACTCATGTCAGGCATGGCCGTAGTCGTATGACCATGGACCCTCCTCGCATCCATATGATGCCGGGACGGAGGGGGGGGTAGAGGGGTTGTTCTCGATATTAAGCATGGGCGTAGTCGTGTGACCATAGGCCCTCGCATCCCTACAATGCCGGGAAAGAGAACGTCGGGTTTTCGCCTACCAGACAGAATTTGCCTGCACCGAGCGCGAAGCGCCGTGAGGTGTTTGGCGAGTCGCATGAAGGCTGTATCCTACCTGGTATTTAATACTAAGAACAACAACAACCGCGTGTCAGGCGGTCTTGCACATGGATGACAGCATCAATGAGTTAATGTATTTTCCGGTGTAGCCACTCCCAAAGACAGCAATGGGTGTACTATGTAACTGCCTCGTGGGTGCCATATACCATAAACACTACCTGGGACGTGATACGATCCTCCCCTTCGTGCGGAATAATGGGTCTCCACCCCACAGAAATGAGCTAGAAAGCAGTGACCGACCGCCTAAATAAAAAACGGTACCCGGGTTGTCTAACTCATGCAGTGAGTGGCATGTTTTACAGTGTCGTTGCCAACCAAAGCCAACCCAACGTAAATGGAGGGTGAAGGAAAGAAGCAAGGAGGGAGGGAGGGAGGGAAGGAGGGAGGGAGGGAGGCGCGGTGTGTCTTCCCTCTTGGGTGACCGAGGGAGTTTTTATAAAATTATGAAATACGTCAGCTGTGAGTTCGACTGATTGAATATTGATACTCAGCGTTGCAAGCTGCGTAATTGGTCTCGTCTATACCCCATTTTTTTTCCGAATTTTACAAATTGTATGATAGGCCGCTCGCGCGTATTTTGTACCAGGGTATTGTATTTTCCTCTCGATGATATAGGCCAGTGACTCCAGAGAGTTGTGTTTTTTGTGGTTTTGGTCTCACGACCACCGTCTGCGCCGCCATGTTCCAACAATTCGAATCCCTTCCACATTTCCTCGTGTACCCATCGCGACACTACCACTCGCTGTTTTGTTTTTCCAAGTGACTGGATCCCTTGGCGGGGCGCCTATTTTTATTCGTATCCTGTGTGTCGTTATAAGCACGTCGCAATTTCAGATCAGGCGGAAAACAACTGAGGTCGATTATTCAAACAAGACCTGTAGTCGTACGTGTTTGAAAATACACGTTTTCACGTCATAAGCGGTACAACCTGACCCTAAAGCGGTGCAACCTGAACCAATGAGCTACACATGTAGATAATGTTTTATCGTGTCATGTCGGACCTCGCGGAGGTGACGTAGTCATGGAAAAAGCGGGCTGGCTGGGGGAAAAGGCAGGAGGGGCACTGTCCAACGAATGCGGGCGTATGTCAGGGGGTGGATCAATGCGTGGGGTGGGGCGTGGCGGCAATCCGAACCTTGTTGGACACCCTTCGGGAGGGCAACAGTTTACCTACACGGCCGGCCCGACCGACCGCTGCTTACGCTAGGCATGCCGTATCGTATTGACTGCTCCTTCGACGTATTTGACTGCGCGAACGTGACGCGCTGTCAAATTCCGTGCGCTCCTTTGCCGTGTTAACGCTTGCAGCCTGCTCTAGTTTTACGCTCGGAGTTTCGCTGCAGAGTTGCGCTGCAGGCGTTATTGGTGTTTTCATTTCCCCCAAAATTTGCGCCGGAAACTCCTGCCCCCCCCCCCCCCCCCCCCCCCTCCCTCCCTCCCCGCCGCTACATCCCGTCTTGCTCCTCGCGGCGCACAGCCCTACCCCCTCCACACTTTTAGCCCCATGCCGCCCTCCCTCAGAAGACCGACACGTTAAAGATGGACAACCCTGTTACATATGCCGCTTTTTTCCTGTGGAAACACCCGTACTACTTACTCTGCTGTCGTGCCCTCGGGAAAAGTAACACAAACAAAAAAAAATGAGGAACAAAAAAAAAACCCGAAACGAAACGAATGTCGCGTTGAAAAAAAACAAAACAGATACGGAGTTTCTCCCGCCAGCGTGGCCAGCCCTGACTCCGAAGGGGTCGCTATGAAGACCTACATGGCCACCATCGAATACTACACAAAAGAAGGTACGCCGCCGCCGCCCAGTAAAAATATTTCCCCATCAGTTGTTTCGTACTAGTCGGGGGGGGGGGGGGGGGGGAGGTTCTAATACGGGGGACCATAGTTAACAGGACCAAATATTGTTAGTAAAAATAGTTGAATATATAGGTTTTTATGTATACCATAGGTCCTATTAACTATGGTCCCCCGTGATAGTCATACACGACTACGGCCATAGCATGCATGGTATCGAGTACCCCTCCCCCCCCCCCCCCCCTCCTCTCTCTGGTGTTTTTTTCTCTCGTGCGCTATAGTCATTGAAAATGTGTAAGATTTGATCGTAGGGAATCTGGGGTTTGTGGAGCGGCACTGAATCTTGACATACATGGAAGGCGTGTTTGGCCAGGGGATTACACACGAGCGCGCGTACTCGTAGAGAGCGAGTTCGGCTAAGGTTGAAACCGCGTTGACCCTTTTAGGACCCCAGTCCCGTTTTGGGGACAAACTACTTATAAATTGAGTGTTTTGTCCCCACATATGGGAGCGCGGTTCTTAAAGGGTTAATGCTACAGGAGGCCCGTGTTTCTGGGGGGTCTTAATATACTAGTTTCAGCGTAGGGGGAGGGGGGGGGGGTGCGTACTCATTTGTTGCTCGCCTTAGTCATTTGACCATTGACCACGCATCCCTTTCGAAACGGAGCAGGGTGGGGGGGGGGGGGAGTCAGAAGGAGTCAATCCGCGGCCCACTAATTACGGGGGGGACAGAGTAATCAGAACCGAATATGCTGTGTAAACGTAGAGGGGATACACGGCTTTCGAGTCCATCGTGGGTTCTGCTTACAATATTAGCCCCCCTAGTTATTTACAGCATCTTTGCTAGAAGTGAGCTCCAGTCGGGTGTTCCGTACAGGAGAGCGGAAAGGCCGGGAAGTGCGAGAGGAAGGGCGGTAATCAAACAGTGGAACCACAGCAGCGGCTATTTATACGGCAATCTTGACAGCTACGGGAGCACGCCTTAATGTTTTTGTACAAACTCCGTTTTTTCTGCTCGCCTCACGTTTTTTTGGACAGTGTGTTTTTTTCCCTGCTCCGGGCGTGCACTCGCACTTGTGTCTCCACCGGTGGCGGCGGCTGCGATCTCACTGTTTTGATGGCGTATGTGCGTGCATCCGTATACTGCACCATAATGTCATGGAAACGTGAGAACCGTTTGGATGTAAAGGCCGAAATTTGGGCATGACTACCCGAACGGCCTTGTATGAATAGTTCCACACCTCAGATAGATCATGTGCAGATAGATCATCTACAGTAGATCCTAACCTGTAGTTACCATATGTTGTGCAGGATATATCTGGATAGTACAGACCCAGCCCAGGAAACGTGGATTAGACAGACCATACAGATCATGCAGACTAGGGATCTGCCTGTCCTGGAAATATCCAGATCGTTGAAGTGGGGAACGGTGATCTATTCGGTGTGTGGAGTAACACTCCCTCGGTACTTCAGAAGCAACCGCGCAGCCAGCCACGGTACGCACTAGAACAGCAGCAGCAGCAGCGGCAGCAGTGTTCGTATGTATGTGTGTGTGCAGTGTTCCACCGAGACACATCAGTACAATTTAAAAATACACGCACTCGTCATCAAACCTCGTCCTGTCACACAGCTGTACACAGCAGTACTCCGAGTAAGCAGGGATGCCTGACGAGGATGCCGGACCCCCTTTTCAACTCGCGACACCCCCCGGGATTTCAGGTCAACGACACCCCGAAGGGGAGCCTTGTATCATGTAGTATATAGTCTTTTTTTGCGCATCGAAGGCTGTTTCCTCTTCCGGCCGCGGGTCTTCTCTCGTGGCTCGGCAGCCTGGCATGCAGGGGGGACCGCGTGTACAACACGGCGCGAGCTTTGGGCCTCGGCCGGGCTTCCGCGGCGCGTGCTCTGGGCGTTCAGAGTCGCGAATCCCCCAACCGTTCCAACGTGTCGGGACGGAGTGGTACACTCAACGGTATATCCTATTGTACGGTTTGCTTGAGTCGAGAACTACGTCGATTCTGGCACACATGCATTCATGTGGGGTGCATCCGCGCGCGCTTCGGGGAGGGAACAGGAAGCAAAGCCCCGCCCGTTTTTCAAAATGCCGTCAACCAACTCGATCGGTCGAAGTCACAGCTGACGTACGGTACTCGTATGGGTTCAATATGCCGGATGGATAGCATTCTACTATTAATATGTAGTAGATCATCTACTATAGCTGGGGACCATAGTAAATAGGACCTATGGTACGCACAAAAACCTATGTATTTCGCTGTTTAAGCGAACAATATTTGGCTCTATTCGCTATGGTCCCCCGTAATAGTAGATCAAGCAGATCCTCAGCTATGAGACGCTGTGCAAGATCTGTATAGTACAGATCCAACCCAGGAAATATGTCCTACGGTAGATCATGCAGGTGACACGGTTCCTGTCCGACAACATGAACTACAGTCTATCATACAAGATCGGGAGTAGATGATCCATCTGCCTTGACAAGTCTAGATCACGATCTGTAGATGATTTGTCAGTGATCTGTAGATGATCTGTCCCGAGGGTGTGAATATTGTTTTTAATGAAAAGGCCAACCCCGCGCCTGTTGCGCCTGTTTGTCCGTTCGTCTCTGCTGTGTACGTGTGTTCGTGCGTGTTCGTGTGTGTGCGTCTCTCGGTTGTGTGCGTGCGTTTATGAGTGCGTACGCGTGTGTGCAGATTCACGTGTATGCGTATTGATAACGGGGGACCGCGTTCGTAGTGAACAGAACCCACGATGGTCCCAAAAACCAACATCTTCTCCCACGTTTATGTACACCCAACCATAGTTGGTTCTAATTGTTGTGTTCCCCGTGTACAGAGCAACATTACCGGATGGCGATTGTGCGCGGCGCTTACATGACCCCCGAGGCGGACGACGTTCGGAGAGCGATGGCTCGAGCGGCGGAGGCTGCGTTCGATCGGCTCGCGAAACAGCAGGTGCGCGGAAAGAGTACGCGTACATATCTAGTATAGCCCTGTCGTATACCAGGCATAGGCTGTCTCGGGGAAGAGACTAGCAGATGATAAAAAGGAGTGACTACTGTACGTACTGCGGTGAAGAACACTTGTGTTTCTGCACGAGGACATAGTGAGTGTACAGCCGGCGGGGACATGGCGAATATTTGACCGTGCTCGCGGTAAGCGTGGGTGCAGTGCCGGCCCTCCGATGAAAAAAAATAATGAAACCGGGATGCTGGCCCAGGTTAGGCCAGATTTCCTGTTTTAAGCACGGGCGTGTTCCACACCAGCTTCAGGATGGCCGCTCCCAAGCCTCCTTAGTCCACTGTAAATCTAAGGCTTGAGTTTTTTGTGTGCCTCTTTCTTATTCACGAGCTTATTTTTTTTACTCGGAAATCTAGGCTGTTTTTTTTTTGGTGTGGCTCTCTATTTTGTCCCCAAATTCTCTCAGTCCACGGAAATCTCGGGACTGGGTTTCTTGTTGGGCCCTTTCTTATCTCCGAAGTCGGTATTTCCCCAGAAATTTAAGGCTGAGTTTCGTGTGGGCCTCTTTATTAGGAGGGCGTTGTTGGGGTGGCCTATCGGACGAGGGCGAGGGGCTCCCTTGCCTCGGGTTCAGAGCCGGCTCACAGCCATATGTACGCATGGATACACGCGATGTCTTTTTCTTCGAGGATCCCTGTTTGAGGGCGTGATTGCCTCTCCCTCTGTTCCTGGACAACATAACCAGCCTCTCCCCCCCCCCACACACGCATACGCCACCGTTGGACCTAGCGAGCTGTGTGTGTTTTCTCCTTCTCTCGCGACGAGACGTCTATCTGCAGTCGTACGCGGGAGTGTCGTAGTCATCGTAACTAAATATGGTTTGTGAACATGGGGGAATACATGGTTTTTGGGTCCATTGCGGGTTCTGATCATTGGTACTATGGTCCCCTGTAGTAGCTCTGCCCGCTGTCCGCCCGCGCGTTTCGTTTGCGTTTTCGTTTTCGGTTCGTTTTCGGTTCGTTTTCGGTCCGTTTTTTTCTTCAAAGAATATGTAAATACGTGTTTGGTATTTGTTTTTTTGTATTTGTTTTGGGTGTGTTGAGTGTTTGGGTGATCGGGTGTCTGTTGTGTTGATTTTGTTTGATTTGTTTGTAGGTTCGCTTGTTCGTTCGCTTTGCTTTTCTTTGTTTTTGGGTGTTCGCTTTGTTTGTTCGCGTGTTTGTGATGCTTGTTCTGTCTGCCTTGTTTGTTTGTTTGTTTGCTTGTTCGCCTATTTGTTTGTTTCTCATGCTTTGAGTGCTCGTTTTTTTTGTTTTCTGTTGACAGGAGGAGGAGATACGCCGGCAGCTGGCGGATGCGCGTCCCCCCTCCACCGGTGCTGCCCCCCCTCTCGCCACCGATACACCCGCCGCAGACGTTGGTGACGTAGGTCGAAAACAATCCTCGTCGCTGCCGCCACCGCTACCGGCTCCAACCCCGCCACTTCCCCCACCTCCGGAAGGGGCAAAGCCGCCGCCGCCCGCTGCCGAAACGGCGGGCGACTTGAGCAGTCACTCGGAGCCCGCCACCCCGACCGGTGCGCGGAACAGCTCGCGAAACGGCGAACGGAACGGCGAACGGAAGGGTCCCTCGGCGCGCTCGTTTCTCGATCGAGAGAGCGGTTTACAGTCACCCGCGGAGCCAGCGCCGCCAACTATTGCAAGCGCGGCTGAGACGGCTGCCGCGGCAGTGGTCTTGCGGGGCGGCGGTTATGGTAAGGATGCTGACAGAGCAGCGGCAGTAGAGGCGCGGGCGCTCCTCGGTCGAGAGGATAGTGGTGGCGACGGCCGTCGAGTGCACTCCAGAGAAGCCGATGACGCGGGCGATCGTTCCGTCGGAGGCGATCGCGGGACGCGCGCCGAGCCGGATGCTCGCGCACCGCCGGCAGCGGTTGCCATCGGTGGGGAGGCTGAAGCCGCTGCTGCTGCTGCTGCTGCTGCTGTGTCTCCGCCGATCGGCCGGTTTCTCTCCGCGCCCTTGGGCGTTCTGTCCACGGTCCGAGGGTGGGCGACAGGGTTAAGCAGGCCATCCAGCAGCGACTCGGCTGCGGGAGACGCAGCCGATGCCGCTGATGATGATGTTGTTGCTGCTGCTGCTGCTGCCGCCGATTGGGCTGCTTCCGCCCCCGCCGATGCTGACACTGCTGCTGACGAAACCAGCCCCAACCGGCGAGGCAACAACAAGGTTAACGGCTTCTGCGCAGTGCCGGGGGTCGAAACCACAGCGGAAGAAACCGGCTTCTCGTCGCAGGCTGCTTCTGGCAAGACAGGCCGCCGCCGACCGAGCGCAGCCGCCGAAAAACGGGAGGCGAAAGCCGAACGTTCATCACGCGGCGGCGGTGGTGGTGGTGGCCTCAGGCCGAACGGCGTTGACGACCGGGATGCAGAGCTAAGGGTCGACCTTCCTGCGGAAAGCTCGTCGACCAGCAGCAGCAGCCGCTGGTACGACCGGGTCTCCCCCAGCCGAGGAAATCCCGCTCATACCTCCTCGGATGGCGGTGGGGCGGGTTTCGACCGAGGCGGCGCTAGCCCCGGGGCGAGCGTGAGGACGGCTTGGGGCGGAGAGGCCAACGGAAAGCGCAAGCCCGAATCTTCGCCGGTGGTTACCCCCGATGGGCCCGCCTCGACACAGCATTTCGAGTACGCCGAGAGGTCCGGGGCGGGGGGAGACCCGGCGGACGTGATTAAGTCAAGAGGAGACAGGTTTGGCTCCACGAGAACCCGCGGGAAGGGGGCAACGGCCGCGGCGCGAGCCGCCGGTGTCGACCCGGCTAGAAGTCAGGCGCGGGCACCCGAGACGGATATCGAGGGAGTTGACGCCGCCGTGAGGGAGCTAGACGCTCGGTGGGCGAAGGAGTACCACGCCACTGCGAGGTGGCGCGAGGGGCGCGCGTCTGCCGCGCAGGCGCAAGAGGGGGCGGGGACGCGCCGCGGGCAGCCCCACCCCCGAGGAAGGGAGAGGCACGGCGACGCGGCTCTAGACGCCAAGCCGTGGCTTGCCTTCCCGCCGAGCGGGGAAGGGGGGAAGCACAGTAGTGACGCGACTCTTGACGCCAAGCCGTGGCTTGCCTCTTTACGCAGCTCTTCCGCCGAGAGACACACTCTTCGCGTAGAGAACTCTCATGACCCGGTCGTCTTTAGAGAAGGGCACCGTGGGGGCGAGGTTGGCGCCAGAAGAAGTTTGCAGTCGGACTCGACGACCGCGGCGTTTGATAGCGAGGCAGGCCGTACCCGTCCGAGATCTGGTTCGTTGTCCCACGGATCTCACCGCCCGAGGACGTCCGGCTCGGCGCTCTATACTTCCGCGCTGGGTGGTGGGGTAGACCCGTACCTTTCTGGCGCGTCGGTAGGTGTTGGGGGCGTGCCCAGGAGCTTAAATACGCCGCGAGAGGATGAACGGGTACGGCGACGCTCAGAGTCAAGCTCAACAGCAAGGTACCACTCCCGCACTCACCTGCGGGAGGAGTGCGGTGCCGCTGTTGTTGTCGGCGACGACGGCTCAGAAAGCGGACGAGTGCGCGAGGCGATCGGCAACATGTCCCTCGTCAACGGTCGGCACGGCCAGCGCTCAGACTGGAAACCTGCGTACACGGCAGCAGCACCAGCAGCACCACCAGCAGCGCCCGCGCCCGCGCGACCGCGGCCCACTTCGAGGCTGGAATTGGAATCGGACGCGAAGGCGGAAGCGCAAGCCAAGGTGGCGTCCGACTCCGTCAATTCCAGCTCCAGCCCTTCCCGCCTCCAACGGGATTCCCGGCGCGGTGGTTCCGGTGGCGGATGGGCAGTGGGCGGTTCGTCATTACTGTCGACGGAACGGTGGACTGCAGGCGCGCCGTCGCTGGTCCGGTCCGCGGCGGTGTTGGCACAAGAGCGGGGCTCGCCCCTGTCTCGACGGGAGTCGTCGTCGTCGGACTTCAGCTTGCACCGCCCGTCTCCGAACGCTGAGATTCTCCGCTCCGCTCCCCGGGAAACGTCGTCCCGCCGCCTGAACGCCCGGAGCAGCGCCAGGGACGTTGTCGGCAGGGCCACGGTGGACGAGGCCGAGGTCGACGGCGGCAGCGTTGTTGCGACCGCGAGGTTCCGGGCTCCGCGGAGGGGCTACAGCTACGGGGGTGAGGAGAACACCGTGGCGGCGGACAGCGTCAGCGTCGCACATCGACGGCAAGCCGTGGCGACGGCGGCAGCTGCGGCGAACAGACAGGCGGACTGGCGCGAGGCAGAGATCGGACCTTTGCGCTCCTCTACGCCGCGTGGGCGAACGTCGACGTCCACGCCCCCGTCCCTCCCACTCCCCCCGCCCCGGAGCTATATGTCGGATTCCCTCCGCAGGAAGGTGGAAACCCCCGCGAGCACTGCAACTTCCCGAAGATCGTCTACCCCATCCGCGTCGTCTTCGCTGCTTCCGGGCAGGCTGGGTTTGTCTCCCAGTGTGCCCGGTGCGGTGGCCCGGGGGAGTTCGACAAGAGAAAGAGGGGTGGTGGGGCGGGGGTCATCTTCCTCGACATACGGCAATGAAACGCTGTCGTCGATAAGGCGGAGAGATGCGCACGCACGGAGGGTGCAGGGAGCGGTAGGGGATGCATCGCCTCGGAGAGCACGCGCAGACACCTCCAAGTTTTATTGACCCGCCTCGGTTCGTGTTTGTTGCTGTTGTGATTACGGGAGAGTGTGTAAAATGGAACCGTTGCTTGCTTGGGCCTGTGAACGATACGGGGTTCCTCCTGCGAGATCGTTGCTTGCGCGGGTTGGTTTTGCGTGTGATGGCTGGGCATGGCGCGGCTCAGCTTTCGCTAATGATGGCGATTTCGTTATTACTCGCGTTGTACAACAACGGCTGTTCGTTGTGAAAGTAGTAGATCGCTGCATGGGTTTTATTTGCTGTTCTGCTTGCTGTACATTTTTGTTTGCGGGTGGTGTGTTCGTTGCATTCCTGACCTTTCTTGCCATTTTTTCCGGACGAAGGTGTAGTTGCGCTGCAGTTGTCGTGTCCGTATCGCGGTGTAAGCTCGTGCGTTTGTAGCAAAGTATATCGAGGTCACCCCGGCGTAAGAGATAGGCGAGGGAGGTCCTCCGAGACGGCGTTGTGTGACGCCTCATCCAAGTCTTCTGGTGGTTCACCGCTGTGCAATTTTATGCCGCCCTATTCACCCCCCCTGGTTGACCGCGTGGCGCCTTTGTGCTGTGTCTACAGGCTACGAGCCTGGTCTTTTAGAGTGTGTCCTGTCCTCTTTTTGGCCTTAACGTTTTGTACGGAGGCTTTTTAGTCAAGAGGGCCAAGCCGCGGTCTCCTTGCTGAAAACCCCACATCAGCAGTAGCCTCGGCGACCATTCAACACAAGTAATCATCACGCACACACGTGCCTCGAGTCACTGCGGTAGAGCTGAAGGCGACAGCCGGAGCTCTTTTCGTCGTGCAAAGCGCGTCCCGGCCTTTTTAGCCGCGTTTCAATCCGGAAGTGTTTTTCGCCGCGACAACAACTTTTGGCTGTGTGGCTTTCTTTCTTGTTTCTGTCGCCGTTCGAGCCGGATAGACGCGGTGTGTTTTGCTTGGGATTTACTTGAAACCATACGTTAAGATGTTAGACTAAAGTTTTAGCTTTCGCAGCGTAGCACTTGGAAAATAAAACGTGTTACGTGAAAAAATTACACACGTGCGTAGTCAAATGGAAAATCTTTTCTTTTTCAGTCATCAAGTGAGAGCGATTTATTGATGGGAGGGATGAGCCGAGCAAAAGGGTGGGCGCCGCGAGCGCGGTTTCGACTCGCGAAGAAAGCGAAGCAAACGAAGTTTTCAGAGTGGAGCACGTGACAACTACGAGTATGTATACCATGAATACGCCCGCTTCTTCTGCGAGCGCGGCGTATCGCTGCACAACGAATCATTGCCTTCAGTGGAGCAGTGACGCAATGATATGTTCTCCTGCAACTCGACAGCCCAGTAGCTATTGATGACTTGGGCCAGAATCGACGAAATGGTTGGTAGTCCTCACGAACTCATCTTCATTTATTCCGAGAAATTTCGCAGGAAATTTCCGAGGTGCTTGGGGCTAGGGTTTAAAGTCAAATGTTCCAACTATTTTTTTGGACTAGCTGGGCCAAGGTCTATACAACCTCAGCAGTGTTCACGACTTGGCCCAGGTTCAATAAAATGGTTTGACACTCCACAGTAGTAACTCCTCATTACATTCTGCTATATAAACACTCGTACGCGTAGAACATTCCGAATTTTCCCAGATGGTCGGGGTGAGGGTGGAGGTTCAAAATCTAAGCCAAGGTACTTTCACAACAATCCTCTCCGACAGCCCGCGCAGCCCGCGCACCAGTTCTGGCGACATTGATCCCGCGGGAAGTGGCAAGTAATTTATAAAAGTAACAAACAACAACAGCTGCGAGACTCGAGAAATCATTTCCGCCCCTGATCATACCCTTGAGACTCAAGAGAACCCCTCTCGTTTCAGTGCTTTGGCGTACTGGTATTCGCGAGTCAACGACTATGTCCCGATGACTGGGCACTGGTACTCTGACGACTTTTGTTTGCAGTATGTTGTACCAGGTAGTTCTCGTGTCGCTGCTGCTGCAAATTTTCACTCCTACCCGAAGTGCACCTGACCTCTGCAGGATAGTAGTGTCATCGTGCGTGTCTCTGCTGCTAATCTTTCGCTCCTACCCCAAATGCGCTTGTTTCTTTCTCCGGGCCGGAAGACCGAATGGGAGATCTCGGTCCCCACGCTTATACTGTATGAAGACTCATACAGCTTTCACGCGCGCGTTCATGGCTACCTCTCGTTCTCCATCCGGCTAGCTTTCCCATACGACTGTGGTTCAGCATAGGGGAGTAGATAGCAGGCCGATAATATCTCCACGGGCCAGCTCCTGAAGGACTTTAACCTCCTAAACCAAGGAAAAATCTAGTCTCCCAGATTGCGACAGTACCCGTCGTACCCTACTCATTAGGCTTCGGTCCGCGAATGCGCTTGTTGTCATTGTTTCTGGCCGACGTGTTGCGGACGTATCGTTCCTGTTTCTTGCCCGCTTTTCTAAACCCAACCAATACCTGAAATGTCCATACCCCCGTCCAACCTTGTATTAAATTTGGTAACACCCACCAGGTAGGGAACAGCAGGGCAACGCTTGCCCTGTGCTCTACAATAATTACTAAAAATGAAAAACAACAGCTGTGAGATCGAGCATTTCGTCGAAAGTCATACCATACCTGCAAGCTGTGTGTGATACCACTAATAAATATTACGGGGGACCGTAGTTAACAGGACCTATGGTTTACATAAACACCTATATATTCAACCATTTTTACTAACAATATTTGGTCCTGTTAACTATGGCCCCCCGTAATAGTAGTCACATACTTCGATCACCTATATCCCGTTGGATCGTACCTGGTATATAAGAAGGTGGGCTATCCGCCAACACAAATTATTATTGGTGCTCAAAAGGCACACCGTACCCCTCAGAAAGTGGGAATTGTCACAGACAGGCCGACTGCTTGTTGTGTGCTCCAGCTACAGTTATCGATACTCGTGACCGTACACGTATGTACGGGGGGCAATCGTTCGGGATCTTTTGACGTAACAAAGTTGAAAACTTGGGGCGGAGTCAGGCCTACAAAACTCGGGCAGAGTCAGGCGGGATGAGGAGATTTTCTATTCGTGACAAAAAAAAAGGGCTTCAGACAGAAAGACAGACAAAAAAGGCAGAGCAGTTTCCGTTGGAGAGACTGCAGATAAATCTGCGGAACACTGTGGTGGCGGCGTTCATGCCGGGGACGCCCCTCCCGCTCGCTCCCGCAGACAACCGGACAGGCCGTCTGTGCTCCGGCTATCGATACCCGCTCACTCGTGGCCGTATAGATAGGGGTTTAAAGAGACTTACTGCTGTGTTGCCGGTTGTGGGTGGTAGTCAACGAAAGAGGCCGACGTTGACGCCCATCAAGTACGTAATACGCCAGCTTTGAGCCAGCCCAAAAAATCGCAAGCGGGATGAAACGACGCTGATGGGGACCAAGTAAGTACAGTTCTGTAAGTGTTCATCTCTTCCATCCCACTCCACGGAGAGGAACGTTGGGCCCCTTTAACCAGTTCAGTAAGGAACAAAAAAGGCTGGGAACACACCGCGAGCGAGCTCCTAGCTAGTTGTCGAACCCCGCCCGTCCAAATTCCGAACCAAGCACCGCATGCGACTGACTGTGTGACTCCAACGGGAAGGAACCGGCTCCAGCGGGGAGAAACCGCCCCGGACGCGTTCCTCGATAGGGGTGAAAGTTAGTTTCTTCTGGCCTCCTCGCTTGATTATAGTCGTACCAGGTACATGTTAGGCTTAGATCGGGTAGGAGGTAGGCGATCGGGTTCACCTTTTACCTTTAAGCCCAACGGACTAAGACCTTCACAAATGGCGTCGACGGCAGGGCAAAAATACGCACACACAGCAACTCCATACCCCGCCCGAGCACTGACGTTTGATAAATCATGTGCTGTAGGCTTAACACTTAGGACTTCAGCCCCATTCTGGGGGCGAAGCACTCAAAGTCGGCTGCAAGTATAAGGGAATTTTGTCCCCGAAACGGGGACTGACTGCAGTGCAGTCAGTCTTAAAAGGGTTATCCTCTTTCAATACCGCAATTCGGTACATGGACATATATTTGGCTCCCTTTGCAAATCGCTTGCCCAGGAAACCGAATTTTGCCTTGCCGCAGTCTTCAAGGGCTTGGTTGACCGGATGCACTATTAATATCTATCCCACATGGTCTATAGAAAATGTACTCATACCTGGTAGAGAATAGGTCTACTAGACGAAAAACATAAAAACATGGCGCAGCAGCACAAAAAAATGGGATAATACCGCCTGGTTCCTTCAGCTGGGGAGATCCGTCAGATGCGCGGTCCAATTTGGGGTACGACGTACGAGTGGCCCTTTTTTTTTCGACAAAAAATATTTCGGACAGACCTACAGTAGCTCCTTAACCCATAATATCGCTGGAACACCGATAGAAGTTTTTTGCGATAGTTTTAGTGATACACCCACGTAGGCTTTAGGATTGGTAATCGGGTTGCCCTACGTACCCGGTAGGCTTTAGGATTGGTCATCGGGTTGCCTTTTTAGATTTTTCTCAAAATGAGTTCAGGATGAGGCATATAGCTCCAATACTATAATCAAGTGAGAAGCCTCAGAATTTTTACAGTAGGCTTAACCTCTGCCGTTTTGGTAGTAGGTAGCACACTGTCGCCAGTCAGAGATGGTTCCGGCCCCCCCCCAAAAAAGGCGCTTCGTACTTCAATCGAGGCAGCACGCGTCTCCGAAACATCCACCATCCGAGTTTCAACAGCAGCATTACGCACAATACGCGAAAGCACTCAACAAAAGAAAAGACGGGAGCAAAATATAAAATTTAGCTCGAGTTTAGCAGGAAACATGAGTTTATTTTTTTCTTTCAACACTTTTTTGAACTACAGTGAAGAATGCTGACGTACCGCTGTAGCAGATAGCCACCTGCATCCGACCGACCCGAACGATGTTAACTTGAAAAAAAAATAGAGCTCGATTTTTCTTTCAGTTCTACGTATCAATAGTTCTCGCATATATATGCCGTGGAAAACGTAAGAATAAACGCCAAGTCTATTATTGGCCGCCGACGCCACAATTAACCCGCACCGGCCACGCCCGTGGAAAAAACGTAAAAAAAGGTAAAAAGGGACGCCTTCATCTAGCCACCGCCATGAAACAAAGCGCATGGTACACCCATGGCCCGTGGTGGTTTTGTGTGGGCGTGCTGCGAGCGCGATACAAGCGCCGGCGCCGGACACGCACCCATCGCTCGCGGGTCACTTGGGTGACACACGCATCGTTTTCCAGAGTGGTGATACAATACTGTAGAGAGGGTGGGGGGGGAAACCCACGCCGGCGTTCTTTCGCGCACCAACTTTGCCGCACCTGCTGCGCCCCCGATGTAACTGTCTCTCCCACGACCACCCATTTGTTTGTCTTGCTAGGCAGAACCATGTTTTGCTTGCTAAATCGCTTGAAAAACGCGCGGATGTGTACACTGCGCACTGCGGAAAAACGATATGTAACAGCAATACATATGCATGGTACGGGTGGTGGGCCTTTCACCACCGCTTGCAGAATCCTCCCCCCTGCTCTCGGTCAGGTCACAGGTGACACACAAGCACATCGCCTGCTACCATTATTTAAAAACAAAAAACGGGTTACATGTACGCACGTTTCCGACTACTCAACGTTTCTCGAGGAGACATGTTGATTGGTGGAGAGATTTTCCGGTCGGATCAACTTTTCTAAAGGAAATCGTTGATTGGTGGGAAACCCTACCGGTTGGTCGACTTTCCTCAAGAAGACCGTTGATTGGTGGGAAACCTTTCCTAATGGTCAAATTTCCTCAAGTAGATTGTTGAAACGTGGAAAACCTTTCCGATTGGTCAACATTTCTCACGGAAACTCCTTTGATAGGTGGAAAACCTAACCGATTGATCAACTTTCCTCACGAAAGCTCTGTTGATAGGTGGAAAGCCTTAACGATTGGTCAAATTTCCTCGCTGGAGTTGATTGGTGGAAAGCCCTTACCGATTGGTCAACTTTCCACACCGAAACTCTGCTGATTGGTGCGAAAATACATCCCTTGACGCCGCGAGACTTCGTCCATGGTCCGAACGGCATTATATTCGAGCTTTGACATTGGGCGCGTGCTACCGCTCGCTCAACTATAGTAGCTTACAAGGTATGTGATATCTCTCTCCCTCTCTCTCCCGTCGTCACCACCACGGGCGAAGAGCGCTAGCGCGCACCGTCCAAACAAGCGGGGCAAGGAAAACTACTACGACTACTGCTGCAAATTTCCAGAGTACGCCGACCCGGCTGCACGGCCCCGACGGGCCCGCCGCGAGCCGTGCCTCAACCCCATGTGTAGATGGCCAACCAGGCCAAAGTCCAACTCAACCCACTCTAACGCGGGGAAAAACATGCTGGCAGGCGGTGCATCCCGGTACTCGGTTCGCGTACGTCCCTCGCGATCCCCCCAAGCACGGTGCATACGTGCACGCCCGCAAGATTTTTCCTGGGATTTTTCCCGGAAACTTCGCGCCCGAAATCACACTCGGTAGCGCACGGCTCGGCTTCGTGCTTTTTCCTGGGGGAGTCTAAAAAAGATCAAAACAGCGTCGCCTTTGCCAACCAAACGGCACCAATCGTGATCGCCACGAAAGAAGAAATGATCGACAGCTTACGGGGGATGTCCGGCTGGTCCAAGGCCTTGCCTACTCGTACGCTACCTTCCCCAATTACGGTAGTGGTCGCCGACATAGCCACCTGACTCAGCGAGGATGGTGAGAGCACGGAGCGGCGGGAAAGGAGGAGGGCAAGGGGGGGGGGTAGGGGAATAAGCATCACTGCCACCGTGCTCATTGCCATTGGTTGCGGTTCATGCATGAGTGTACTCAATGCATGGTCCATGAAAAATCTCGTCAAACTCAATCCAAGGTGGCTGAGATGGGGGGGGGGGGGGGTACTCGATAGGAGAGATGTACTCGATCTCTGCATGCCCATAGTCGTATGGCCATAGACCCTCGCATCCCTACACTGCCGGGATGGAGCATGTCGGGTTTTCACCGACCAGGCAGACATTGCTTGCACCAAGCGCGAAGCGCCGTGAGGTGTCTGGTGAGTCGCATGAAGAGTGCATCCTACTAAGAACCGCTTGTGAGGCGGACTTGCCTATGGATGACAGCTTCAATGAGTTAATTTAATTTTCGGTGTAGGCATTTCCAGAGACAGCAATGGGAGTACTATGTGAATGCCTCTTGGGTGCCTTGCCTTGAACACAACGTGTAACGATCAATTCCCTTGTGCGGAGTAAAGGTTCTTTACCTCGCACAAGTGATCTAACTCGACAACCAGCTGTGGGCGACCGCCCCCCCCAAAAAAAACGTCACCCTTGTTGTCTAGCCCACGTAGTGAGCGGCATGGGGGAGAGACACGCCTCCAGCCATAAGAGACCCAATCGCGTGTTAGGAGCCGCGCAGGGGTTTAGGTTCCTGCAATATCTTGAGCGATGTCTCGAGCGCCGGTAGAAATTGCTGGCAAGTGCAATAAGGGCAATACTTGTGGTTCGCGCACATTGCCAAATACATAGTACACGAGTCGGGTGGAGCACCTCGCTACATACATATTTTGTCGTATTTGGCAACAGCTGGGTGGAGCACCTCTATTACTACTAACACAGTAGTCAACAACGTTTCGCCGGGGCGATTGAAAGGCCCCAGCGCCCCCAAAACGCACGCAGCCGAATCCTGTGTAGCACCGATGCGTATTGCTTGCGCTCGCCCTGTATCGCCACGACTTGGGACTACCAGTTCCTAACATCTGCGGCAACTGGTAGCTTCTTAGCAAATTAACAACAACTACGAACAGGTTTCTGACAAATACGACATCATAGTTTACAAGACATTGCGACGCCCACCGTACGTACGTACTTTCCCGATAGTTTTTAACAAAGGGGGGAACATTTTTCTTGGTGCAGGCTTCCTGTGATAAGCCACGTTGATAAACGCCGCGACACGGTCATAGCCCAACGGAAGCGGTAACGCGTGTCACGCGCGGCGCCAACAAACTGCCCTCTGTTACACGGCGGCGAGATTGCCACGGCGACGCGTGCACGATAACGGCGGCTCTGCTGGCGCCGCCGCCGAAAGTACAGAACGACACAAGCACCGGAGGCGGCGGCGGCGGCGGTAGCGACGATACACCCCGACGCACACGCACACGCACACACACACATGTAGCAAGTCCCCGTGTTCCACCAGAGAGAGGCAAACCCATCCCTGCACCCACCAACCCAACCCAACGCATGCGCAAAATCATCTCGCGTGCCCATCAGCACCGGCAAAATCCAACCCCTACGCGAGGGGCCACGGGGAGGCGGCATTCAAAAACGCACGAGGAGGGGGAGCAGGAGAAGGAGGAGGAGGAGGCAATAATCGCAAGCACAAGGGAGACAGGCAACCGATCGAACACACCCCTATCTCACCATGGTACCCGAGCAGTAGGCAACGAGAAACCAAAGGACGCTCGTCCACGACGACAGAGCCAGTGCCGGGGCCAAGCTCGGGGCCCCGTCCCAAGAAAACCCGTGCAAAACTCCGTTCAGGAAGATAGCCTTCCCGCCTCCCTTGCCCAGGCCCAGCCCGGCCCCCGACCCTTCGACCACCGCGCTCCCGGCGCTCTTCGTCTCGAAGGCAGGCGCGGGCTCGTAGTCCAGCAGGGATTCCTTCAGGCCCAGCAGGCCGATGGCGATGAGGGAGACGCCGACCAAGCCTTCGGTCCACGTGCCCATCATGGCCACGAGCTTCTCGTTGTGTCCGAGCCCCAGGCGGTCCTTGAAGAAAAACGCCTGCGCCAGGGTTTTAAAATTTTGTTTTCGTTTTGTTTTTAACTTTCGGTTTCTATACGTGTGAGTTTCATGAGCGTTTTGGAATTTTCGATTCGGCGCAAATCAGACCAAGTACCCACCTATTTGCCTATAGCTATTTGCCTGTTGGTCGGTCGGTCTGTCCATATTACTTGCCTATTTATCTGTCCGTCATCATGTCCGGCTATGTATCCGTCTATCCGACCGTCCGTCTGCGTGTCTTGTCTATATGTCCGTGCCAACCTGCCTGCCTGCCTACACGTGCCCGTCTGGTAGTCTGCCTGTCCGTCGGTCCGGCTACTATCAATAAGTAGTTATCTGTTTGTCTGTCTGTCCACACAGTTTGCTACCCGGTCTCTGTCTACCGCCTGATTGCCTGTCTTTCTACCCGTCAGTCCATAAGGTCTGCCTGCATGGCTGTCTGTCTTTTGTACACGTCTGCCTATCTCTCTCTGCCTATCTATTTGGTCTTTCACGCCGGCTGTCCTATCTATCGGACTACATTTTCCGTCAGTCTGCCTGCCAACCTATTGGCCCTGTGTCGGTACGCCTGCCTGTGTGTCTGTCCATCAGTCTGTTTGCCTACGCCTATCTGCCTCCCTGTCTACCTGTTTGTCTACCTACTTCAGCGTATATCTGTCTGTCAGTCTGCCTGTTGCCTGGCTGGCAGTCTGCCCACCGATCAACCTCTCTGACCATCTACCTGTCCGTCCTGTCTGTTTGCCTATGCTCATCTACGTCTCTGACAGTCAGTGCTTCTCTCTGTCTCGTGTGTCTTCCCAGCTACACCAGTCTATCTCCCTACCCGCCTACCCATCCACCCATCCCTCAACCCATCCACACCTCCCCCACCCGCCCATCTACCCACCCTCACACCCTATACTCACCGCCAGTCCAATCGCCATGGCGCTGAACCCATGCCCGAGCCCCCACGTGGCCCCGATACGCATCGAGTTATGCCACTTCTGCCCCATGATCCGCGGGAGGAGCGCAGCGAGGTGGTCCGGCCCGGACACCGCGTGAAGCCCCCCCGCCAGCACCCCCCCTCCCACGGTGGCAAACGCCGCGGCGTTCGCCATCGCCACCACCGCCAGCTTCCTACCGCCTCCGGGCGCTAGGAACCCCGTCCCCATGCGCATGGTCGTGAGGCCGCCGCCGCCGCCGCCGGCGACTCCACACCCGCGTGCTCTTCGGTCACCGGCGGCGAAGCGTGCCGCTGGTTCTGATGAAGACGAGGCCGACGACGTGCCCCGACGGCTCGAGACGGGGCGGCGCATCAACAACTCCCCGCTCCCTAGAAATGCCGAGACTGGCGCTGCTGGTCTTGCAGAGGCGGTGCCCGGGAAGGCCGGGAGGGGGGAGGCGCAGGAGGAGGAGTAGTGTCGGCTGGTTGTCGCCGGGTTCGACGACAACGAGAGAGCCGGGAGCACGAAGCCTCGGGCGGTGGAGAGCACCAAAGCCACCACGCTTACCGCGAGGGCGGCGCACGACGTCGCGCCCATCCTGCGGGTAGCTGGGCGGTGTGCGGTTCGGGGTGGCGGGAGGGGGCGGGGTGACGGCAGACGAGGACGGGCGGCGGAAACAAAAACCTTTACGTTTTAGCGGCTTCAGGGAGGGAAAGTGACCATTAATAGTAGAAAAGAGACAAAATGACGACTACCAGTATCACATACCCACCGGTGTGATAATATTGGAGTTCGACTTTTATTAATACTGTTTTCAGGCGTACCATCCGTAGGGTGTGTGGTATTGAACATACCCCCGGTGATAAAGCGACAGTCGTGAAAAAAAAAGGAAAATATGCATCACCGGGTGTGTTCATGAGGGTGTGTGCTATCTGAGGGTTGTGAGCTATCGTGCGTGTTACACGGTACAGCAGTAAAAGGGACCTATTGATCGTGACCCTTTGGGGGCCCGTGCCAAATCCTTCTAGTACTGCGGTGTACAGAAACACCTTTGACATAATAACTCCAAGTACGTTGTACCCTAAACAGAAGTATCGAAAAAAAACGATTGAGCGCGACGACATGAAAAGCGGGCACAAACGAAGAAAGGAGAGAGTGCTGCTATTAATAGAAGCACACACGCACCATCACCATGCTGAGCGCGTTCGGCATACGCATCTCCTCGCATGGCAGTTCGGACAAACACACCCTATGTACCCCGGCAGCCGCTCCGGCTCCTTCGTTCGGTCGACGCTGTTGTCGGCCTTCGGTTTCAACGCTTTTTCCCTCTGAAGCCCCCACAGGGGAGTTTCAGACTTCGAACAGATCACCGGTCTCTACCCTCCAGATCCCAACCTGCAGCTACGATATGTCGCACATAATCTGTGCAGTACAGATCCCAACCAGTAAACAGGTCTTGAATCATGCAGACTACACTGGTCCCGCCAGGAAACATAAGCTACTGCAGATCATACAGATCATACAGATCATGCAGATCAGGGATATATCTATCTATCTGCTCAGAAATATATCAACTGTGGGGATCGATGGTCTGTCAGACGTGTGAGCGCTTGCAAATAGCAAGGACAAGAGCACCAAGAAAATCCAGGAAGGCTGAAAACCAGACGGAGGGCGAAAACAAAACAATCCAAAGCCCTTTTAAATCGCAGTCTCGTTGGGGGGACAAACCACTCAAACTCCAGGTAAGTAGTCCCCAAAACGGGACTGCAGTCCTAAAAGCCTCAACCATTCTGCGATCACAAAGGGGGGGAACGAGACGAGCACAAAATGACGACTACAGTCAGTACGTACAGCAAGCATGTCGGGAGATGGGCCTCTTCAAGTTCGTCAAGGGTTCATACACTACTGTACCTGGTGGGTTAAAATACTAGAAAGTCGCCAGCTACTAAAAGGTATATATATATATATCCGGTACGAGAAGTACTGTATTGGTGCTATCAGTTAGTTGTGGCGGTGCCAACTATCCGACTCTTCGGGTCTCCAATTTTTTGGATGGCTACTTCGCTACGGGGTGCACGCATTTCCCCGTGATACCACTCGCTCAGAAAGGGGGAGAGAGGGAGAGCTGAGAGGTCAACTGCAACTCATGGCGCATCGAAATCATCGTCGGCGCCGGTGCCCGTGGCAGTGCCGAAGGCCGTTGTTGGTTTGTTTCATCACATGGTGCTTGTGCAGTACCGTATGTAACATGAAAGCAAAAAAGCGCCAGCCAGCTAGCCAACTGAAGCCAGTTAGTTGGCCAGTCGGGAAGTCCAGCCAGGTCACGCCCTAGCGACTGCTACAAGAGGGCCATAGCAATCAGGACCCATCACACGCACACGAAAAAACTATATTTTCCAGTATTTTTAATAAGAAAATTTGGTCCTGATCACTACGTTTCCTCGTAATAGGTTGTACACTCTATATACTGCTGTAGGTTCTATAAACTGCTATAGCAGGTAGGCGGGAGGTCAGGTCAGTCAAGGGGTTGAATCGCGGTCTTCTAAGCATATTTGACGTACGTACAGTTACGGTCGCATGCCTAACAACCACCAGGTATCCGATACCGCTGTAGACTCCCGAACCCTATGCCAGTGATCACTGCTTGGATGCCGTTGTGCTTGCTTTAGCGTTGGTTGTCTTGGAGGCTTGTGTTTGGAAAGACTCTTACGCAGGTTAGTTCGGCCGGCCTCGGGATGATGTGGCTTGGAAGCACTTTGGCCTGATTTTAGGCGCTTATAGCATACCCCTTGGTCAGCCAGAGTGCGAAAATGGCTGCCTTCAAGAAAACTCACTATGAACACGTGCCTCCTACTGCTACTGCTACAGTCAACAGGTATTAAAACTACTTTCAGTCCTGGCGGGCGGTCGGTCAGTCTAGGGGTCAAACCGTGGTCAGTAGCACCTCTCACGTCCAGCAGTTACGGCTTTCGCTATGCACAGGACTGGTCGGCACGAAACTTTGTGCAGGACGCGTGTGGTCAATTTCAACCCTGCATGTCGGCCCAGGCCAACCCGACCCAAGACCTAACCCTAACCCCAACCTCAACCATTTGGAGGGCAAGAGGTCAGCAGGGGCAGTCACGCGGCTCCGCTGCATGTTTTGGCGGCGTTTTTAAAAAAAATACCCGGGCGGCCGAAAGGCCAGCCTTCACCACATAAGACCCGCACCCTGCACAAAGTTTTTATGCCGACCCCGTCCTGCACATAGTAGGGCGAGTCTGCAGTTACGGCCACATGCCTGACGACTACATTTATACCAGGTATCCGATACTGCTGTACCAGGTCGTAGACTCTACAGCTGTATGCACGGTACGTGCATCGATACTCGCAGTGGGTTCTAGCGCTGGCGGGCGGTCAGAGAAGGGGCTAGACCGCGGTTTTCCTTCTACGAATGACGAACCCTCTTGGAACCTAAGAGGAGAAAATTGCAGCAACCATTGTGGCCACTGCGTGATCGAGAGAAAATACAATGGTTGGTGTCCGAGTTGCAATGGTTGATTCAAGGGAGTCGTACGGCAAGTGCGCAACATGACCCCACCCGTGCTGCACGGCGACGGCGCTGCTGGTGCTATAAGTAGACGGTTCGACACCATCACGAAAAGTTGTGTTCCATTTCGGTTGCTGTGTCATGTCAGGGGTCCCTAACAGGGTCAATACGAAGCATCTTTGGACGTGCGTACAACTGCGGGAGCTATGGCCGCATGAAGCAGCTCGGGTTGCTGCGTTTCGGGTTTCACCGAGTGTACGAACTCTCGCTGTTAATGTTAATACAAGGGTTTCTGCCGCTTACCTACGGGCCCTCGCCCAAGACGGAGCGATTCCAAGATGCGTGACAGGCGAACGTATGCGTGACAGGTATGATAGCCCCTGGCCTGCCTCTGCAACGGCGTGCAGCTGGGCCCTCTTAGTGATGTTCGGCTGGTGCTATGATTCTGTTCGTCTTCTGTATCGGTTTGTGATCTGTGTGATGGTTCGTCGTGATTTCGGTGCACCAAAAGAGTCGCCGGCTTCGATGCAACCAAGCATATTGTCCTTCTTGACATGCCCCAGAGAACACACAGCAGAATGGACACCAAGACAGCAGAACTTTTTGCAGGCAGCCCAAAAACGCAGTTCGGGTGGTTCGCATTGAAGACACACTGCGTGCGCACAGCCGCGATGCTTGGTGCGTGTGTCTGCGCGGTTGCACTGCTGCCTGCTATGACAACGTCATCCTCGTGAATATTTTGGGCTAAAACCGCCAAAAATAGGTAAAAACCGTTTGGCAAGGCTCCGGTGAGCTCCCAACGTTATAAGGCACACGCCTTATAGCGTGCAGGCCAAGTGTGGCCTTCGTTAGGGCCGGTCTACGCCGAGAGGTCCGCCAAGGAAATACCCTGGTAGACATTAGAGGTTCACCGCAGAGCGATGCTTATTTGCACGTCATGTTCGGGGGAGCAGAAGCAGACAAGTACTGAACAGCAATAGTACTGGTCCCTCTGCAGTGCCGGCTGCCCGCTATAGTGCCTGTCTTTACCGCAGAGCGGAAACTATTTGCAGATCATGTTCCGTGGCCGTGTGACAAGCGAAAAGTTCAGCAGCAGGAGGAGAAGATCAAGCACGTATATACTGCTGTATGACGGGGGACCATAGTAAATAGGACCAGATGCTAATCAGTAAAAATAGGGAAATATATAGGTTTTGGTGTATACCGTAGGTCCTATTTACTATGGTCTCCCGTAATAGTACAAGTGGGGCTTCGCCGCGGCGGGCCGGCGCCCGCCTGCGGCTTCGCGCACGCCCGTAGTGGCGGAGAGAGATACCTGGTACCAGGTACCATACCAGTACATGATATGAACATTGAGATGACTCAAAGCCAGAAAATATGCTACTGTAGCTGTACGAGAAGCCATGGATGATATTGAAGAAGTTTGAGATCCGTGGGCTTGTTTGCGCTTCGTCGTAGGAGTATAGAAGCAGAGAAGATGCTACGCGAATCCATGGATGAGTTGGAGGATGGAGGCCTTTTAGAACCGCGCAGTCCCGTTTTGGGGACAAACCACTCAAATTTCAAGCACCTCGTCCCCAAAACGGGACTGCTGTGGTTCTAAAGGGGTAACCCTTTTAGAACTGCAGTCCCGTTTTGGGGGCAATCCAGCCAATTTCTGAGTAGTCTGTCCTCAAAACGGGACTGCGGTACTAAAGGGTCAAAGTAGCAGAGAGGCGAGGAACGATGAAGGTGTGCGCACGAGAAGAAGGCGGGCTGTACTGCCGGTAAACTCCGCCGTCGGATAAAATCGGAGCGGATAACCAACGATAACGAAATCAAGAGCGTATACCAGAGCCTTACTGTATGCTAAAGTCACTTCCTGGTATAAAGAACGTACCTGGTAGGGCAGCATGAGAACCGTGAGCTCTGCACTTTGTCGTAGGAGTATAAAAGCAGGGAAAATGGTATGCGAAGCCAGGTTGAGATGGAAGATGTATGAGAGCCATGGGCTTTGCGCTTCGTCGTATTAATACGAGTACCTTGTATTAATATTAATAGGAGTAGAGTGTAGAGTAGTACAGACGCAATTACGTGAAGAGGGCGGGCTGTAACGCCGGTATTCCGCCGTCGGATAAAATCGGGGCGGACAACCCCACCAACCCGGATAATGAAGTGCTCATCAGAGCCTATTGCACTCCCAGCTCGCTCAATCGTCCGTACCAGGTACCAGGGTATGCCGAAAGATGGCGGGTAAAGTATGCTGTAAATGGTACCAGGTATACGAGTAGGTCATTCGTAAATAAAAAAAAACAACAGGGGTCGTGAGTGAGATCAAGGATTTCGTCCATACTGCTGTGGCTGGAAATAAATAAGTGTACCACACGTGCGCCGACACAATTAATACCGAACTCGTACTAAAATGTTCAAGTCGCTAGCTACAGAGTAGGCTACCACTCAGGGTATATGAATGTCGCTTACAGCAGCAGTAGCAGACTCACTTACAGACACGTGTTGGTCCCTTGGTGCTGTACGACACGTCGAGAGTTGAGAACCATTTCGTACGAGTCGTACAAACATTTTAATGCCATTATAATCCTGCTGTATTAATATTAATAGTAAGTGTATTCATTTGGGTACCATCGTACACAGCACAAGAAGGCAGCAGCATTCGTAGCAGAGGAGCGCCACATGAGCGGCGAACCACTCAGTGTGGTCCTGCCGAGAGCGAGCTTTCCTGTGAGGCCCAACGGACGAATTGGTTGCTGTGACTGTTCAGCTCCCCGAAGCTGAAGCCTCCGCTCGCCTTGCGAATCGAAACGTACGCGAGAGCTTGCTACTGCTGTTGTCTGCTACTGCTGTTGTCTTCAGAGGTGTCAGGGCCATATCATACTGCAACCAATACGCCTTGAGTGCCACACATACCCCCGTCACCTGTGCCGCGTGTCCGTGATCGAGCACGTCTCGAATCGGACTCCTGCCTCTAGCTCTGTGGCTTCCCCTCTCCGGTTCCTCAGCCGGCGTGGTCTAAGGGGCACCTCACACGCAACCACCCACTTGTCCCAGAAGGAAGGCGAGGCAACGTCCGATCAAGCACCTCATCTAGACAGTCCCCGTCCCCCCTTTACAGTGGTATACATGCCTCCTTTTCGGGTGGAACTCCAAAAATACGAACTTTGAAGCTTTGTTCAGATCTGACCTGCTGACTGCTGTAGGCTGTACTGGTAGGTGCTTGTTATTCCCATCGGTTCATATCTTGGAGACGTATCGACCTCGATCACTGTACAAGAGCCGGGCGCAGACGTGCGTGTGGATGGAGGGTACCCCTAAGAGAGCCGTTGCCATCTCTGTGCATCCGACAGGCCTGACCCCTGCTGGGTCCGCTTCCGATTATGTCCATCTACGAGCATGCACGGCCGAGAACAATCTACAACAGCCGGCCCCAGGAGCAGCACCAGCTGCTCCATCTCTGCTCCAAAGGCGATCCGGCAAGGCCGCACGCTCATCAAAGAGAAGAAATATATGCGCCGCAGATAGCAACGCTGACAACCTGGCTGCGTTGTACCAGGCAAGGGGCGACCTCGAGGAAGCGCTTAGCTGGTGTGAGGATCGGCTGGCCAGCATGGAAGAGGAGTTGCTGCGACGCTTACCCAACACCTCCACCCCACACCGGGTATGACTGCATTTATTTGTGGTGGCATGGTGACATGTTTCACGGCCTGGTACCCTCGGGGTACTGTAGACGTTTTCTGAAACGCTCGTCTGTGTGACCATATCACGGAAGTACCGCTTGCTCTGCTTGCAAACACGCGGAGGCGAGAGAGGGATAGGCACCGAAAAGCCAGCTGTGCGGGCATACCGATGCCCATGACGGGGGAGTGAATATTTTATCCCATAATTTTGATTTTCGAAATTTAAATCCGTAAACCACAACGACAACCTTCTCATAATCACATGTCACAGATCGGGCCGGTAACGTACGCTGCACGGGTCGCGCAACGTATCTTTGCCCTCTATGTACTGACGCACTCCACACGGAACACAGTGCCGTTGGCCATTGCAGCTGCCGGCCGTTCAAGGGATCGGGCCGACGTTCAAAATCATCTGTGTCGCAACGTACAGCCCCGTTCATTGCGAAGCCCTACTGCTGTCGTACGTACGTACCAGGTACCTGGTAGATACTACTTTCCTAGTGTTGGACTCCTCCTCATGCACTCAGCTGCCTGTACTATAGTATTAATAGGTTGAAAGTATGCGCTGCTGCTGCTGCAGCGTGTACCGTGTAGCCTGGTGTAACGTATACCGCAACAAAGCATGGGTCCACACCATGAAACCGTCGCGAGGTCATGCTCTCTCGGCTCTCGGAAACTTCTCACTTGCGTTCAGTTTCGCGTCGTACTAACTACGACACAAGCGCTAACAACAGCCGTCGACACAAAGTCAACTAAGAACTGAGGGTTTATTTCCGGACCGCCCGCTGTAAACTGTAAACGCTGCGTGGGTGTATAGGGGTATGATCTTGCTACTGTAAACCCTCGCTAAGAACTGGCGCTGGTAGATATATTACCAAAAACTCTGTGTGCGGCGGTACACATATATATAGACGCCAAAAGAAAAAAAACGCGCACATTGCGTTGCCTCCTTATTCTCCACCCTGAAGACGAGGAGAGACGCTTCATTTAACAAAGCGGCTACGCGCCTCGCCCCCCCCCCCCCCCCGCCCTAAAACACATTTCGCCAAGCACTGTCACCAAGGTGAAAGTGTCGAGTGCCTTCACTCTGTCGCATCTGTATACTTCGTGGTAGGATGCGGCTCACCCTCCGTGCGACTCGCCCAATACCTCACGCTACGCTTCGCGCTTGGTGCAAGCGGTGTCTGCCTGTTCGGTGAGGCTCCGTCGCGGCGTTGTGGGGGTGCGAGGGTCTACGGTCATACGACTGCGGCCACGCATGACATGAGTGCACCTCCCCCGAGGGTCTATGGTTATTACGACCACGGCCATACGTGACAATGAGTGACCCCCCCAAGCCCCTAACCACGGAATTCCGATGTGATTACCTACCCCCTGCGATCTCTTTGATACCTACTACTCCCTCGACCCCCAATTCACGGGTTTTCGCCTGGTATTCCACCGGGTTTCCGCCTACTAACCTTGCTTGACGCACAAGGTGAGCCCGAAGGAGAGACTATTTTCTCGGAGTTCCCACACGTCGGCTTTCTGGAAGGTAAGAAGCGCCCCCTGTCCCGCCCACAGTTTTCTGCTTGGTCAGGTGTTAAGACCTGTCACTAATGCTCGTGTACCCTCCTGGTATAGGTCAGCTGTGAGTCAATCCGTTCCGTTCCGTGCTGGATTGAAGTTTGCGCCGCACATTGCAAGAAAACAGAATAATTGATAAGGATAACAACAGCAGTAATAATGTACACATTAATTTTGTCAGACTGTGGTTGCCTTGGTTTGGTTTTCTTTTTCTTTCTGGTGGTGCTCATGGAGTGATTGATCGACATCGAAGCTTATGTGGCACCCTGTACAACGGAAAACATTAATACTAAATTAAAGTTTGTGCACTGTTATCACCGGCCGCTGCCGCCTCCTCCGCCCGACCCACCCTCCCATCCACCCACGATCAGAGCCCGAGATCGCGACGCAAACGGTACCGTCACGGCATCGACCCCCCTCCGCTCGGTTACTACGCCAAGGACAAGGACAAAACGACCACCGGTGCCCGAAGCAGCAGCACCGACGACGAACACACGGTGATCGCGTACGACGCTTTTCGGAGGAGGTGGGTGCCCGTGCCTAAACACCAGCTGGAGCAAGCTGCGCTGGAAAGGTTGGCTGCTGCTACCACCGCTGCTGCTCCTGCTGCTGCTCCTGCTGCTGACACCGCCATTTCCACCACAACAGCCGCCCCTTCTTCTGCTAAGCGCTTGCCTAGGAAGACGTGAGTTTCGCCAGAGTTTTCGCTTCGCCGCCGCCGCCGCCACCACCACCACCACCACCACCGCCACCCCTCCATCTGCTAACAAGCTTACTTAGGTAGACGCGACTTTCCGAGCATTTTCTCCGCTATGCCGCCGCCACCACAACCCCTCTTTCTGCGAAACGCCTCCTGAGGAAGGCGTGACTTCTCCAACATTTCCACGTTTTAGTTCTCATCATTAGTTTGTTTTCTTGTCGTCAGTTTTACTTTCTACAGTAGCTCAACCTGTGAGAGTGCTTTACCCCAAGCGACTTTCTGAACAACAGCCGTGATCACGGGTATCTTGCCTCCTTCCCCTCGGCCCTTGCCTTCATTTTTTGCGGCGCATAGAGTTGAGCATTTCCGATCGCTCGTCGATTCTCATCGGACTTTGCGCGAAAAAAAAATCTGGCGTTGTTGAAAGGGCGAAATCAAAAGCCTCGTTTTTGGTTTTGATTACAGGTACTCCTTTTTCGTTTTTTTTTTTTTCCTATTTAGGTGTCTTGTGGGGGGGGAGGGTTGTTATGTCTTCGCCAGCAGCCTGGGGCTGGCCCGGTGTGTGCGTGTTTGCGTGTGCGCTGGAAAAAGCTCGGGGACCGAGAGTTTCTTACTTTTCGGGTGATCTGTTACGGTGTTTAGCGTATGCAACACGCCAATACTGTGCTCACTCTGATGTAGCGCCATCACTGCAGTACGTACGTAGTCCGGTCACGTCTGTTTTTCGTGGCGATCCTGTTCGTGGTTTTGTTTTTCGTCTCTTCTTGTTGTTGAAGGGTTTTGGTTGCGTTCTGTTTTTTTTTCTGGCTTTTGGTACAAGAAGGTTGCGTTCTGTTTTTTTTTTCGCGGTGATGTCAATAGTTTGTTGTCTTTGTTTTTTTCCCCGGCTTCGCTGGGCAGTCCCATCCAGGGCGCTCGGCTTCCTGCGGTAACCCCGCACCGAGGCGATGTCCGTGTGCAGTGGCCAGGGTGGGAGAATGGAGAACGACGATCCCACAAAACGATGTCCGTTCTGTGGCCAGGGTGG
The DNA here is from genome assembly GCA_031213475.1 of Nereocystis luetkeana. Lineage (NCBI taxonomy): Eukaryota > Phaeophyceae > Laminariales > Laminariaceae > Nereocystis > Nereocystis luetkeana. The sequence goes on from JARUPZ010000020.1 coordinate 6,595,261, forward strand.
GAGGACGTAGAATAGACCCCGCCAAGCGATGTCCGCGCTGTAGCCCGCGTGTGGAGGGGGGGGGGTTGCTCGAAGGAGAGATGTACTCGATCTCATGCATGGCCGTAGTCGTATGACCATAGAGTGTGGAGGGGGGGGGGTATACTCACGTCGTGCATGGGCGTAGTCGTATGGACATAGACCCTCGCATCCCTGCTATGCAGGGACGGAGGAGCACGTCGATTTTTCACCGACCAGAAGCAGACACTGCTTGAAACTCAAGCGGGAAGCGCCGCGAGGTGTCCGGCGAGTAGTCGTATGAAGGGGTGAGCTGTTGTACACCCTACTTAGCCTGCGAGGGGGGGAGGGGGGGTGTACTCGATAGGAGAGATGTATTCGATCTCATGCATGGGGGGTGTACTCGATAGGAGAGATGTACTAGATATCATGCATGGCCGTACTCGTATGACCATAGACCCTCGCATCCCTACAATGCCGGGACGGAGCATGTCGGGTTTTCACCGACCAGGCAGGCATTGCTTGCACCAAGCGCGAAACGCCGTGAGGTGTCTGGCGAGTCGCATGAAGGGTGAGCAGCATCCTACTAAGAACCGCTTTTGAGGCGGACTTGCATATGGCATGGAGGGGGGGCAGAATGTCGTCTTCTCTTGGCGCCGTTTCAGGGTGTGCCAGCACGCGTAACCTACCGTCGATTGCACCTGCTGGGCCACCCCCGTACCACTGTCTTGCGAACAAGGTCTTCTCCGCTCGCGTGTGAGCTTGGAATTGGGGTAGCTTGGGATAGCTTGGGACGCGTGCTGCGATAGAGGTACCTAGCACTTTTCTGGTCGAACCAATATATGTACATATGTACCAGGTATATATATACCAGGTTTATATTTCTGGCTGACACGGGGCTCCTCAATTGAGGAACTACCTTGTTGTTGTTATTGTTGGAATGGAATACCGTTCATGGTTTACGGCATTCTTCGTTGCACCGGGCATATGCGCCACATTTTGTAATATCAATCCTGCTCTTTTTTGTTTTCAAGTTTTTTTGGTCAGTTTTCTTGTGTGGGGTGTGTAGAGAGAGCTCCTATAGTATAGTTGAGCGAGGAGCCTCATCAACTGTGGGAGACTACCCCTAAGGTAAGCGCGTTGTCTCGCGCACCCGAAAGTGAATGTTCGTTGGAATGGCTCAAGCAGTCTGGTGGGCAGTGCAAACTACATCGCTCCATCGGTCTGTCCTGCGAGCACAAACCGATCAGGAGTCCCGCATGTTGGCGAGAGGAGTTTTCAGCAGGTCGACCCACACACGCCGCGCTCTCTCGCGTTTGAACACCGTTTTCTCTTCTGCTAGCTTTGACAGCGTTGCGCCTGGAAGCTTGAACGGTTAACCTTCCGAAACGTTAACGATTAACCTTCCGAAACGTTAACGGTTGACCTTCCGAAAGGTTAACGCCGCGGTGGAGAAAACACAAGCACCGTCGGCCGATACACAACAGCAGTCCAAAGCTGCAGGAAATTTACCCTCTATTCCCCCGCCTGCCTTCAGCGCTGTCATCAATGTGCGTGAAAGCCCGCCTCACAGGCGGCTCTTAGTGGGATGCAGCTCACCCTTCGTGCGACTCGCCGAACATCTCACGGCGGTTCGCGCTTGGTGCAAGCAATGCCTGCCTGGTCGGTGGAAACTCGACATGCTCCGTCCCGGCATTGTAGAGATGCGAGGGTCTATGGTCATACGACTACGGCCATGCATGATATCGAGTACATCTCTCCTATCGAGTACACCCCCCTCCCCTCACGGCCATGCATGACAATGAGTACACCCCCCCCCCCGCCCCCATTTTGGCTGGTCCACCGCAGGATCTCGCTATTTCTCCTTTTTTTATAAAGACATGTACCACCTTTTATGGTGCAGATTTGATACTCGTACCTACAGACCTGGCATATATGATGTACAAGGCCCCCTCAGGAGGCATTCCGGCGTGAGGTGATCCAGGGCAAAGCGGGATGTCGTTTCATGCTAAATAAAGATGAAAAAAAAAAACGTAACGCGTACGAGCCGTCGATTTTTGTAAGTCTGAAAATACAGCCCGAAACAACGAAGTGGCATAACAACCGGCAAAAACGAAATCGGTAAACAAACAAACGCGTATACCCATCCAGCAGCGGGTACAAGCTGTTTTCGTGCGAGAATGGTCGTATTAGCCGTTCGCGACTATACCGTAGCGGGAAGGGGGGAGAAGAGCTTGCTATGTGACCCCGGATCTGAGTTACGAGTTGGAAGGAGAGAGAGAAGAAGATGTGCGAAGATAACGAATGGGATGAGCAAAAAATAAATAAAAAAATAAAATAAAATAGCGCCTTTCGTTTGTAACCCATCAAGAACACAGGCGCAACAACGTTTTGGGGGCCAAGCCACTATTAATAGGCATTCTCACTTTGATATGTGTTTACGGTGTACACACAGAAGTAGAAGTTTTACCAATGTAGACTACGGTACGAGTAGTCGGTTTTGGTACAGCCTTCCAATAATTTGTTCACCCTTTACTCCGATCCGACCATATTCTAAAATCGAAACTGTGTGTGTGTGTGTTTTTTTTTCCGCGTGCTCCACGTCCTCGCCTTTTTCTCCGCGTGCTCCACGTCCGAACAAGAATCGCTACCACCCCAGTACGAGCCGCCAAAAATAGCTGCCTGCAAGGGTGTGCCTTCGTGAAAAGAACACCCTCGAATTGTAGAGTTTTACACCGAGATACCAGGTACATACATTCACAGCACGCGTACATACCGTAACATATACCTGGTACCTGGTATACAGTACTGCATCGAATGAACAGACTTCCTATAGTTGGGCTCGCAAACCGGCGACCTGCACCCAACAACTCCATGACTTGAAAACGCGCTCAATTCTTGTCCAACTCCAAAAGCGAAAATCACTTGCTCCAAATGGGGGTGGCCTGGTAAAGTTGTTAACCCTATTACGGGGGACCATAGCAAATAGGACCAAATATTGTGAGTAAAAATAGGTAAATATATACCAGGTAGGTTTTAGTATATACCATAGGTCCTATTAACTATGGCCCCCTGTAATAGCTGAACAGCACTGCAGCAGTAGGAACGAATCGAAGCGATCTCCACTCAAACATAACAGGTACAATACCGGGTACATCACACGTTCCCGGTTTTCAACCAAAGCAAATGCGTAGTACAGTTTTGTACGCAAAGGTGTACAGCTATAGGGACGACCGTGAGGTGCTTGGTACACAGCCGAATAGGCACAGCCAACCTTTTCGTTACTATTGGCAGAGAGGTAAAAGAGGCAAGGCGGCCTCATGCTTGCAGCAGGCCGTGCGCGTTCCAAGCCACAAGAAAAAACGAAGAAAAAAAAAAACGAAGTCCCGCCTCATTCAAAAGATACCGCCAACACCGCAGACTGCAACGCTGCGAACTGCCCCCAACCCGAGACGGCTTGAGACGACACAAATCCCACGCAATAGCTACGAGCTCCAGCTCGCCCGCTTCTGTAGACTCCGGGTTTCTACAAACTCGGTCACGTACAGCTCTCGCAATCAGTGAAAACCGCGAAGTTTACAGCAGTCGGGCGTGCTATCATGAATAATAGTTCAGTGATCGAAGCCTGTACGTACGCACCCCGGCATGAAGAGGCTTTTTTTTCGCCAGCACATAGGCAAAAAACGACCTCATTTATGATTTTTTTCTAACCAGTAGGCGCAAGACGGCCTCAACACAACCAGGGGAACAAAAAAGCCCATCACCGCGTGCGAGCGAGCAGCCAGCCGACGCCGCTCGCAGCCCACCGTCGTGAACGGATTCAATTTTGGACCGCCATTACGGGGTGCCACAGTAAACAGGACCAAATATGGTTAGTAAAAATAGCGAAATACATACCTGGTAGGTTTTTGCGCGTACCGTAGGTCCTCTTTGCTACAGTCCCCCGTAGTATTAATAGAAACCTTAGGACAGACCGCGAAAAAACACAGGAACGTTTTTAAGACTGCGAGAGAAAAAAAAGGACTCTTCTCTTCGGGTTGCAAAAGAATAAGAAAAGTAAGCAATTTTAAGACATACATAACCAAGTATATACGAAGACCCCAAAAGAAATGAAAATAAAAATAAAAATAAAAATAAAAATAAAAATAAATTCGATTTTGGTCTTAAAAAAGGACCTGCACAACAAAAAACAAAATTCGAACTCCAACTTAAGAGGGGAAAAACAAGCATGACAGGTCTATTGTAGGTCTTCACCACACCCCTGGGATTAGCCTCCTCCTACTGAGTGGGTAGTCCTCAAACTTGCTCTTGTACCACGCGTGCGTGTGACCAGCCACCAGGGCCTGGTTCGCGAAAACCCAGTGGAGGGCTACCACGTACCCCTGGCTCGGCCCGCCTCCATTCCACCCCGCCATGAGCATGAAGGAGATGTAAATGAGCAGCTCTGCGAAGTAGTGGGGGCAGGAGACATACTGGAACCACCCCTGCGTGGGCATGGCGTAGGTGCTCGTGCCTACCTGCGAGAGATGAAGGGAGCGGGGGGCGGGGGGGGGGTACTCCTTTTTGTTGCTTGCTTTAGTCATTTGACCATTTACCAAGCATCCCTTTCGAGACGGAGCACCGTTCCTAGCCCTATATAGAGACACCTCCAACAATTGGGCGCTCGTTACGTTGTTTTCATAAATCACATCATATTACATCAGAAACTTTTTATACTCTTATCCCCTTTCTGTTTGGCCGTCTGTGGCCACCATCTATCTCCTAGGATAGCGATCGTTTCCTCGCTGCTACCTAGTGTACCAAGCTCCTCCATGTCACACTCGTCTATTTCCCTCATCTCCTCTTCTAACACATCCCGTTCCTATTTGTATATTTCACATTCTCCTGCTCGTACTATGTGAGTTCTACTCTCTATTGCTTTGCCACACGCGCACATACATCTATTTCCTCCTCCTCCCGGCTACTGGTGTACCCCTTTCTTCTTTCTGGCAGGTCTAGGAGCGCGGGAGGGGGGGGCGCATCTCCGGCAGAACCACCAAACCTAAAAACCACCGAATCCGGAAACCACAAATCTAAAAACACCACCAACCCTGAAAAAAAAAAAACGGCACTAAATCTAAAGATACTACCCACTACAAAACCACAACCTACCATGTAAACACCACTTCCAACAACCCCATACCCGAAAAACACAAAATCCAACATCCACAAAACCCCCAGAACCACCGAATTACAAAAAAAAATGCAAATTCCAAACTTTCACAAAAACAAATTCCAAAACTCACGCTTCCTTCCCAAGACCGTACGGTTCCGTTCCGTACCGTACCCGTACCGTACCGCATCGTACCGTACTGTACCGTACCGTACTGTACCATACCGTACCGTGCCGTACCGTATCGTTCCATACCGTACCGTACCGTGCCGTACCGTATCGCACCGAATCACGCCGTACCGTACCCACCTGTCCGTCCACAGGCGGCGCCCTCAAGCTCGCCAGATGTGCTATCGCCTCGTGCTGCCTGACGCTACCGATCACAAACGTGCCGAAGGCCAAGGCGTGCCGAAACTTCATCGACTTCACCACCACCATTCCGACCTCAACGGCGTTTCCGAGTCCCAAACTAAACAGACCCGTTCCGTCGATCAGGGGCCCGAGGGGGGGAGACTCCGCCAGCACTGTGACCGCCATCAGCTGGTAGTGGAGGATGCCAACCTTCACACGCGCATCATGATGTAGACGTGTTTTTGGGGCCGGGGGGGGGGGGGTGGGCGTACTCATATGTTGCTTGCCTTAGCCATTCGACCATTGACCAAGCATCCCCTCTAGGGGCGGGGCGCCGTTCCTATTCCTATTAGATACACCTCCAACACGTGGGTTCTCAGTACATTGTTTCTGTATAATACACGGGGAACAGTCGTATCCCTTTCCTGTTTCTCCGCCTGTGGTCCGGGAGGGGGGGGGGGGGGGGGCAGTGTAACGACCATCAGCTGGTAAACGGGGGATGACGACCTTCACTCACATCATGGTGGAGGCGTGTGTATGCGGGGGGGGGGGGGGGGGGGGGGGGCGTGAGAACTGTGGCAACCATCAGCATGGAATTGAGGATGCCGAACTTCACTCACATCATGACGGGAGGTAGGGGGAGCGGGGGAATCACTCTACACGAGCAGTACGGTAGCTGGGGCGACTCCAAGGCCTATGGAAGGGTTCCGATTAGACCCACGTTTTTTTTTTAGGGGCGGCAAACTTCTCGGAATTAGAGTAGGATCATCTAGTGATGGAGGAATACCGACCTTCACTCACAACATGACCGAGGCATGCCTAATGTCTATATAGGTGAATAGGGCGACAGAGGGGATGGGTTAGTGGACGGCACTGGAAACCAAGCTACGTATGTGGCCGTAACATGGAAGCAACGCTCATGCATTAGTATGAAGACCAATCGATATTTACGTACACACCCACATTAGTGGTCCATAGCTGTCGTGACTCCGACGGTAGGTTCCCTCCAAACCCTCCAAACCCCTTTTCCAATTGCTCCGCGCACGTTTTTTTAGGGGGACAAATTACTCCGCGCACATCTTCGGGGACGAAATACAGTGGGGTGCCCTACTCACTAAAATACCACACCCGTCACAATTGTCTCTGTAATTAGCGTGTAATACTCATGGTCTTATCTTTTTATCACAGCAAAACTTATCCCAAACCAATTTTTCGTGACCGAGCCTATTTTACCTGGTCTTATCTCCCGAATTTTCTTAATCCGGATGGATGCTCTTAGAGAGAGTGGGTACCCCCCTGTGTTCGGAATGAATGTGGCACGATAATCGCAGCAGAACGAGGGATATCACCCCTGTACAGTTACAACCCTTCATACCCCGGACAATAGCACTGGTACTGTAGATCATCCACAGATCATTCCCGCTTCATTGATGATCTAGATATTTCAGGGAAGATGATCTGTATGATCTGTATGATCTAGCTCCTAATGTTGCCGGGTGATGATGTTCTCACATTGGCTCATTTCCACCCTGAAATGCTGCCGAGCGGGAACCATATCATCTACGTTTACTGGGGACATCCTTCCTGGGTTGGATCTGTCCTACGCAGGTCCTGCACCGTACCTCAGGACGGCAGTTTAGGACCTAGATGATCCATCTGTAGATGATCCATCTGTAGATAATCTGTCTGTAGACGATCTATCTGTAGATGATCTATTCGTAGATGATCTGTCCGGTAGAAGATCTATCTGTAGATTATCTATCTAGATGATCTATGAGTCCGATGTGTGAAATATATTCAACCTTGTTAACCTTGTTTTGCTTTGCCACCGCGCGGCAACTGTCCTCACCACATATCCAAGGTGAGACATCCGCGACGCGCCCCATCTGGTCACCGCGAGGCTCTCCCAGAGCCTGCGGCCGACTTGGATGGTCAGCAGAATCAGGCAGGCCATGCCCTCGGCTCCCATCCGCTCACTGCGGTCGCTCCTGCTAGCGGTCCACGAACACTTGCTGCGTCTCTGTTTCAAAAGCGCGGGCACAACAGCAGTAGCAACAACAACGAGAAGCAGCAAATAAAACGATGGTAGCAGCAACAACGCACCGACCACCAACAGAACCACCAGGCCACCATCAACAACACAACCAGCACCCACTACCACAATCAACACCAACAACAAAACCACCACCGCCCCCACCGAAAAAATACCCAGCGTCCCTCAGATACACGCACAGCAAACCCGACCCGTCTCGGCCACACCTCTGCCCCTACATCACATCTACCACTACAACCTCTACCTCTACCTCCACCATCTGCACCCTCCCCCCCTCCCGGCATAGTAGGGATGCGAGGGTCTACGGTCATACGACTAAGGCCATGAATGACATCGAGCACACCCCGTCCCCCCACCGTCGCCACCAATATCATCACCACAACCCCCCCCCCCCCCCCCCCGCTTTCTTCCAACCACCACCACCACCACCCCCTCCTCCTTCCATAAACCACCAACATAACCCCCCCGTCCACTATGCTCCGTCTCGAAAGGGATGCGTGATCAACGAAAAAAAATGACTTACGGCAAGCAAGCAACAAACGAGTACCCCCCCCCCCCCCCCCCACCATCCCAATACCCTATACCAACACCTCACCTGAAGATCTGCCGTGAAGAGTGACCCGCCGAAGAAGAGGATGTCGGCGAGAGCGAGCGCGCTCGTGACGAGGCCGACCAGGTAAAAATGAGCAAAGAGTCTCTTCGGTACTCCCGCGCGATAGCGCTGGGCGATGCCTGTCCCGCTGATTTTTCCGGCGATCGGCATGAGCTTACCGTGCTGCAATACGGGTTTTAGCCTGTGCGCGCGGGGGCGGACGCACCGTGCAATAGAAACGTGTGCAGCAAAGCCCCGGAGATAACGGTTGGTTAGAGAATTTTGCACCATCGCACTGTTCGCATTAACAGCACAGTCTAAATACAGTCTATTTATAGGGTATGAATACCGGCCCTACAGTAAGAAACTGGGATTTTTTTCACGCTTCAGGCCGATCATCTACAGATGAGGAGTTCTGTGATAGAGGTTCACCCTAATTTTTCTGAGGCCCCTCACTTGAGGAGCTCCATACTTCACCCGAAAACTGACTTCGGCAAAAAAAAAATTGCATCCCGGTGAACAATCCCAGTGCCCAAGCATACAAACACGCCATTTTTCGAAACACTATTGGCATTCCGACGATTTTGGGTTAGGAGCCCCGTCATTCAGAAAACATTTTAGCGGAAACGTGTTACCTCTATCGTAGAACGCGTCAGATCATCTACAGATCATGATCTAGACCTTTCACGGCAGGTAGATCATCTGCTCCCGCTATCAATACGCATACACGTGAATCCGCACACACGCGTGCGTATTCATACACGCACGCACACAACAGAGAGACGCACACACACGAACACGCACGAACACACGCACACTGCAGAGACGAACGGACAAACAGGCGCAACAGGCGCGGGGTTGGCCTCCTATAAAAAGTTGTTCACACCTCGGGACACATCATCTACAGATCACTGACAAATCATCTACATATCATGATCTAGGCCTTTCAAGGCAGGTAGATAATCTATTTCCGATCTTGTATGATCTAGTTCATGTTGCCGGGCAGGAGCCGTGTCACCTTCACGATCTACCGTACGACATACTTCCTGGGTTGGATCTGTACGACTATACAAATCTTGCACAACGTCTCATAGCTGAGGATCTGCATGATCTACTAGTAGATGATCTATCTGTAGACAGATCGGATATATTATATATATACATATATCATGATCTGTCCGAGGTGCGGGAAATATTTCTTACCGTATAAAATAGTCACAACAGTAGTACGGGCCCTCTTAACCCTTCTAAGGGCAAAAATTGCCGTCCCGTTTTGGGGACAAACCACTCAAATTCTAAGTAGTTTGTCCCCAAAACGGGATTGTCGCAGCCCTAAGAGAGTCAACATCAGTAGGTAGGTAGCCAAGACGTTGCTTAAAAAAACTGTCTCACCATTTTTTGTAGATCACGCGAAAACCTACACACCCCGTATTCATAGCGCGGTTTGACGCCAGGGTAGGGTAAGCATCACACCGAGCTTGTAAAAACGGAGTTTTGAGGGACATTTTTCGATCTCACAGCTATTGGATTTTTACGCATTTTTTTCAAAAATTAGTACTGCTGTCGTCTCGTCGACCCTGGTAGCGTCCAGGGGAGTAGTGGAAAATGCGCGAACGGGGAAAGTAGTGGAAAATGCGCGAACGGTTCACGCATATTGCAAAGTTGAGTATCGACCGATCGGTTGAACTCACAGCTGACGTGCTTTTTTAGTTTTTTATAAGATGAAAAAAAACACGGAAAGTTGCCCACCCACGGGCTAGATTGTACCTGGTGTATATTTAGGAAAAACGGGGTGCAAATCTGGTACAGACCATGATCTATCGTACAACTCATTTAGCTCATATATGCCTTGCCGTTACATGATGTGGTGTGTGAGGATCTGTACATATACAGATTCAACAGAAGGAACATGTGCTAAATAGATCATGCATGTTGTACGGCTCCCTCTCGGCAAACATGAGTTACTTGTAGATCTGCAGATAAAAAATACCCCTACCTGGCAAAAATGAGCCAGATCATACAGATCATACAGATCATACAAATCAGGAAGCTGTTGCCCTGAAAATTACAGATCATCAAACTGGGTATCGCTACGTACGAAAAGCGATCTGTCCGACGTGCGACAGGGTGTGTTCCACACTAACTTTAGTAAAACTCCCGGATTTCCTACGATTTGCCAGGCTTTTTCTTATGGGGCAGTATTTTTGTAGAGGGTTATCACGTTGCTACGGTAACAGTAGGTGTACCCATACAGCATTACCGTACAGAGCGTGGACTTCGTACAGGAGTGTGTATGATCGATTTTCGGCAATCGTTTTTTTCAGAACGGGGAGGGGTTAAGGTTGCCAGTACTGAACAGCAACCGTACTGTTTTCACAAAAATTCCGGTCGAGGGAGAGAGAGAGAGAGAGAGAGACCCTTTCGAAAGTATATACATTACCCAACTGTTTAATGTTTTTAGCACCCTTAATGGCTTGTCGAGAAAAAAACGAGCAGCGCTGGAAAGAGCGATCGCACCTAACCCTGTGCGGACTCAACGCTCTCTTTCAGGCCTGCTTTACGACCACCTAGGTACGCCAGAAACAGGCGCATACCGGCTCAGCCTTATCACGGTGGCCCCTACTGCGATATACAGAGGCCCAAAACGGGGGGAGCTAGGCTTCCCGTCCATTTATCTGTGAAGAGTATAAAGGTAGGATTGACGGGAAGCCTATCATCAACCGCAAAATTTACGCACTAAGAAAATCTTCTCGTTTTTTACGCAGTAGTTCTTTATAATGCATGCACCATAGCGGCTGCTTTCGGGCTCATTTCGGGCCTATTCACTATCGGCCTCCGTGAAAGAAACCCGCCCGGTGACATCGCAGGGGCAATTTTTGGACGGTCGCAGCTACGGCCGCTGCGTGGTTGGGGCATGATGCAATGGTTGGTATTCGAGTTACGATGCAATGGTTGGTGTTCGGATGTATTTACACGGCAAGGGGCGCAAGGTGATCCTACCCCAACTGCTGCCTGCGCGCTCGCGCACCTCGTGGGTGGTTCGGAACACGAAAACATTACTCACGCCGAAGAATATGAACCATAACGCCTAATTCTCTCTGCAACAACAAACTGTCTTATCATGTCGGTTCCCGACCCCCTATTATCAATAACAGTTTCCACTGTTTGGGCCGCTATACTATAGACAAGTCACAAAAGGGATGCGTACTGCTACATCAGTAGGGCTTCTTCTCTCGGGTTGCTGGTAAGGGTGTGTTCTATACCAACTTCAGCATAACGGCTCCCGAAAGTATTACTAGCATGTGAATCTCAGCTTGGCGTTTTTATTTAGTGCTCGCGGTCTTGGTTAGCTGAGCTGCCCGGTACCAGTCTGTCCGGGAATGTAAGACACTTTTGATGTTCACATCAGCGTTCAAACGTGTATCATATTGCCGGCGAGAGTGGGACGGCATTATTACGGGGGACCATAGTTAATAGGACCTATGGTATACATAAAAACCTATATATTTAACAATTTTTACTAAGAATATTTGGTCCTATTAACTGTGGTCCCCCGTAATAGTATACGTACGCAAAGCAGTGCACGACAGCAGTCCAGAATCTCCTGTTTTGGCTACGAAGCCCGCGGCTTATTGTGATATCAACGTTGAGCATAGGCTCTTCGAGGCTGACATTTACCGGTGGGAGTTAGAGTGGCGTCCCTCGCTGAGCATACGTGCTTACGCATGTATAGCTGGAAATTATTAGATGAGGAAGTATGTCAGCCTGACCTCTCGACAAATGTCGCGTACCCGGTGCTGTACTCACACGAAGCAGGCCATTGTTGAATAGACATATCGCTCGGGCCGGCTGTTTTGATAGTATGCCTGGGTATAGGCTGACTACCGGAAACCAAAAGGGGCAGTACGGGGCAGGCCCGACTACTGTAGTGCAGGTCGGGCTAGACGTGTGTACTCACTCGCAGAGATTGATGTCTTATCTTGATGATTCCCACTTCCCTGGCTCTCAGAGAGTTCTGAGAGCAGGGGGGTTTTATACATAAATTATCTGCGTGGCGCGTTTCATCAGAAACACGCCTCCTCGACAAATAGAGGGAAACGGGATCATGAATACCATGACACTATCACGCCTTTTAATTTGAGAGATTTTGAGACCCAGCCATGAACATATATCGAGATATAGAGTGACCAAAACACGGACAAGAGTACGCGGTGGTATCAAAACTTCTATATTACTTGTAACAGAAAAACAACACCCGCAGCAACAGCAAAATGATTATCAGGATATCAGGATGCTGCATAGCGCACGCATCGCACATCTCTACGTCTATTTTAACGCCTCAGACACATCCCCTCCCTACGAGTACGAGTATCTCTCGAGCTCATGCTTTCATTTTTTCAAGATCAAGCCCATACCACGGCAGAAGCCCAGGCTTTTCTTCGTGCGGCCGGCGCTGCAAGCGGTCGTGTGCGTACCTACCCGGGATCTATGTGAGTTCGGTCAGACTTCCACACCCGCGCGTACCTGGAACTTGTGTAAGCTCTGTCGAGACTTGCGGACCCTTGCATAGCCGGAATCGTCTCGGCTGTTTTCTTCGATTTTTCTTCTTCTCAAGTTTAAGCAAACACATCCAACCATATACCGAAATATAAACGAGGTTTTCATTACATATTAATACACAAACAGTCGTTATATTTAGGGACAACACCAGGTCCTTACTATGTACCAGGTACCTGGCAGACCTCATGATGGAGAGCTCTGACACGAAAAAAAAGTGAACATAGCGGAAAGCGCGAGAGCGTGAGTTAGCTGCATTCGATGAAAATCGACGAGCAGTGGGAATGCTGAACCCTATGCGCGACAAAAAATAAAGGCACGTACCGGGAGGGAGAAGGGTAGACACCTGTGACCACGGCTTGTCCAGAAGTTTGTTTGTTGAGGGTAAAACCTCCTACGAGTTCGGGCTCATCTGAACGGGGACTTGTACTTTTTTCACTTTGTTTTTTTTGTTATTTTTTCTACTTTAATTGACATCTGATTGGCCGAAGAGTGAACGACCAAGCAGGCAAAATAGGAATTTTTACTTTGAGTGAAAAGTCTTTTGGGACTTTTTTCGTGTGATTTTTTTTTATTTCAATTTGGAATTTGGGAGTTTTTCGGTGTTGATGTAGCAGTTCACGGGGGGTCAACACCCTCGGTGGAGTCTTGGTCACTTCGGTGACCACGATCGAGGCGATAAAACGTGAACCTCAACGAGAGGTGACCGGAGCAATAGCCGCGCCCACGCCCACAGACCATCGAACATCGTACCCCGGCGGTGGCGCCTCAAAAGTAATCATGGCGGCCGCAATCCCAATTTTTCGGCCTGCTCGATCGGCCAACAATCACGGAAACCTAGCAAAAGAGAAAAAAAACGGAGGATACGCTCGAGACCCCGATAGCTGCATCACCGCTGCTTCTCCGCACGTGGCGCTTGAAGGCTCCCTCCGCCCACCCAAGACACCCTATAAGTGATCCTGCGCGACCAAAAAGAAAAAGAGGCATGCGGCGGCGCGCACGCGGCAGCGCAAACCTTCGATCTCGTCTACGCGCGTCGCTGTTTGTCGACTGGGCGTTGTGTGACGCGGCGCGTTCTTCCAGGTTATTCCGAATGTTTTTTTGATTGACTACTAGTACGCTGTTCCCCGATGGGACACAAACACGTTTTTTTTTCGAAATCAATTAAATGTGGATACCAGGTCCCCTTCCCCAAGATAGTACCGCCTCATTACACACAAGTTCAAGGTCAACATATGTAGGTGACTCACTCCGTTCGCCGAAGACTCGAGACACCAACCCACCTCGGTGTGTCCTCCACACGACAACCACATAAGAGAGAACCTGCCCGGGACTCCGCCCCACCTTGGCGTCGTCGTTGAAATTAAAATTTCATTTCCAAAGCGTTCCCCTTTTTAAAAAATTCATTTCCAAAGCGTTCCCCTTTTTTAAAATTTCATTTCCAAAGCGTTCCCCTTTTTTATACCAACTATTATGGGAAATTATTTCTGAGCTCTCAGACCCATGCCAATGGAAACGCCAAGTTCAAAAGTTTTTTTTCAAATATATCGCTTTAAAAAAACAGCCGAAAAATTTCTCGTACCGCCGCTGTGGGAAAAAAAGAGAAAAATGTTTGATTTTTTCTTTTTTTTTCCCCAACGGCTGCAGGCGGCGCAATTTGTGTTTTCCTGGTCGCAAATTGTCAACACGGTGATCGAAACCAGCTCGTGCGACGATCGACGCTCGATCTCGACATAGACTCAGCCCACGGCCAACCCACTCGGTATCTGGCAAGCCCAACGAATATAGATGACGGCCTCGAAGATATCAGGTGGATCCATGATCTAGGGGGCGAGAGCTTGCCGGCGGCGTCCTACGGTATCCTCCCAAACCTGAAAAAAAGACTATTTTTTGCCATTCGAGACGGATGGAGAAGTTTTGTCTTCTGTTTTGTGCAAACCAGCAGCCGAATGTTTTTGCATCACACGCCTGGTCAGCTCCCGCCACATGACACCGGCCATGGTGTGAAGACGGTGACCTTAGGGTGGATCGGAGCCCCTAACGAGCGCACTCCGTTCAGAATTCATGACGCAATCGTTGAATTTGTTGATCGATGTCTGTCGACGACTCGGAATCTCGCCACTTCGAACCAAAGATCGGCCCGAGTTTTTCTCAAGCCGATGTTGGCCCAACATCGGCCCCAGACTTGCTTTTTTTGGGCTTTTCCAAAAGTTAGGAACTTTTTTTTTTTTTTACGTGGCCCATAGGAAGCGTGTTCTATTTTTTTTGGCGGGTATCTTTGAAATTCAAAGTTTTTATTGCAACTTCGCTGTACCATTGGCATAGGTCTTACTCGGCGGGAAAGCCAAAAACATCGATAGACTCCTCAAAATGCTCCCCGTAGTTTTTTGCGAGCTTTAAAGAACATTTTTCCGTTTCTCCAGAGTCGTAGTTTAATTTTTGGAGCAGCCAATCAGTTTTCTCTGGAGGGTCAGAAATAAGGCTGTCGGTCAGAACTGAGGCCAGAAATAATGGATCTTGGAAGATTTTTGATGAAAAACCATAATGTCCTCAGAACTGGAAATATGGACGAACAGTCCAACTACGACTCTGGAAAAACGGAAAGTGCTCGAGAAAGCTCTCGGAAAACTAAGGGGAGCATCCTGAGGAGTGTACCGGTGTTTTTGGCAGTCCCGTCAAGTAAATCGCCGGTTTTCGGCAAAAAAAGCCAGTTCTCAGACCCCTCAAAAAAATTCCCATACGTAAAAATTCCCATACGTAATAACACCTGGAAAAAAAAATAGTTTTATGTTTGTTTTAGGCTGGAAAGTAACACATACTATTAATATTAGTGATGATTAAAATAAATAGAGTGTTTAGACCTATGCCAAGGGTACAGCGAAGTTGCAATAAAAACTTTGAATTTCAAAGATACCCGCCAAAATTTTTCAGAACACGCTTCCTATGGGCCACCTAAAAAAAAAAAAAAGTTCCTAACTTTTGGAAAAGCCCAAAAAAAGCAAATCTGGGGCCGATGTTGGGCCAACATCGGCTTGAGAAAAACTCAGGCCGATCTTTGGTTCGAAGCGGCGAGATTCCGAGTCCTCGACAGACATCGATCAACAAAACCAATGATTGCGTCACGAATTCTGAACGGACTGCGCTCGTTAGGGGCTCCGACCCACCCTGGGGTCACCGTCTTCACACCATGGCCGGTGTCATGTGGCGGGAGCTGACCAGGCGTGTGATAAAAAAACATTTGGCCGCTGGTTTGCACAAAACAGAAGACAAAACTTCTCCATCCGTCTCGAATGGCAAAAAATAGTCTTTTTTTCAGGTTTGGGAGGATACCGTACGACGCCGCCGGCAAGTTCTCGCCCCCTAGACCATGGATCCACCTGATATCTTCGAGGGCGTCATCTATACTCGTTGGGCTTGCCACATACCGAGTGGGTTGGCCGTGGGCTGAGTCTATGTCGAGATCGAGGGTCGATCGTCGCACGAGCTGGTTTCGATCACCGTGTTGACAATTTGCGACCAGAAAAACACCAATTGCGCCGCCTGCAGCCGTTGGGGAAAAAAAAAGAAAAAATCAAACATTTTTCTCTTTTTTTCCCACAGCGGCGGTACGAGAAAATTTTGGGCTGTTTTTTTAAAGCCATATATTTGAAAAAAACTTTTGAACTTCGCGTTTCCATTGGCATAGGTCTTACGATTTTATTTTATTTTACTTTTAGACCTATGCCAATGGAAACGCGAAGTTCAAAAGTTTTTTTTCAAATATATCGCTTTCAAAAAACAGCCGAAAAATTTCTCGTACCGCCGCTGTGGGAAAAAAAGAGAAAAATGTTTGATTTTTTTTTTTTTTCCCCCAACGGCTGCAGGCGGCGCAATTTGTGTTTTCCTGGTCGCAAATTGTCAACACGGTGATCGACACCAGCTCGTGCGACGATCGACGCTCGATCTCGACATAGGCTCAGCCCACGGCCAACCCACTCGGTATGTGGCAAGCCCAACGAATATAGATGACGGCCTCGAAGATATCAGGTGGATCCATGGTCTAGGGGGCGAGAGCTTGCCGGCGGCGTCCTACGGTATCCTCCCAAACCTGAAAAAAACTCTATTTTTTCCAATTCGAGACGGATGGAGAAGTTTTGTCTTCTGTTTTGTGCAAACCAGCGGCCAAATGTTTTTTTATCACACGCCTGGTCAGCTCCCGCCACATGACACCCACCGGCCATGGTGAGAAGACGGTGGCCCTAGGGTGGGTCGGAGCCCCTAACGAGCTCACTCCGTTCAGAATTCATGACGCAATCGTTGGTTTTGTTGATCGATGTCTGTCGAGGACTCGGAATCTCGCCGCTTCGAACCAAAGATCGGCCTGAGTTTTTCTCGAGCCGATGTTGGTCCAAGATCGGCCCCAGATTTGCTTTTTTTGGGCTTTTCCAAAAGTTAGGGCCGGTCTTATCGAGGGCAAAATAAACGAAAAAAAAAACGAAAGGAAAAAACGAAAAACAGAACTAAAGAGTACGTGAGTTTTATTGGTCAAATTGTAAAAACTAGAAGTAGAGATCCCGATACCTCCGTTTTCACATTTCGTTTTTTTTAAGTCCCAGAGGACTTAAAAAAAAACGAAATGGGTGCCAAATAAACGAAATATGGGATACCCAGGGTCGAAGAGGAACATAGGAGGAGCTCGACGCGTTGGGATGAAGTTCCGATAAAGTTTCTACGACCGGTTGGCAAGCGCACGATGGCCGAGGTTGTGCATGTGGCTGCCACGCGGCTTGTCTGCTGGCGGCGCGAGCACATATGGGTAGGGAATCACCATGGGGTGCCCTCGTAAGAAACCGGGGGATCAGGAAGTGGCTGTGGCTGTGGCCGTATATTTTTGGACATGAGTCCCACACAACATTCAAACGTCTGCCATCGAACTGCGGTGGCCGATACACAAGTTCTAGAGCACTCCGTGGGGAGCGGGTTGGACCACGAGAACCGCCTGCTGTGGAGGGTGCCTTACGTGTGCGAGTTGTGTCTATCCACCGTCGCTGTCGAGCGCTATCGCCGGGAACCACGTGCTGTGGCGGTTGAGTCATTCCGAAAAATTGCACCGCGTAAAAGTTCGACTCGGCTTCTTATTTTTGTTTCGTTTTTTTTTTCGTTTTTTTTGCCCTCGTTAGGACTCAACCTGCAGTTTTTTGCGAAAAACGAAAGTCTGTTCGTTTTATTTCGTTTTTTTTTTCGTTTTTTTTGCCCTCGATAAGACCGGCCCTTAGGAACTTTTTTTTTTACGTGGCCCATAGGAAGCGTGTTCTGATTTTTCTTGGCGGGTATCTTTGAAATTCAAAGTTTTTATTGCAACTTCGCTGTACCATTGGCATAGGTCTTGCTTCTCCAAAGATTCTCCCGAGGTAACTTTTTGAGGTAAATTTCTGAAAAAAACGCGAAAAAGTACTTCATTGAAGTCAGGATTTCAT
This sequence comes from Nereocystis luetkeana, assembly GCA_031213475.1. NCBI lineage: Eukaryota > Phaeophyceae > Laminariales > Laminariaceae > Nereocystis > Nereocystis luetkeana. The sequence continues at coordinate 6,613,419 of JARUPZ010000020.1, forward strand.
CAAAAGTTGCGGTAACTTTTGGCTCTCTGCCTCATTGGCCTACACGCACCGAGCATTATCCCGACGCAGAACGCATCATCTCAAATCTCGATTGATCAAAACACCGAGCATCTTCCATGCCACCATGCTGCTTGCTGTACGCATCACGACAACCGCTGGGAGCACAGAGGCTCGAGAGGTGTAGCTTGAGTATAGCGCGCACGAGCGGCGTTGGATTGTGCCAGCGGGCCGCCGCCGCTGCTACGTAGGGTACACGCTTTCGCCTACTTGGTGACGACGTGGAGGATGCTTCGTTCCAAGAAAGGACTTGCATCACACTCGTACTCGTGCTCGCACAGAGCGCGACAGCTCGTGTATCATTTCGATTCCACCACACTGCAGCAGCAAGAGCGGCGGCGGCAGCAGTGGCCGCGACAGTGGCGGCGGAGCGGAGCCCGCCGGCGCTGTGGCGTGCGTAGGCTGAGCGCAGCAGGATTAGCAGCAGTAGCAGCAGTAGCAGCAGCAGCAGCAGCAGCAGCAGCAGCAGGTAATCCAAATAGGGAAGCTGGCTGGTGCTGGTGCTGGTGCTTGCTGGTGCTGGGCCGACGCTGTTTATTTTTGTTGCTCAATCTGCCTCTAGCTGCGGCTAGCGCTTGCTAGCTGCCGCTTGCTGTGGTGCTGCTTGCAGTCGTGGGCTGGCAGTGGTGGCACCGCTGTCAACTCTGCCGCCGAAACGTTGCTGGGCCGCCGTTGCTACTCCCAAGCTGTTTTTTAGTTTTTCGTTCTTTTTTTTGGCGCGTTTGCCTCACCTCCCCCCTTCCCTTCTTATTTTCGGAGGCGTCGCCTGCAGGATTTGATTTACCTAACTCGCCAACACACCGAAATCACGAAGGGAAGGAAATTCACTTTTTTTAGCCCAAATAAAGTTTGTTTTTTTTTTACCTCTGTCGCAAACACTCTAATAAAAATAAATGAAACACCCCCCCGAAAACTACTACAGTATGCCATGTGGTGTGGGCACTTTGTCGGCCTCAACGTCATCACAGCAGTGTGTGTGTACTCGACGTTTTGGCCAGCGAGGATGGAGCCTGCCCACCCGCGTCAGCAGCACCGTACGGCAGTAGTCTGCAGCTGTACAGCAGTCTGCTCAAAACTGGTTACGACTCGAATGATCCGTTCATCATCCATGCACCGCTGCTGTCTCTCTGATGTTATCGTGTGCTGCTTGAGCAAGTACTGACCACGGGACAGCGGCGACGAAGGCCGTGGACACCGTCAGCGACATCCACCCCAAGCGCTCGGCATTGCAGATTTCCACCATGGCGAACTACCCACGTTTCGCCTAGCCCCGTTGCCGCAATGCTGGACTCCACTCGGACTGAATGTGAAGCATGCAGGGTTTAACTGCGTAGACAGGCGTTTTGGTTTGGGGTCCGGGATACTGTTTTGGGTTCCTGCCCTAGCGGTTAGCAAGTGGGGTCCGTTCATTGAGGTTGTGGCGTGTGCGTTGTGCAAGTATCTACCAGGTACCAGCACTAAGCACTACCACCCTGGAGTAGACTTTCTCCTGCTGTACCTGCACAGCAGCGCTATTAATAGTAGCTCGGCTGCGGAATCCTTTCCTAGTTGGGGTCATGACCCGTAGCCCAAGGACGATACTACCTGTAGTATTTTAGTGGAACCCTGGATCCATCCCCCTTGAACTTCAGCTCAAGTTGTACGTATCAAGAGCTTTACACGCGCAGCAGTCCCGCTCTGAACAAGCCGTGGTACGTATCTCGCAACCGGTGGCGGATGGAAATATGCTGTGTATCACAGCAGCCGCATGACGAGAAGAGGATCGGGTGCGCGATAGTTTTCGTGCCTGCCATCATCACCACCACCACCACCACCGACAGCGTTGATATAGGCCGAAAAGTAATGGTATTCTGAGCAGGGCGATGACGACGAAACCGTTCGTACGAACTACCAGGTACCAGGTACCAGGTACCAGTTATCGCACAACAATAAAACTTCGATTGGCCAAGTACGTAGGCGAGGCAGGAGGACGTAAAGTCATGGGGGTAGGCTGGGGTTCGACCTTTTTTTCATGTCGTTTGACAACACACGCCGGACAAATCACGATCTACAGAGAGAAGAGTAGATCAATACGTCTACAGAGTAGATCGTCCAGATCACCTACATACAGTAGATCCCCATCTGCCTCTCTGCGAGGTTGTGCGAAAAATCTGCGTAGCACATATCCAACCCTGGAAATATGTCTGACATGTTACTGCTTGCTGTAGATCATGCACAATACAAGACTCCCGCCCGGCGACATGAACTATAATAATAGCACTTCTATCAGAAGGGAGACTAAAGCGAGTTAGGGACGAGGATGGCGCGCTGTTGTTGCGGGATAACGTGCGACTTCGTGAACGATGGTCGGGGTTCTACCACAAACTCTTGAACACGTAATCGCTTAAACTCGGTCTCACGATCATCGACCTCTTGCCACCGCCACCGCCTAACTTTCGCACGGAGGTGAACATCCATGGACGAGATGACGGAAGCACTTACTTGGGGGCATGTCAAACTTAAAAGCTACTGGGCTAGATGGTCTCCCGGGCGAAGTCCTAAAAATCGAACATTCGCCCAGTGCCTTCACAACATCCTTGTCAACGTTTGGGTGACAGGAGAAGTTCCCGAGCAATGGAAAGGTGCGATCGTCATCAAGGTCCTTCACAAAAAGAAGGACCGAAGTGATTCTAACCACACTACAGAGACGTTTCACTTGTTGGCTACGCAGACAAAGAGTCGTTGAAAATCGGCGCGTCCCGCCTTATTATTAGCAACTACTGCGAGACCGAAGGATTACTCCCGGAGGAACAGTGCGGCTTCCACCCCGCACGAGCAACGATCGATATGCTGTTCGTCGTGCGCCGGTTGCAAGAGTTCGGACGACAGAAGAAAATCCCCCTGTACGTGTGATTTTTCGATCTGCAGAAAGCGTACGACTCTATCGACCGAGAGCTGCACTGTGGGAGGTACTCACACGCTCTGGCGTACCAACCAAGATGCTTACAATTTTCTGCAATTTCCGCGACAGCATGCGGGTTCGCGTGCGTACGGATGACAGCGAGCACTCGGAATGGTTTGATGTCACGCAGGGGCTGCGGCAAGGCTGCGTGCTATCACCGTTACTGTCCAACGTGTTCTTCGCTGCTGCGTTACACGTCGTGCTCGTACGCTTCAGCAAAGACGAAGTCATCGGGAGGGGTTTGGTTTAACCCAATGATGCTGGAGTGATGGGAACAGAGGAGCAGGAGCCGTTGGCATGCGTGCGAAGGGCTGCATGGAGCATGTTGTACGCTCATGACGCAGGAATTGTCTCCGCTGAAGGGCTCGCTAAAATTATTTCAGTCATCGTGACTTTCTTCGAAGCATCAGGCCTCACGGTATGAGCAAAGAAGACGGAGACAATGCTTCTGAGAACCCCGGGCCAGATAACCATAGCCCCACCGCTCGTCATCGAAGCAGCAGGCCAGATATATAAACAGACGGCCCAGTTCTTATACCTAGGCGGCATTTTCCACGAAAACGCTGACCTCCGGCTCGAAATCAACCGATGGACCCGTCACACGATGGCTGGCGTGGAGAACCCGAGACCTGACGGACGGTTTAAGACTTGGCATAGATGCATAGTCGAAGACAGGGAGTTCGGCGCCACCGAAGGATCAACGGAACCCCTCTCCTTTGGTGTTTGGAGTTGAGACCGCGCCGTGGTCCACTGCAGCACAAAAAAGGCGGGGAAGCACTACCGGGGGGTCCTTGACGCGGCCAAACGGTTCATGGTTAGGTGGCACGAGGACGAGGCACAGCTACATATATAGGCAGCGCCGCGCCTCCGCCGTGGGTGGGGCCGAAGGGAATGGAGGGAAGGGGGGCAACAGGAGGAGTGGAAGGAAACCCGACCGAGGGAATGGGGGGAGAGGGGGCAACGGGAGGAGTAGGAGGGAAACCGCGGTGGACGAATGTAGGAAGGAGACGGCAGACAGGGCAGCAGGGCCCCAGGCCGACTACTGAGGGGGACATGGCTATACGACTCGTGCCGCCAACTGCTGCAGCTGGTTCGAACGTGGCCCCCCCTTTGTTTTTAGTTTTATTTTGCGCTTTGATCCTCCGTGATGTTCTTGTCGTTACCTTTTATCTTTCTTCCCTATTGTTGTCCTTTTGACGATATCATAGTCGTCTTGCGGCGTGGGTGGATGGCGAGCCTGCTCATATCTTTCGTGTGGACGCGTTCTACGATAGAGGTGGTACATTTCCGGCGTTATGGTTCCTGAACGAGGGGGTTCCCCAACCCACAATCGTCGCAATGCCAATCTCGCTTCGAAAAATGACGTGTTTGTATACTTGGGCAATGCGATTATTCATCGGGATGCGATGTGATTTTTGCGGAAGTCAGTTTTCGGGTGAGATATGTAACTCCTATTACGGGGGATCATATTAATAGTAAATATAGGACCAAATATTGTCATCAAAAATAGGGATATATATATATATATATATATATACATTTGTATTCACCGTAGGTCCTATTTAATACGGTCCCCCGTAATAGGGTGAGGAGCCTCAGAAAAAATAGGGTGAACCTCTATCGTAGAACGCCTGTATTGTCAGACGTATCCTCTTCGGGGGTGGGGCGTAGTTGACGAAAGCAGGACGGAGGCGGCAGACTGGGTAGCAAGGTACCAGACCGATTAGTAGGTGGAACCTGGCTATGCTTCTCGTACCATCAACTGCTGCGGCTACGCCTAGAGGGTGTTTTTATTAGTGCTTCGGCTTGCCTGTTATTTTTCTTGGTTCTTAGACTTGCTCTGTTTATATGTAGTGGTATTGGTTCTTTAGCTCGTTCTATAGTGTTTGCCACATCCCCTGCGGGGGGGCACGACACTTTTCTTTTTTCTTTCGCCCTGTTTTCTTTGTTTCTTTCGTTTTCTCTCTTTCATAGAATATGTATGTAATGCCTATTGTATCCAGTACGATGACATGACAATGCATTGTCTACTCTGCTCACTGCACAACAATGTAGTATCTGTGGCGTAGTTTTGTGATCACAGAACTTTTACCTCTCGAGGTTTGAAGAATCAGCAAGGACACTGGTTGTGCTGGATGCCGACGGGTAGAAATAACGGTTTAATGCGAAGAACACACGCTACTGTGCGTACTTCAGAACTACAGTAGTAGTAGTAAAGATCAGGAATGCACCCGCTCTGAGACGTCTAGATCGTGAACTGGGGATCGGTGATCTATCTGATCTGTCCGATATGTTGTACGCTCGGTCGGTTCGTGTGGCTGATGGCGTAAACTAATCGCCTTTTAACCTTCCGGCATTTCGTTTCCCTCCGAATTTCCAAAAAACAAAGTCTACTTCAGAACTGCACCGACTGCACCCGTATTTTGGGAGCGCTATGCACACCCACCCGAGGATGCTCAATGAAGAGGGAAAAATCAACGACACCTTTAGCCCCAAATATGACTTTTTGGCGATCACACGAATCGTAACGTAATAAGAAGACCTCCCACGATGTTATGTCCAAAACTCGTTTTTTGGCGATCACACGAATCGTAGCACAAAAAGAGCTCCCAGCTATTATACCCAGAGGCAACGTTGTACGGTATGAACAAGGAAATATGTATACCTGGTATATATATATATTGTCGTAAGGGCTTTGAATACACCGTTAAGGCTGGCGTCCATCCTTCGCTGCATGCGCAACGCTGCCGATATTTAGGGCACCACGCGAACCGCCGACGAAGGAAAAATCTTATACCTGGTATACGTATATATTGTCGTAAGGGCTTTGAACACACCGTTAAGGCTGACCTCCATCCTTCGCTGCATGCGCAACGCTGCCGATATTTTGGGCACCACGCGAACCGCCGACGAAGCTCCCTCGTATACGCACCCTATAATAAGTACATTCACACTTGCAAGACTACCGCACGCGCGCCACGATACCCACGAGCTGAACTGCCGCTGTTGCTGCGGTCGCTGCGTGTCGACACCTCAGGGATAGGGTTGTCCGCAAAAGCACACAAGGACCGCACACGAAGCTCCCTTTTATACGCACCCCATTGATAGCAAACTCACGCTTGCAAGACTACCGCCCGCGCGCCACCATACCCGCGAGGTGAAGAAAACTGCTGCTGCGTGCCGACGTCTTAGGAACACGTTTGTCCGCAAAAAACCAGGTCAAACCTCACGGGTCGGGTCGGGTCAGCTGACCCGACCCGACCCGCGATTTGTTTTTAGGTATGTTGACTTGACCCGACCCGACCCGCGAGATTTTTAAAGCCTCTTGACCCGACCCGACCCGACCCGTGAGATTTGAATATCTCTTGACCCGACCCGACCCGACCCGCGAGATTTCGAAACCTCCTGACCCGACCCGACCCGACCCGCCACTTTCCGACTGACCCGTGAGACAGGGGTTTCATGCGAGTCGGGTCACCTTGACCTGCGAGGCCATTTATCTTGACCCGAAGGTTCGACCCGCGGATCTGGCCCGTAGGTGGGAACTTCAAAAACAATTTAATGTTCATTTTAGTGCCCCGAAGCGATATATGACCTGGCTGTAGTGGGTATGAATGAATGCGGGCATGCGTATACCTGGTATGAATTTGGCGGTGTTTTAATGTCTGAATATGATACCAAAGGGGTGTTATGGAGTATTGGTACGAGAGAAGCCTTTGGGTAAGAGAGCGGGAAGTTATTCAAGTGTCGGGTCCGCGAGCCGAATGCGCGGGTCCGACCCGTGGGTCAGCAAAAAACAACTCGCGGGTCATGCTGGCCCGACCCGCGAGTGACCCGCTTCTCGCGGGTCATGACCTGACCCGACCCGTAAGCTTTTCATCACCTTTTGACCCGACCCGACCCGACCCGTGAGATTTGAAAAACTCTTGACCCGACCTGACCCGACCCGCGAGCTTTGAAAAAATCTTGACCCGACCCGACCCGACCGTGAGATTTGGAACACTTCCTGACCCGACCCGACCCGACCCGTGACATTTTGAACATCAAGTGACCCGACCCGCGGGTCGGACCATGACCCGCGAAAAGCCCTGCGAAAAACAAACAAGGACCGCACACACATCCGACATATGACCATCCTACTGTAGATAATCTCTACTGCCGTAGATAATCTAGACCCTGTTATTTGTAATAGCCGTTGTGAGATGCCGTGAGAAAGAGCTTTATATCGTACAGATCCCGACGGGCCAAAAACAGGCGTGCAGGAAGAGCCTTGTTACCACTTTACCATACAACTCCCAACCGGCCAAAACATGACCTAGATTTGTGCAAATCAGACAGATCATCAGCGATATAAGACATCCGGCCTGAGACATCTAGAGCATGAAAGGGGATCTGATCTGACCTGACCGATGAGCGAAAGAGTGCGGCCGGACGACAACACTACTATTATACCGCAAACGCCCACCAATCAAACGAGTTCCACCGCAACCATCGGCCAGAAAATAACACGGCCAGCGAAAAACTTCGACCGATCGAACGACGGGTACCGAAAACGTTGGACCAATCAAACGAGGGCTACTGAAAACTTGGACCAATCAAACAAGGGCACGGCGGCGCTACTCCTGTTGTTACCCCCAGTCACCATCTTTCTATCTGCACACTTGGTTGACAGCCACCCCTGCAGGCCTTGAGCAGCGTAACTGCTACATGTCAACACCCGCGAGAAAACATACCAGGTATGAGATACCAAGCGACAGCACAACTGGTATATACTACAGAAATGGTTGACCTACTCTTAATACTCTAAATACTGCAAACGTCGACCAGTCAGATCAGGGCTACCGAAAAACCCGACCAATCAGAGCAGTGATTATCACAAAACGCCGACCGATCAAACGGCGGTTACCGTAGACGTTCGACCACTCAAACGATGCCCACCGTGAACGCCGACTAATCAAACCAAGGTTGCCGCTAATTCCGACAACTCAGACGCGGGCGACACCGACCTCTCAAACGACGGCCACCGCCAACACTACCCAATCACGCGACGGCTGCCGCAAAGATCGCCCAATCACGCGACGGCCACCGCAAAGGCCACCCAATCAAACGACGGCTATCATCCCAAACATTAACCAGTCAAAAGCCGACCAATCAGACGACGACAAACGAAAACGCCCACCAACCGAATGAGAGCACAACACCACCCCCCTCTAAACCGTTCACCACCTCTCCTCTTTCTCCCCGCGTCTCCCCTGCACCCCTCTCTCTGCGACTCGCCGAACACCTCTTCCGCGGTTCGCACTTGGTGCGGGTACTCAATGTCTGCCTGGTCGGTGAAATTCTAACGTGCCCCGTCCCGGCGTTGTAGGGATGCGAGGGTCTATGGGCATACGACTACGGCTATGCGTAACATGAAAACATCCCCCCTCCTCCCCCTCGGCTTCGTTAGGCTACCGCAGCTCTCCCCGCTCCAGGGGGCCAGGGCAGGGACTCCCTCCCGAGCAGCTGCTTCAACGCTTCGTCGTACGGGGCGTAAAAGTCCCGCAATCGCCGCTCCACGGCCTCGTCCATCGGCGGGTAGTCTCTCCGGTTCTTAGGCGCCTTGTCCACCACTTGCGACGGGGGCAGCCCGACGTGCTCGAACACGACGTCCATAGTTTCCTGCAGAGAATCCTTGGTCTGTCCGACGGAAACAAAAATAATAAATAAAACGAAATAAGTCGTTGACGTGTACGCAGTGCAGGTATTTTTTTTTTAAGGCGTCTGTCCGTCGGTAGCTACGAAGCAAAAACACGGTTCGTAGGCGCCTTTTCCACCACTTGCGACGGGGGTAGCCCGACGTGCTCGAATACAACGCCAAGAGTTTCCTGCAGAGAGTCCTTGGTCTGTCCGACGGAAACATACCGACGGAAAACAAACAGAACAAGCACGTATATATAAGGATACTGCTGTACACTATACTAGTAAAACCCAGATGAGGACATACAGGTACCGTTGTAAAGTAGCGGTGGCTTGTCCGTCGGTACCAAAACCAACACATGTATTAGGGGGGGGATTTCCAGTGCAAGTATGTACGGTAAATTCTAAAAAAACAGTGGCGGTTTGTCTGTCGGTAACACATAAAATGCTTCGTACGCGTCTTGTCAACCAGTTGACACGAAAAACTGACGTGCTCGAACACAGCACCCATAATTCCCTGCAGAGAGCTCTTGGTCTATTCGTCGGTAGCAACACAATAACACGGAATAATGTGTTGATTTGTAGTGAAAGTGTTATTTATGAAATAACGGTACTCTGTCCGTCGGTAACAATAAAAGGGCTTTAGACAACAACATGTACCCCCCCCCCCCCAGAAAGACAAAAAGGGGTACAATGTTTTTCGCGGACGGGGGCGTCCTTATTCTCCGTCAAACCGGCTCCAAAACGAAACTCACAGCGTTTGTCTCTCGGGACACCTCCCAACCAACCATCCCTTTTTATTTTAGTTTTTTCCCAAGTGTATATCGGATGAACGAGAGTGATCCAAAGGGTGGTGTGATCATGTATGTACCCCTTTTGACAAGCGTAAGCGAGGGTAAGGATACATACACCCCTCCGTCTCTTCTAAGATTGGGAAGTCCCCCTTTTGGGCACGATTTTCTCCTTCTTTGGCACGATTTTCCCCTGCGAGGCACGATTTTCACCCTTTTTTGCACGATTTTTTCCCCGTTTGAGCTATAGTTGTGGATTGGCGTACCCCGGAATGGCAAAAAAGCGCCGGTGGGTGACGGTTTTAGCTCGTGGTTGTCGTGGCACGGTGAACAGACCATGCCCCACGTTGAAACGGCCGACGGCCCAGACCCGCTCAAACGTGATTAGCATACAACAGAGCTCGGTTCTATGATTGCGCATACCCCAAAGAAGCCACGGCGTGTGTGACCCACACATCTGGGACAGCCTTGTGAGCTCCGGATGGCGCAAGACACGGATGAAATACGGACCCAAGTGGAAGCCATGCTCGCAGTCGTGCGGCCCTTCAGAACAAAACGGCGATTCGTGGCCCGTGGACCTTACAAAATGCAACGAGGCGATCGGCATCAGCACAACGCAACTCTACCACGAGACACGTGTCACCCGTCCTCTGTTGAGAGGCCGATCGAGTGACCCTTTGTAAGAGAGACGCGAGCTCTGTAGCCACGAAATTTCCTTTACAAGGTAAATATTAATATTATTAATGATAGTTGGGAGAGTAGGTGAGACAATGCACTGTTCTTGCCCTCGTACTGGATACGACGAGCACACCAGATATACGTACACAGCGAGCTACCCCACAGATAAATGCATTGAAAGAGGGATAAAACAAAAGAGGGGGAAAAAAAGAGAAGAATCTCAAGTACGTCCGAACTCTGGAGCAATCAACAAGCCAGGGAGGACGTTTCGTGAAGAAGTAAAAGATGAGGTCAACCTGAAGACGAGCAGAGCGCGGAAGTGTGATTATGTGTCCATACTTCTTCAAGCGCCATACCAATAACAGAGATTTTCGAAGGCGCGTGGAGTACCTACTTCATTAGGTACAGACATGGGCATAGTCTACTGTGTATGAACTACTGCTGTACTGTCGGTGTGTATAGTTGTATAGGTTGCGCCGCACAGAGCCCGTGACGATTTGATCAAGACGGCGGGACTTTCTCCATGCACCACTGGTGTATACTTTCTCCACGCTTCAGTACGTACTATAGTGAGAACATCAGTGTATGAAGGCTTCCTCTACATAATAACAGATGTTTCTTGTTGGATAAAGCGCACGCTCGCGGTGCGCAGATAGGTACAACTCTGACCCAGAACAAAAGAAACTTTTGGACTGAACATTTATATGCTAGCTGTCCCTATAATCTGGGTCAGACTGGTATAATCGATACGCGCCAGGGGCCATGACGCTTGGACGTGCGGCGTTCGGAGAGGGATAGTGCTTGTGCCGGGCGGTTCGCCGTTGGGCTGTTCGGAAACATTTACTAAGTGATTCTTTGAAGCATAGCTGTACCATGGAATCGAACACATCGTGTTGGGCCGTCGGACTGATGTTGACGGCCAAGCAGTATATCGAGAACCTCACCGCCCACGAAGAACGGTGTACCCCTTTTTGTCTTTTTTAGGGGTGATGTACCCCTCGTGGTCATGCACAAAAAAAAACGGTTCCTACTACGGGGGGCCATAGTCAACAGGACCAAATATTGTTAGTAAAAATGGTTAAACATATGGGTTTTTATGTGTACCATAGGTCCTGTTAACTATGGTCCCCCGTAATAGTGGCACTGCCCATCACTCGCGATGGGGGCAGTCCGAGGTGGTGCTTGAATGTTTGAATATCCCGTGCATGGTGTGCCTGCCGCAGAGGGGCCTTGGTCCATTCGATGGGAACAAAAAAAATACCCGGGAGAAACAGAAACACGAAAAAAAACCCGTGAAAAACACGCACGCGCGATCGAAGTATCACACGCGGCTTGCAAAAGGTGAGTTTGAAGGGAAAATATCGATCATTCAGCTCAGGTGTTATTTTTTTTTTTTCCATGGGTGGATTTTCTATCGCCCAACGAACAGGCCGAAGGTAGGCACTGTTGTGCTGTGTACCCCACATGTACACGAAATATTCTGAGCGGTTGGATTTCTTAGCTCCAATTGAAAAGGTCTGATTCATGTGTGGTCTGCTTTTCGTTCTCAGGTACGATTGGCGGTGCATTGCCTGATGTCCACCCTTGCGACGTACGATCTCTTGCCTCGTCGTTTGTGACCACAGCGCCTTTGTCCTTGTACATCTCTATGTAGGGCGAGGACTCAGCACGGACACGCCGGAGTGTGCTGGATGTCGATACCGATGGGTGTAAAATAATGGTTAGTGTGAAGAACACACACACAGAGGTAACAGTCGTCGTCACCACTACGATACTGTTAGGGGTGGGACTGGAGGCCTGCTTTGACCCAAAAAGCGGCGGCAGGCTATTCGAAACGACCAGCCAATTGTTTAAAAAAATTCTGAAGAAAGAAAACTACCGACATACCCCCAAGAACTTGGTTTTAGTGTACATGCATAGTTAACTTTGTATAAGATATTTCTCTGGGGTGGAGATGAATTGGATCTTGACGTTATACAGACACCCCACACAGGCCCATACCTTTCGGATGCTTTGCTCGTTTTAGCACAGGAGTACAAATTGAGGTATTTATAGAGTAAAAGGTGCGGAGAAACATGTTTTCTCTGTGTTTTTTGCCTCTTACTCCATGAGTGCTTTTGAGTAGTGCGCAGACTCAAGTATACCCTACATTGGGATGTGTAGCATACAGCAAAACAAACCCCGCCCGAATCGACGCAGTATCCGTAGAGAACGGTTCGACAAAAAATTGCCCCTTTAGTCACTTTTTGGGGACCACGACAATCAATTTCGTGATGGGTAATTCGGAAAAAACAGAAGGAACCTCGGCCAAGAGCAAAAAGAAAAAAAAATTGTCCAAGCGAACCGGGAGGCATATCTGCAGCGTACGGGTCGTAGTGTCCACGAGGCGGCGGCGATCGTGTCCCGAGCGAATGCTGCTATCCGCCGTGGCATCGCGGGGGCGGAGGTCAGCCGCGACCGGGTTAGCTGGCTGTAGATTGGAACATCTTGCACCAGTAGGATGAACAGCAGCAGCAGCCGGGTCAGCAACGCCAGCAGCCGCACCAGGATCAGCAGATCCACCTTCAACCAGGCCCGGCAGGGGCTGCACCAGTAATCCCCCCCCACGCTCACGCGCCCGTTTGTGCTCTGATGCGCTGCTGCTCAAGCACTCGTCGTGGTATTATTTTTGTGTGCTGCTCCGCCCTTCTCGAGCCACACGCTGCACCTCCTCTCGTACCATACTACCCTGGTACCTGGTACATGATACCAAATGATGAAGAGTTTTTTTTTGTGACGTATCATTCTCTGATAAGCGCTGATTGGTTAATTTATTAAATACTCATCTTTCCCCCCTGACATTTTTTGTGACTTTTTTACGTCTAAAAATATTTCAGTCCCACCCCTAAGTGTACCACCGCTACTCCCACAGCTGTCTGACCTGAACCACCTCTTCCAGGAAGAACACCTTGATCTGCTCCGGGCCGAACGCCTCGAGCCACGGCTGCAGCTGAAGAGCGTACAGCCCTCGTCCCAGCAAGCTGTGACCAGCGTTTGGTTAGAATAAACGAGAAACGTGAGCAGGGGGGGGGGGGGGGGGGTACTCATCATCATCATGCACGCCCGTAGGTGTATGACCACAGACACTCGTATCCTTGCAAGGGCTGTAGTCATGGCTTGGGCTTGTACTAATCGAGAGTCGCTGAAACAATATAAATGTTTCATGAGACAAAAGGGGAATGGTAGGGGGCGTATTCATTTGTTGCTTGCCTTAGTCATTCGACCATCGGCCACGCATCCCTTTCGAGACGGAGCAATGGGAGGGGAAGTGTAATCATGTCATGCATAACAATAGTCGTATGACCATCGACGCTCGCTCTCTGCAAGGCCGGGACGGAGCACGTCGGGGTTTTCGCCGACCAGGAAGGCATCGCTTGCAACGAGCGCGAAGCGCCGTGAGGTGTCGTGCGAGTCGCATGAAGGGCGAGCCACATCCCACCAAGAACCGTTTTTGAGGCGGACTTGCAGTGCAGTGGATATGGAGGACAACCTTGAAGGAATTGATTTGTTCAACAAGTGGGGAGAGGGTTCTTATTAGTTGCTTGCCTTGGGCATTTAACCATTGACCACGCACCCCTTTCGAGACGGAGCACCGTGTTATTAAGCGGCGGCGGGGGGGGGGGGGGGGGGGGGGGGGTATTGCTCTCCCTTCTGCGTGCTCCTCAAAAACAAAAATCAAAACGCTTCGATATTTTTGTATGACACACACCGCTACGCCTCCACGGCCACGCCGCTGCTGCCGCTGCCGCCACCGCCGCTGCTGCTGTACTGCCGCTGTTGTGTTGGAGGGTAGCTTACCACAGGTACTCGAGAAAACGGCTGACGCACACCCATGAACGAGACGAATCAGCCAACTTCAACGCTAACCCTACCCCTAGTAGATCGATAGGACAGCGGTCCCGTTTGGGGGACAAACCGTCCAAATTCTAAGTGGGTTGCCACCAAACGGGACTGACGTCCTAAAAAGACTAATCCAGTCAGACTCAATTGAACATTGATTAGCAATACAGTAGTGATTTGCCTCGTGCACAGTGTGTGCCAACCCGTTTTGCTCCAAAATCGTCGGCCTTGCGTCACCCAACGTCCGAAGGGGAACCTTATTTACATCGCGTACGTACCGGCGGTATCGTGTATCACGTACCGAGCGTCGTGTATAGGCGCCGTGTAGCATGCACAGCAGCAGTGCCGGGTATCAGGTATCGTGTGCCGTGCACGGCGTGTCACGCATGGCGTTATCATGCATGGTGTACCCTACCCTGTACCGCGTGTACGACGTACGAAGCGGTGTACCCACCTGGAGACCATCTGGATTGACCAATTTAGTACTGCAGTCCCGTTTTGGAGTTAAACTACTTAAACATTGAGTGGCTCGTCCCCAACAACGGGACTGCGGTACTAAATGGGCTAAACCCCTTTTGACCTGCAGTCCCGTTTAGGCGACAAACTACCTACCTCTCTTGTCCCTGAACACAAGTACCTTTTCTACATTAACATTATATCAAAACGTTCCTTATAACTACGGACATATTTGTAAAATTTCAGTGGTTTGTGCCGAAAACGGGACCGCAGTTCGCGCCACTATTACGGGGGGCCATATTAAATAAGACCTACCGTACATACAAAAACCTATATATTTCGCAGTTTTTTACTATTACGGGGGACCATAGTAATAGGACCTATGGTATAAATAAAAACCTATATATCTAACCATTTCTACTAACAATATTTGGTCCTATTAACTATGGTCCCCCGTAATAACAACATTTGATCCTATTTACTATGGTCCCCCGAAATAATAAAAGGGCCAAGGGCATACGTAGCTGGGACGGAACCACAGGTAAGGCCCCTTCTCGTCGGAGAGCTTATTTTTCCAGTTTTTTTTTCAAGTTTGGCAATATTTGGAAATACGTATCAAGACACGGAGGCGTTCTGTGATGAATCGGTTCGGCACGAGAAAAAAAGAACTACGCGAAATTTTGCTACGGGATCACTTTTTCAGTAGTTAACCCTTTTTAGAACTGCGGTCCCGTTTGGGGGACAAGACACTCACATCCCAAGTAGTTTGCCCCCAAAACGAGACTGCGGTCCTAAAAGGATTGAAATGACAAGACCACGTTTTATGGCGTGTCACGGGGTGGTCTCACAATGGGTGCACCAGTGTTGCATCTATATGTATCACGCAAAATATACCTGGTACTACGCATCACATTGTCCCTCAATACAAGGAACTTTTGTATGTCATATGCATATACAAAAGTCCATAATATTTTGGGACAGAGAGGTAAGGAACTTTTGTATGTCATACGTGTATACAAAAGTTCATAATATTTTGGGACAGAGAGGTAGGTATACGGTAGCTACAGCAGTAGATGTCTAACGCCGGTATCGTGTGAGGTACGCACCTGTGCCCCCCGTATCCGCTCGGCCGCGAGGCGAGGTAGTCCCTCGCGAACTCGCTCGGGGATGTCGTGACACCCACGTTAGCGTTGGCCAGCGCCGCCTCCTCCTCGTCCACGACTTGCTCGAAGGTCATGCTCGTCCACCCTCCTCCACCTGACAACGGATGCGAAACAATTAGAAGGGGCCATCACACGGATAAGTATTACAGGGGACCATAGTTAATAGGACCAAATATTTTTAGCAAAAAATAGCGAAATATATAGGTTTTTGTGAGTACCGTAGGTCCTATTCACTATGCCCCCCCGCAGTAGAAGGATAACGACAAGGAGAAGGATAATGAAGGATAGTGGTCAGGGGGAACGAGAAGCAATAAGCGCGCATTGGGCAAGGTTAGTCTTGCTCGAGGGGTGTGTAAGTGCTGGCAACGGCGGGTAGGCACGCTCAAGTAAAAAAAGAGATCAGCGTATACCTCCAAAACAAAACACGGAAACCAAGATGCCTGTACGTGTCCTGCAGGGTACCAGTGCACACACCCAAACCCACAGCCCCCCCCCTCCCTCCCCCCCCAACCCCCCCCCGAGAGCTAGACAACCAGGGTACCGCTTTTTATGTATTTTTTTGGCGGTCGCCCACAGCTGGTCGTCGAGTTGGATATTTTGTGCGAGATAAAGAACCTTTACTCCGCACAAGTGGGAATGATCGTATCACGTAGTGTTTGTGGCAAGGCACCCAAGAGGCAGTTACATAGTGCTCCCATTGCTGCCTCTGGATATGGCTATACCGGAAATTAAATTGACTCATTGAAGCTGTCATACATGTGCAAAACCGCCTCACAAGCGGTTCTTAGTAGGATGCAGCTCACTTTTCATGCGACTCGCCCTCCACCTAACGGCGCTTCGCGCTTGGTGCAAGCGATGTCTGCCTGGTCGGTGAAAACCCTACATGCTCCGTCCCGGCGTTGTAGGGATGCGAGGGTCTATTGTCATACGACTACAGTACGGCCATGCATGAGATCGAGTACATCTCTCCTATCGAGTACACCCCCCCCCCTAAAAGCCCTCTACGTACCCCTTCCCTCCCCTCCCCTCCCCGACCTATCTACCTGCCTCTTTTCCTCTTTCCCTCATGAAAAGATTTCTTCATAGTCTCTTATTAGGAATGGGAACGGTGCTCCGTCTCGAAAGGGATGAGTGGTAAATGGTCCAAAGACTAAGGAGAGCAGCAAACGAGTACCCCCTCCCCCCCCCCTCCTCCCCTTCCCCTTAAAACCATTCTGCATAGCCTCCCCGCCCCCCCCCCCCCCCCTATTTTATATAGGTTGGGTTGGCGTCGGTTGGCAACGACACTGTAAAACA
The DNA here is from genome assembly GCA_031213475.1 of Nereocystis luetkeana. NCBI lineage: Eukaryota > Phaeophyceae > Laminariales > Laminariaceae > Nereocystis > Nereocystis luetkeana. Next base: position 6,630,359 of record JARUPZ010000020.1, read on the forward strand.
TGCCGCTCACTACGTGAGCTAGACAACCAGGGTACCGTTTTTTTTTTTTTTTTTTTGGCCCACAGCTGGTTGTCGAGTTAGACCATTTGTGCGAGGCAAAGAACCTTTACTTCGCACAATTGGGAATGATCGCATCACGTAGTGTTCAAGGTAAGGCACCCAAGAGGCAGTTACATAGTGCTCCCATTGCTGTCTCTGGAAATGCCTACACCGGAAATTAAATCAACTCATTGAAGCTGTCGTCCATATGCAAGTCCGCCTCAAAAGCGGTTCTTAGTAGGATGCAGCTCACCCTTTATGCGACTCGCCAGACACCTCACGGCGCTTCGCGCTTGGTGCAAGCAATGTCTGCCTGGTCGGTGAAAACCCGACATGCTCCGTCCCGGCATTGTAGGGATGCGAGGGTCTATGGTCATACGACTACGGCCATGCATGAGATCGAGTACATCTCTCCTATCGAGTACACCCCCCCCCCCCCTCCCCTCTCCATCTTCTCCTCCCACCTCCCCTTCTGCGAGTAAACTAATATATCCCACCTCGGCTCTTAAGCTGCGCCGGAGTACCCTTAGGGTCGACGGCCATTTGGTAGTGCGAGTACGCCCGTTTGACGGGGTCTCTCAGCATCACCAGGAGGCGTGTTTGACCCGCCACTGCTTTCAATCGAGGGATTACCAGGTCCCTGGAAGGTCGCAGAAAAGCGGGGGAGGGGGGATGGGGACGGGACGAAAAAAAATGACCGGAGTTGGCAGCAGGGGGTGGCCGGGGTGGGATGGGGATGGGGGGGCGGGTAGGAGGATGCGGAGGATGGGGGCGTACTCGCGTCATGCAGGCCGTAGTCGTAAGACCATAGGGGGCGGCGGGGGGGGGGGGGGGGTACTCATTTGTTGCTTGCGTGAGTCTTTCGACCATTGACCAAGCATTCCTTTCGAGACGGAGCACCCATACGCGGGAGAGAAGGGGCTACCGCGGGACGCTCGAGCAGGAATAGCGTCGTGTGCATGTGGCGAGACCATCCAACCTGCGTCGGTCTGTTTTTTTTTTTTTTTTCCTGCAACCGCGGCGGCGGTGGCAGCGTCCGTGGTGGCAGAGAAAATCAACGAAAAAAAAACAAAACGGTTGTTACGTATTCACCAGGTGCTTCAGTACATAGGCGAGTGAAAGCCATCTTCGGTCCGCGGCCACCAAAAAAATCCACGGCATACCGGGATCCGAACATAGACGGAAAGGGTACGATACGCGCAACACCCTGTGCCGGCAACCAGGTGTCATCCACACAGAACATTCCTAGAACATTCTTATGAACCCCTCTAGAATATGCCGTACCCGCGGAGAAGGTAGGAAGGCGTCGACTCTCCTGTAACGATCGAGGGGTGTCGCTCCAGCTGCTCTCGGTTGAAAAATCTCATGTCTGAAATCCATCGGCGTACACAAACAACGAAGAGGCGGTGGTCGGGTGGGGGGGAGGGGGGGGGGGGGGGGTAGAGAGGGGTTCAAGGGGGGGGGGGAGGGGGGACGAAAGAGGCGTGGAATAACCAAAAAAGAACAAAAAACAGAACAGAAGAGGAGGTGGGGAGGGGAGGCCGAACAGGGAGGGGCGGGAGGAAGGGGGGGGGCAGATATATGAGAGAGGGCAACGAGCGAAGACCAGTAAAGTAATCCCGGCAGCAATCGAGGAAGATGAGTATGATCAACGCACGCTAAGAGCGTCTGCTTCGCGCACCACAGGGGACGCTGCTTACGGGGAAGCGCGCAGCAGCAGCAGCAACAACAATCAGAACCACATACGGTGAGTACAGATGGTGGAATACGTGTTACATTGTGGGTTCTGAGTATTACGGGGGACCATAGTAAATAGGACCAAATATTGCAGCCAAAAATATCAAAGTATGTAGGTTTTTGTGAGTGCCGTGGGTCCTATTTACTATGGTCCGCCGTAATAGTATGTATTGCTATGTGTTTCTATGTATTACTATGTATTACCATAAACGATTACCAGGTATGTACTACCACATACGTATTACTACTGTACGTGTTACTACGTATGTAATCGTACTACAGTATTGTATGTATCGCTATACCAGGTATGTTACTATTACGGGGAACCATTGTTAATGGGACCTGTGGTATACATAAAAACCTATATGTTTAACCATTTTTACTAACAATATTTGGTCCTGTTAACTATGGCCCCCCGTAATATGACTATGGATTACTATGTCTTACCATGTAGTACTGTGCCCACCTCCATTTTTTCCACTTGAACAAAGAGTAGGAGTGAAACCACCTGAAATAACTGTAGGACTAGTTTTGGTTAAACCACTTGAAATTGGAGGACCAGTTTGGGTAGCAGTAAAACGGTTACCGGTAACGCTGCCGCTGCTGTTGCTGCTGCTGTTGTTGCTGCTGCTGCTGCTGCGTCTGCTACTGTTCTGTCAGCCGCTCGGGTTGGCCTGTTGCTGAAAAGGCGCCTACCTCAAGTCGCCGGTGTTGACGAGCGACTATTACGGGGGACCACAGTACACAGGACAAAATATTGTAAGTAAAAATAGGTAAATATGTAGGTTTTTGTGTGTACCGCAGGTCCTATTCACTTTGGTCCCCCGCAATAGTGTCGTGTCTTGAAAAAAATAATGATAATATTGCGGGCAGCAACCAACCGGCACCACTCGACCGGCGCTATCGAGAGGGACCATATTTAATAGGACCTGCGGTATACCTGGTATATATTCAACCATTTCTACCACCATCATTTGCTCCTATTAACTATGGTCCCCCGTAATTTGTACTGCGACGCTCTGTGCGGAAGTACAAACACCGTTTGTACGTCTAACGTTTTCATCCAAACGCTCCTTGTGTTTCCGCCCCCTGCCCCCCCCCCCCGCCCCCCCCCAATCCCCCCCCCGCGCGCGCGCGCGCGCGCGTCGGTCGCGCCGACAGAGAAGAGCCCCTCTCACAGAAATCTTGCTGCTGGCGCACGGTCTTCAGGCGAGGCTGCCATGTCCAGTCGAAGAAGTGCGTCTCCCTCCTCCCTCCCCTTGCCACCAGGGCGTGCTGGTTCAAGCACTCGTAGAGCAGCGTCGTCCCGCACTTCTGTCCGCCGAGGATGATGAACGCCGGGTCGGGCCCCTCCCTCGACACCATCCCTTCCACATCGATGCTCCGCCGTGTTTGCAAGAGTTTCGCTCCCGGAGACAGCCGTATCGCGTCGAGCGGGTAGTCCTGATGGATGGGTAGGCGGGTGGGGGGCGGGATATATAGGGGGGGCGGGGGCGGGGGGTCGTACTCATTGTTGTTCGCCTTTGTCATGCGACCATTGACCACGCATCCCTTTCGAGACGGAACCCACCGTTCTTACTCCTAGTAGAGACACCTCCGACAGTTGGGGCGCTCATGACGTAGCTTCCATAAATTACATACACGTAGTATTCATTTTTATTTTTTTTGCTATTCTTATCCCCCCCCCCCCCCTCCTGTTTGGCCGCCTGTCGCCACCATCTATCTCCACCTCCTTAGGATAGCGATCGTTTTCTCGCCGCTATCTACTACTGTACCAGGTACAGGTAGTGTATTAAACTCCTCCATGTGAAACTATTCTATTTTCCTCATACCCTCGATCTCGCGCCTCTGTCGAGACGGAGCAATGGGAAGAGGCGCAAGGCGCGCGACCGGGGGGGGGGGGGGGGGGGTGTTGTCGTTCTATTGGATGGAAGGCGGGTAGGGGGCGAGGGGTTGTAGTGCATGCCATTTTTTGTTTGTTGTTATCGTTCTGCTGGGTGGGAGGCGGGTGGAGGGCGGGAGATAGGGGGGGCTTGGGAGGGAGGGAGGGAGGGAGGGAGGGAGGGGAGGGGAGGGTGTTGGTGTGGGTGTTGTGTTTGTCGAAATAGGGTAGTCCTGCTGACTGGGTAGGCGTGTAAGGGTCGGGATAGAGGGAGGGGTGGGTGCTGTTCAGTGAGTGTCGAAATTATCCAGGGGGCGAATGTCCTGTAAGATGGAAGGCGGTTGCAGGGTGGGAGAGAGAGGGGGGGGGGGGAGGTTGTGTGTATCACTTGTGTTTTTTTGTTATGGTTCTGTTTGTTGGGTAGGCGGATGCGGGGCGGGATAGAAGGGGGAGGGGTGGGTGTTGTTGCGGGTGTTTTCAGGTGTTTGGCGTCGGGTGGGGGGCGGGAGAGAGGGGGGGGGGGGGGGGGGGGCGTACGACAATAATTTGTTGCTTAGGGTAGTCATTCGACCTTTAGCCACTCATCCCTTTCGTGGGGGAGGGGGGTGTACTCGATAGGAGAGATGTACTCGATCTCATGCATGGCCGTAGTCGTAATGACCATAGACCCTCGCATCCCTACAATGCCGGGACGGAGCATGTCGGGTTTTCACCGACCAGGCAGACATTACTTGCACCCAGCGCGAAGCGCCGTGAGGTGTCTGGCGAGTCGCATGAAGGGTGAGCTGCATCCTACTAAGAACCGCTTTTGAGGAGGACTTGTATATGGATGACAGCTTCAATGAGTTGATTTAACTTCCATTGTAGGCATTTCCAGAGACAGCAATGGGAGTACTATGTAACTGCCTCTTGGGTGCCTTACCATAATCACTACGTGATACGATCATTCCCACGTGTGCGGAGTAAAGGTTGTTCACCTCGCACAAACGATCTAACTCGACAACCGGCTGTGACCGACCGCCAAAAAGAAAAAAAAAAAAGAAGCGGTACCCTGGTTGTCTAGCTCACGTAGTGAGCGGCATGTTTTAGTGAGCGGCATGTTTTACAGTGTCGTTGCCAACCGACGCCAACCCAGCCTATGTATCATAGGGATGGGTGGGGGGGGGGGTATTCGTTGTTTGTTGTTGTCGTTCTTTCGGGTGGATAGATGAGAGGGGGGGGGGGGTGGAAGGGCGGGAGGGGGTGGAAGGGAGGTGGGGGGTGTTGCCGCGAGCGCTGCCTGGTGTCGGGGTGGCCGTTGTCTGTTGTTTGTCGTTCTTGCTGTTGTTGCTTTGGCCGCTACTGTCTTGCGTATTGCTCTCATTGTGGCTGTTGATTCGGCCGTTACTGTCCGTTACCGGTACCACAAAGGACGGTTGACGTTTCGAAGATTCGCTCGCACATGCCTTCTCCAAACACTGGAACCACACGGCTGAAGAAGTAGTACAGTGAAACGTAGGTTTGCTATCTGCCCATTACCTCCACGTAACCTGAAGTGATTTTTCGGGCTTGAGAGTAGGGAAGCAGGAGAAAACAGGCACTAGGGGAACCAAAAGCAGGTACTCGATACACCGAAACAAGTTCTTGGCAACCAAAAATAGGTCCTTGGCGGCCAAAAACAGATCCTTGGCAACCAAAACAGGTCGTTAGGAACCAGAAACAGGAACTCGGGAAACTACAAACAAATCGTTGTGACTCGAAAGCAGGTACTTGGGAACCAAAAAACAGATTCGACGGAAACCAAAAATAGGAGCTCGGAAACCAAAAACAGGTACCATTTTCAAGAGGTACATACAACCACAGTGAACCCCAACCAATAACACATCCCCCCGAAATTCCGTACTCCATCCCTCACCCGATAACAAATTCGGTGATATGGCAAAGGCTACGGCCCCCTCACCTCTACGTAGTCCAATATTAAGTGCACTCGATTCCGCGACCAGCCATTCGTTACGGCGTGCTTCGCCTGATTGTTCAGCTCCACTACCCGGCCCTCGTCCATCATGACCTTCCGCATGTGGTCCACGTCGGCACCCACGAAAAAATCCACCTTGTGCAGGCGTTACGGGGGGGGGCAGGAGGGGGGGAAGGGGGGGGGGGGGGTTAGGAGGCGTTACGACGAAGGATAGGGGAGTTTTGAGGCATTGCGAGGAGGGAGGGGGAATGGGGGGGGGGGCAGGGCAGGGGGTATCAACCCCAATGTTACCTAAAACGGCAAATGTGGTCATCGATAAATCGTCGCGTGATAGTGCACAGCAGTACGAGCAATGCCGGTTCCCTAGATAGCGCCGGTATGTATGCGGTAGACAACAATATCGGCACTATAAGACAGCGGCAACCGACAATAACTACTCCGTAAACTGCCGCACTGCTTAAGTTTCATCTGTGCCGGGCGATTTCACAGGCACTATGGCGGGCAGCCGGCAATACCCAGCCGGCACTACAGAGGGACCTGCACACCTGTACCATGTTGAATCGCAAATTGGGCACAAAAGTTGTCATTCCTCAACCAATCCAGCATTGCCCTCCCGCAGCCCGGGCTGGGCTGCTTCGAGTAGCCGATGGAATAGCGCTTGAGCCATCGGATACACCAGGTGCACCCTATCAACCACGGAGGGTTCAACAGTACGCTACAAACAAACAAAACAAAAAACGTTCCAGGTATGTACGAAACAGTAGACTCGTAGCAACACATTGGTGACCAACAAAAACCCGCGGGGACATCCTCTGCCTCGTTTACACCTTCTCAAAGAGTCGTGGCACGGCCCCATCGAACCGACGCGTTTCGTTCTTTTCTCGTCGCTTCTCCGTCGCACCAATACAGCCGCCACCAACGCCAACACCGCCAACATCGCCACTATCACCACTAACACCGCCACCAAAGTCCCCACCAACACCGCCAACACCACCAACCCCAACTCCCTCCCCACCCCCACCCCATTACCATCAACCACCACCTCCACGGTCACCACCATCTCCGCCGCCACCCACCACCCCCATCACTCCACCACCTACCCCAAACTCCCCGCCCTCCCCCTACCAGGTACAATATACTATTCGTAATACACCTATGCACCTATGTGCGTATTATATATATATATGCATTGGGATTGTTTAATCGGGTTGCGTTTTTTGGCTACTCTCAAACTCAGTCTTTGTTGGGTGTTTTGTAAAGAGCTCTTTAAGCGAGAGCCTCAGAAACAAATAGCTGCTAGTATTTCTCTATCGTAGAACGCCTCCACAGCAACCCCCCCCCCCCCCCCCCCCCCCGCCCTCCCCACCCTCGCTAAACATGCTTCTGAGAAATAAATAGCTGCTAGTATTTCTCTATCGTAGGACGCCTCCACAGCAACCACCCCCCCCCCCCCCCCCCCCCCCCCCCCCGCCCTCCCCACCCTCGCTAAACATGCCTCTGAGGAGCTCTATACAAAAGTAGGTGCTTGTGCCCTTACCGTAGAACGCTTCCGCAGCAATCCCCCCTACCCCTAAACACTAGACACGCCTCTTCCGTTCCACCCACCTCGGCGACATCGGTGGTGACGGCAACATGAACGCGATGAGTGTGTTGCACCCAGAGACCCGTGTCGTGATGCACCGGGATGACGCAGCCGGGGGGCATCGATGCCAACAGGCAGCGCATCACCTTTCCCTCCGGAATGCCCAGAACATCCAGCACGGGCTGCAAGGCCTATAAGAGGGTTTCCGCGTAGGGCGTTTTTTGCGGAGGGGGGGGAGAGGGGGGGGGGGGTACTCATGGTATGCATGGCCGTCGTCGTATGACCATAGACCCTTGCACCCCTACAATGCCGGGACGGAGGGAGGGGGGTGTATTCATTGCCATGCATGGCCGTAGTCGTATGATCATAGACCCTTTTCACCGACCAGGCAGACATTGCTTGCACCAAGCGCGAAGTGCTGTGAGGTGTGTGACGAGTCGCATGAAGGTGATCTGCATCCTACGAACAACCGATCGCAAAACGGGTCTTCTTGCAATATGGATGACAGCTTCGATTTTTTTTTTTCTGGTCTGGTGGGACAGGGGTCGGGGGTTGGATGCTGGGGATGTTGGGTCGATAAACCAAATACAAGCATCGTCCATGGAAGGCATCAGGGTTTTATCGCGTGTGAGGCATTTTTCGCGCGAGGGTGGTGTGTATCGGGAGGATTCGCCAGACAGATCGACCCTTTAAGGCGAGTCACGAACACACCACGCGCAACGAAATTATTGCAAGACAAGGAAAAAAAAAGAAAGCGAAACACAACACCATGAGCACAATACTCCTACAAAATGTCAGAATGATGGACAAACCAGAGGGGTTGGAATCCGGTAAAAATGACCAACACCCCCCCCCCCCCCCCCCCCCCCTCCATCTTTGAAAGGTTGGTTTCAGTTTGACCTCTCCCCCCTGTCAACAGTAGGTCTCGGGAAATAGGGGTGTGGTTCCGTAGTTTTGTTTTTCATTTCTTTCGGAACCCGAAAAGAAAGGGGGAGTTAATGGTCCCAGTTACATAAATACGTCGGCGAGATCACCCCCCCCCCCCTCTGTCCTTACTTGCCCTGTCCGGAGAACATCTGAGATCTGAGTGCTCCAGGATGGTTCGACCGTTCACGGATGCGGTCCACATCCCACAGAAACACCTACCGGGTGGATAGAGACTGTCGACCCGTTCTACGATGGAGGTAGCACATTTCCGCTATTTTGAACCTGAAAGACGGGGTTCCTGGACCCGAAATCGTCGGAATGTCAAACTTGATTTCGAAAAAAAACATAGTGTAGACTTCGGCCATGGGATTATTCGCCGCGATGTGTTTTGATTTCTGCTGATGTCAGTTTTCGGGTGAGGGATGGAGCTCCTGAAGTGGGGAGCCTCAGAAAAGGTAGGGTGAACCTCTATCGTAGAACGCCTCTGGCAGACCAAAGAGGTCAGGAGACAGCACTTTCACCCCTTCCTTGACAGACAGACAGCAACTCTGCCGTGACATTGCCTAGACTGGCACCACTCTACTAACTGTTATTACGGGGGGCCATAGTAAATAGGACCAAATTTTGTTAGTACAAATAGGAAAATATATAGGTTTTAGGTGTGACGTAGGTCCTATTTACTATGGTCCCCCGTAATAGTGTGGGACACCCGGCCCTACACCGTTTTGAGAGCGCACGTTTCGCCTCGCTAGACATGGGTCTTGACACATTTGCTGCACGTCAGACGGATGGGGGTCATGTGGTCGGGTGCCGAACCGCCCAGACGACTGAGAGGTGCAGTAATGACAAACCCTCAGCAGCCCACTGCCAGTTGCGATGGGAAGCCGAGGGAGACCCCCTGCTCTGCGAGACAGGTATGGAACTGCCCGAGTTCAGAATATTCCGCGAGTAGGGAAACAAAAAAAACAATGGTCCCACCACAGCGCGAAAACGGTCCAACGAGGGAAAATCATGGTCGTTTCGCTTCACGCGCCGCAAAGCGTGTGCCGTTGAGAGTGTATCACGGACCGTACGCCGCCCACCACGTACCGTGTACTGCGGACCGCGTACCGCGTACCGTGTGCCGCGGGCAGTGTACCGTGTACTGCGGGCCGCGTACCATGCACCGCGGGCCGCGCACCGCGTATCTCGGGCCGCGCACCGTGTACTGCATGCAAGCCGCGTGCCGTGTACCGTCTACCGCATACCGTCTACTTCCGGGCGCGTACTGCACTGCCCAGAAACATGTATCTTACTCTAATTCCAAGTAAATATGTTCCCAAGTGTCCCCCAAACGGGAGTACGGTCCTATAGGGGTTAATAACGGGTTAATAATAGATCTTCCAGGAGTCGGGGCACTATTGATATTTCACGATCGTGCGGGGTATCACAGGAAGCAACTCCGACGGCGGGAAAAATCCTGGGAGTTTCGTAATTCACCCCTGGACGATCTATCCTCTATGAAGAGCCGGTGTCAGGTGAACCGGACGCATGGTATACCGGTGTACACACTGCTGTATACCTGGTAGCTGTTACCATCACCTGCCGCCACTCCGGATCGTGAAACCAGGGGAAGGTGTAGACCTTCTTGAGAAAGTCGTCGCTGTACACGAAAACGATCTTGCCGATGCCCCACCTGTCGTGGGCCGGACGCGCCAACTTCACGTTGCTCCGTGCGTGCTCCTGTTTTTCCAGCAGCAAAAGGCACAGACAGGAGCGTGCATGGTGCGCGGCGGAGAATAAGCGAACACCTGATACTGGCGGGTACCACGTACCACATTATGGACGGAAATAAAGGGACCATTAGATACTCATGTTTATGTACAAGTGTTCCTTGTATTTCTGTCCAGAGCGGGACACTTGAGTTTTTTTTTTTCTAGACGGGGTCTTCCGGTACGGTGCGCATCAGGGAGACAAAGCAAACATACCTGGCATACTTTTTGTCTATCAGGGCGGTATGATATATACAAAAAACAGTACTATCGGCCCACGAACAAAGAAACAACCTGATGCGTGAGGACATTAGGCTCACCACTACTGTATTAGGGACTTGTAAAAGGAAAGTGGAAATTGAAAGAAAAGTGAAAATTGAAAATGTGATCACCGGCGAGCGCTGCACTAAATCCTACCACTCTGGGTGTGTGTGAATATAAGGAACGCTTGGCCTTCATATTAACGTATAAACGGCTCTTATATTTACGTCCAGGGTGGTAGTTGGTATAAACCAGCCTATCTATGCTCAAGGTTAAACAAGTACTGTGTCTCCATAAGGTTCTAAGGCTTGCTCAGATTGGGCGTTTCTCGTTGGCGTGTTCATACTCTTATCGTAAATCAAGGGTGTTGCCGAGACGTTATCTTTGGGTGGCAAGACAAATACAGTATTACGGGGGGCCATATTAAATAGGACCTACGATACACACTAAATATATACCTGGTATATATTTCGCTATTTTTACCAACAATATTTGGTCCTATTTACTATGTCCCCCCGTAATAACACGTAGTACAAGACGAGCGGTAAAACGGCAGGCTGATTCTAATGTGCAGGAAAAAATCAAGAAACTCTGGAGTCGTCCGTTGTACGTACTGCAGTTATAGTACATAAAACGCGCCCATTCTCAAAATAAGAACCCTACCTATGCCTACATGCTGGGTGCAGTCTCACACTGCTCTACAAGTGTATAGACGGCTGAATACACCAAAGTTATCAACCATTGTTTTTTTGTCGAGATCTCGGCGTTCCAACAGGGTTGAGGTCTATAGAGACGTCTGTCCGTCACAAGTGTGAACTGCCGTTTTCCTGACATGTTTGTACAACCATGGCTGTATGTACCACGACCATAAATCGTGCTGCTGCTGCTGCTGCTGCTGTTGCTGCTGCTGTTGCTGCTGCTGGAGTGTCACGCATACCTCGTCGGTCCACACGGCATCCCCCTTGCTTGCTAGCAGGTGCTGCAAAAGCGACACGTCGACCCTTCCTCTCGTGAACACCATCGGCCGCGCCTCGGGGTCCAGTTGGTCTTCAGCCACCTTTACGAGTCAAGGGGGGAGGAGGGGAAGGGAGTGGGATGAGCGGACACTGCGTCATATTTCCATGGGGAGCCCCTACGAGGCGAGGAAATGCAAGTGTTATACAACCCTGTCTGGAAATGTAAGGGCCGTTTGGGTATGAATATGGATGTCGAAACGGTATTTACATTTCCGGACAGAGGCTATGTACGCACCAGGTACCTGGCTGGCATCGAATAACTGCCCAACCACATTGACGCGGTTCATATAATATACCTGGAACATACTAAAGCTTAGAGTTTAGAGTCGGTCGCTTCATCGCGTTTGAGAAATCGGGCCGAAACTTGAAGGTAGACGCTACTATCGGTAAACCCAGAGAATCCTACTTGTTCGTTGTTTCTGTTAAGAGGTACCAAGGAGCTATGGGCCTTGACCCTCTTACTTTTGGAGGGTCATTGTCCATAGCTGCGGAGTACCAGGTATGGCATGACGACTTATTGTGTTATCAGAAGCGCCCAGGAACATCATCCCGGGGTAGTCGTGTGTTGCGCAGACTAGCAGACATCAAGCGAAGGGCTTTCGAGCCGTCGAGCCAACAGCAGTGACAGCAGTGTCGGGGGGAGGGGATTGGCGGACAAAATATCAAGTTGGTCTTGTTCGGGTGGAGGACACTGGCAGTACTCGTAGGTCACGAGTGTCTACGACTTTGCCTATCTTCGACAAAACGATTGACATTTCACACAAACTCCTCATTACACCGCCATTCCGAGAAAATTACGATACTTTTCCCAGGCGGTCGAGGCTAGGCATAGGGTTGGGGTTACTCGATCGTGAGTCTATCCTATACGAGTAGGTACGAACACAGCCTCTGCAGTTGGCGGAGGGGGGGGTAACGGCGTAGAAGAACGACAGCTACAGAACCCAAACTTTCCGAAATAGAACGGTACTCAGGGATCCAGACATTCGACCAGTCGGTATTCGTGTTGCCCTTCTCTTCCGCAGCAGTAGCCAGTGCTGCTGTACTCGTATGGTGCACCTAGTGCTACTCGTCGCTGCTCCCTACACCGGGTCAATGATCAGTAACACCGCAGTCCAGAGTCGTCTGGTCAGTGCTCAGTACACAGAGTAGCATGGGGTACTATTCAAGCACACCTGGTGAGCAAAACCGACTACCAGGTAGTAAGCAATGCGGTCGATTGACACATAATAGTTCGAAGAACTACATACGAGTAGCGTGTACATCGCCAACAATGTGCTGTGAGCCGTGAGCTATGAGCTGGCTGTAAGCCATGGAGCTGCGAGCTTGGCGTTCGACGCAAAGCGGAACGAGCGATGCTCACAACCACCAGGAGGATAATGCAGACTACAGACAACGTTCCCATTTTCACCTGCTCAACCACCGGGACCCTTTTGTCCTTCAGCTTCACTAGACCATCAGGTGGCATGAGCACATCTCCTTCAATGGAATTGAGTGCTCTTGATACCATCGCCGCCATTGTGGCTTAAGGTCTTGCTCGAGGTGTCACGTACCTGCTCTGCTGCTCAGCTGTGCAAACAAATTCAAGTTTTTGAACGGGTCTGCTATAGATAGAAAGGCCGACGTCGTACGGGATCTGTCGTCGGTTTCATGCAAATCAAATTAAAAAGCGAACCTGGAATGGCTACGCAGAACGCAAAACGACGCCTGGTGTTGCAGAATAAGGTGCCAAGAGACATGTCAAGCAAGGCAAAACTGCTGTCTGTCAACGAGTGAAAATGCTGTCTCCTGACATCTTTGGTGATGCACTTCTGTCCACGAAACACAAAATAAAAAGTCCGGACAACAAAGATATTGGAAGCACGTCTGCAGCCGTTTTTTTTCTCTGCTCGTTTGCTCTATTTATCAAGCGCATGGAACCACACTTTTTCAAACTTCAGCGACGAGGTCCGAAGGAGAACACGAAAAGTAAGTGCTGTCGCTCACGGGAGTGCACCAAGGAGCTCATATCTCTCCTCTGCCAAATTGTGGCTCGATGGAAACGTTCGGAGCTAGAGCAGACACGCGAAAAGTCCTCTGAAAAAACGACAGCAGATTCCAGAGTGTCTTTGTGCTGTTAGTTTTTTTGTGTGGGCAGGGCAACACAGGTGACGAACGCACAGAGGAAAGTCTGCACACCTCGGACAGATCCGCTCACGGTAGCTCAAGCTAGCTCTTTAAGGAGCTAGCCCACCGATGAGGTGCGTGAGCTACGTGAGCTACACATGTTTTCCTGGCTTGAGCTATAGGAGGGTAGCTCATCTGCACATATTCCCAAGCTTGAGATAGCTGTAACAATAATTCGTAGAGGATAGCTCATCTGCACATAAATGCCCAGAGTAAGCTATAGGAGCTACGTGAGCTGGCTCATCTACCCCCGAGACGAACTATAGGAGCTACATGAGCTACACCTGTTTTCCCCGGCTTGAGCACATGGGGGAGGCTCATTCATCACCGCAGGGGCTATGCGGCAGTGACGACCGCGGTTGGAGGAGGTAAACCGAAAGGTGAGGCAGTTTGGGGTCGCCGTACCCGGAGGAGTGGAGCATCTGGGATTGAGGGCTACAGTAGGATGCTACACGAGACGGGCAACTGGCTTGTTTCCACGGACTGCTCCAACGCTTTCAACACCGTAAATTGGACGGCGGTGCTGGAAAAGGTGGCAAAATGCGTGCCAGCGCTCACGCCTTTGGTGGCCAAGTGCTACGGCACAAGACCAGATGACGTGTTTTTTTCCGGATGGACTCAGGAGAGACCAGGACGATCGCTTGGTCCAGCGGCGTCCAGCAAGGGGACCCCATGGGACCAGCAATGTTCTGCCTGGCGTTGCGACCGGGGCTGAAGCGATTCCGGCAGGAATTCGAGAAAGAAAGAATGGAAACCTTCGCGTACATGGACGATGTCTCTCTCGGCCTTACAGGGATCACGGCCAACACGATTAGAGCCTTCGCCTTCCTCCGACGAGAGCTAGATGGCATCGACATTGTGGTCAACGCCGCCAAAACAGTGGCACTACCACCAAAAGGGCACGCCCCGACGATGGGGGAGATTTCGCGCCTTGAAAGCGTTGAGGTCCGCATCGAAGAATACGGTGGTGGGTGTCCCGATCGGCACGGAAGAATACGTGCGGGGGCGAGCAATGGATGTAGTGAGGGATGGGGGCGCGGGCCACCTTGCGCGCTGCCTCGCTATCATGCCCGACAAACAAGCGGCGGACCTCATTACCGCCGAATCTCTCGAGCAACGGACGAGTTACCTCGAAAGGGCTCTGGACCCGGGGTTGTCCCTCGAAGCATGTAAAAGAGCAGACGACGGGGCGCAGTGGGCGTACGAGAAAATCCTCGAACTACCGGGAGCGGCGGAGGCACAACCGTTTTTCCAGGAGGGGTGCCCGGATAGTCGGCTGACTCTCAAACCTTACCAGCAAGCCCAAGCACGCCTTTCTGCGGGAGCGGGAGGGTTAGGGCTGCCGTCGACATAAGCAAGGGGAATCTCGACATTCATCGGGAGCAGGGTGAGGACCTTGCCGGAGGTCCTAGTAGACCTCTCAGGCCCGTTATAGGCGATAAGTTGAGGAGGGGGTTCCCAGAATTGCGCATCATTGCTCAGCTGGGAGATAGCTTGCGGGAGATTAGGGATACATGGGGGGGTGTCACAGGAAGCGATGGCGGGCATCGTCCCCGATTCTTGGATAGAATGGGGTCTAGGGGCAGAGGGGGACCTGGCCCCAAGCCCCCCAGAGGCCGACATGCTGGCTGCACACGACGCCATAACCACGAACTCACGCAAAGTCCAACAGAAATTGGGCAAGCTGGTAAACCAACGTCGGCGCGCAGCCCACGCTGCCTCGCTAGAGGAGCTCTCGGAGACAGCACGCCCCCCCGGACCGGGCGACTCGACGGGTGGAACCGAAACCAAAGCCCTCGGCAAGGCTCGCTATAGGAGCCTACAAGGGGAAGGGGCCACGGCATGCCTTTGGGTGAGACCAACGGACTCACTCCGAGTCATACCCGCAGAAGAGTTTGTGGGCATGGGAACGCGGTTCATTGGGATAGAGGAACACGTGATAGTGAGGTGCCCCTGCTGCGATGCAGTTGACGTGGACACTCGCCACGCGAGCATCTGTCCCAGATCAGGGACGGAGGAAAATCAACACCAACCGCTCGTCCACGCGATGTCCCGTACGTTGAAGCGGCTGGGAATTCCACAACAAGTGGAAAGCGGAGAACCGTTCACCGCAGACCGGAATCTGCAGATGGACTCTGTCGTCAGGAGAGGAGGTCTACGGGATGCTCCTAATAGGGAATATAGGGGGAAGTCTATCCCGCTGGACGTCACCCATGCTGACCCTCAAGCGCAGATACACCTGCGAGGAGGCAGTGCCAATCACCATGGATCAGCTGCCTCTACCTCCGTGGCGCGCAAGCGCCAACACTACGCCTGTCCGAGACATGATTCCTTAGATGAACGGAGTCACAAACTTGCCACTTTAGCAGTGGAAAGCTTTGGGCGTCTCGGGGTAGAGGGCAGTAAGTTCATCGACCAGCTGACAGCAAGTGTCGTGGGGGGGAGGGATGGTGGGTCGATGGGAAGGAAATGATTGGTGAAGGAACGCCTACTTCAAATCGTCTCGGTGACTACACAGGTCGCTATTTCGAGGAGGGTATCGCGATTTAGACTCCAGCTTAGGGGTCGTCAGGAATCGAGAAGGCGCAAGCGGGGGGGAGATGACAGGCCCACACCGATGGCGTCGGGATAGAGCTTGGATGCGGCTTAGGATATAAGAATAGAAGTAACGAGTACATATTTATATGCAGGAGGGAGCAAAGACAAAACATACATTATTGTAGATGAAGCATAAGAGGAAGTAGACATAGATAATAGACCTTGTGCACAGGTTTCCTTTGTATGCGGGAATTTCTTCTTTCAGGAATGTTTTGATTGATCAACGTGGAAGCTCATGCTGCACATTGTCGGATGGTAAGCCTAATAATATTAATATGAGGTCGGATCTGCTTCTGTTCTGAAGATATCTGACGATAGGTCGACACCCAACATAATTTGAATTTTCGTTTTTTGACAACATCTGTATACAGCAGCTGTCAGCTGTCACCATGCACACCACAAGAGGCGCTCGCACGGAACACAATCCCGACACCACACACAGCAACACCCCTAACATGCCCACGACCCGGGGTATCAGCTCTAGCGGCGTTTCGACCGTAGACCAGGCTGGCGGCGGGCAGCAACCGGATCCATCGATGGATGTGGACCTCAAGAATAACGCGACTGATGTGGATGAGGACAACGATCAAACCTAGGCCGAATCCATATGATTCCCATGCATACATACGCACTTGTCCTGGAGGATGGGCTTGTTCAGCTACTTATCTTACACGCATGTGTTGCCGAGAAAAATAGCTACTGTGAGCTGCGTACATGAGGTATGATTACGTTCTCGGCGGGTGAGCTATAGGCGATAGCTAATCAGCACATTTAATGTTTTCCCTGCTTGAGCTATAGGCGATAGCTCACCTGCACGAGTTATTAAGGCTTGAGCTATATGTGGTAGCTCATCTGCACGCGCGTCCCTGGCTTGAGCTATATGTGGTAGCTCATCTGCACATGTTTTGAAGGCTTGAGCTATAGGCGGTAGCTCATCTGCACATGTTTTCAAGGCTTGAGCTATAGAAGATAGCTCATCTACCCACAATTTCCCAGGCTGAGCTATAGGAGCTACATGAGCTACTGTAGCTCATCTGCCCCCGAGATGAGCTATAGGAGCTACTTGAGCTACACATGTTTCCTCCGGCTTGAGCTACAGGCGGTAGCTCATCCGCACACGTTTTCGAAGCTTGAGCTATACACGATAAATGAGCTAGCTATTGAGCTGTCCGTGGCGTTTCTGTACTTTGCATGTCGGCCGGCCATACGAGTGCATACCTGAGGTTTGCGTACAAACGGGCATTTTGCTGTGCAGTAGTATTTGTAGCAGTCTCCCCCCTCAGTCTACGGATCGAATCCACTGCGATGGTTGTTTACGTGCCGTGTGGTATGCTATCTTTCATCAGGTTGTGTGTTGGTACAACCGAGGTGAAGCACACAGCACGTCACAATGTATCTGGTATGCGTTTTTCACATAGTAAAAACAGGAGTTTGCTGTGAAATTTCGCTTTTTTTGCAGGGATGCTAGTGTGTGTGCTTGCCATGTACCGATAGTAGATAAGGTTTGTGGTGACGGGGCAGCTGTGCAGGGCTACCTGCACACGACGGGGGGGGGGGGGGGGGGGGGCAGCGTGAGGGGGCTTACAGTAGTGTTGTACTATTTATACGAGCTATTGCTGGTCTTGATCGTTGCGTGCTGTGTGCTGCATGACATTCTATTTTTGTCTACCTCAGCTGAGCTATCTTGCTCGGATGTAAATTAGTTGACTTTTTCGTCTCATGGCGCGGCATGTCGTGGCACGCCGCAACGTTTGCCGCGGCAAAAGGCTGCCGCGTCAAGCGCTACGGCAACCCTCGCGGCACGGCGCGAAAAGGTCCGCGGCAACCACGGCGCACCACGGCAACACCCTCGGCAAGTCCTGCGGCAAGCCCCGCCGCAAGCCTCTTGACAACACCTGTGGCAAGGTCCGTGGCAATCGTACTATTTCCCGCGAGAAGGCTCGCGGCAAGACCCGTGACAAGCCTCGCGGCAACGCCCACGGCAAGTTCCGCGGCAAGTCCCGCGACAAATACCGTGGGAATACAGGCGGCAAGAATTTTGCAGCCAATACCACTGCAACACCCATGGTAAGTCCCGCGGCTGGGAACAGGGTGCCAGGTGGGCCTCTGGAGGCTCCTGTGAAGGATTTATTATATGTATACACCTTGTGGGTGGGAGCAAGGTGCCAAGTGGGGTGGGCCCACTGCGGGATTGAAGTACCAAATACGAACACGGTCCCAGGTGAGATCTTTCCTCGGTTCTTTCCGCCGGAATTGCCGCGGGTGTTGCCGCGGGATTTGCAACGGGTATGGTCGCGGGATTTACGGCAGATCCTGTTGTTAGTCTGGTCTCGGGACTTGCCACGGTACTTGCCGAGGGTGTGGCCGCTGGATTTGCCGCGGGTCTTGCCGTGGGTCTTGCCGCGGGTCTTGCCACGGGTTTCGCCACAGGTTTTGCCAAGAATCTTGCCGTGGGTCTTGTCATGGTAGGTCTTGTCGTGGGTACTCTCGTGGACCTTTTCGCGGGTCTTGCCGTGCGGTTTAACGTGGACATTGCCGCCGATATTGCCATGGTAAGTCCCTAGACAATTTCCGCGGGCATAGTCGTGGCACATCCCGTGGCATATCGTGACCCGTGGGCTTTACCGCGACATGCCGTAACGTGCCGTGATGTGCCGTGGCATGTCACGGGCGCGGTTGCGGGCGATTCCACGAAAAAGTCAAATGGTGTGCATCCGTGCAGGTGGCGGCGGGTGGATGGCGGTTTTATAATCGCAGTAGCCGAAGTTCGACGACTGAATCCGTAGTTCAAGGAAATGTGGAGATTCCCGACGGCAGCGAATGAACGGCGACGAACTAAGGCCCGACGAGGTACGAGGAGTAGGCAGAACCGAGACTCCCGAGGTGGGCGACGGAGAGATGAAGGGGGGACTGGAAGCAAAACCAGGAGGAGCTCCAGCGACAACGGCGGCGTTCCCGGAGCTAGAAGGTGATTCGGGGATTGATCGAGGGTAGGCAAGTAACAGACGAAGACGGCAAGGCGAGTCGATGGTGGGGTCTTGGGCATCGTGTGGGTCGACGGAAAAGTGGCAAGGCGTTACAGCGGCGAGGTCTTGAAGGCAACGTGGACCAACGGGATCGCTTTGAGGCGAGTGGGTGGTGGAATCTTGAGCAAGGCAGGGACCGGGGGGAAGGCTGCGAGACGATTCGGCGGCGGGGTCTTGAACAGAGCGGGGGGCGAGAGGAAGACTGCGAGGCGGTCAGGCGGCGGGTTCTTGTTAAGCAATGGAATCCACAAACCGACGAGCAATCTGGTGTCCAGTCCGAGTTGTCCATACTCGGTCCTTGGCGACCGGAATCGCCGAAGTCGTTGACGGTACAGAGGATCAGGGGGATGGTGTCAAAGGGACTGGAAGCAAGGGGCACGAACCCACCCAAGCCAATGCCATCAGGCGGCGGGTTCTTGATAAGCAATGGAATCCACAAACAGACGAGCAATCTGGTGTCCAGTCCGAGTTGTCCATACTCGGTCCTTGGTGACCGCAATCGCCGAAGTCGTTGACGGTGCAGAGGAGTAGGGGGATGGCGTCAAAGGGACTGGAAGAAAGGGGCACGAGCCCACCCAAACCAATGCCCTGGGTGGACGGCTTGATCGGAGTAAAACCAAATCCTTGGATGAGGTAGATGCCGACGGTGTCGGGGCTGACGGGGCGGATGGATACTGTGTGGTCGAGGTCGGGGTGTCTGGTGGTTGGAGACTTGAGATACAGTCGGCATTGCCGTTGGCCGAGCCTTCTCGGTACCTGGTACTCCAAAGTGCAACAGTAGGCGGAAAAGTAATCCAGCCCGCACTGAACGCGAGCGTTGTGCCGACCTTGGTCATAATCTCGAGCTCTTTTGTGGTCGGAGTAGATGATAAACTTAGTGGACCACAAAGGTGGCCATGTAAGCGTTTGATGGTCCAAAGGGTGCTACCGGCTTCGATATTACGGAGGACTCAGTATAACTCGTTGTCGAGAGTGCTGGGGTTGATGAAGACGATAATTTGGACAGACCCGTCGGATTTCGCGTGCTCAAGGGTTGCGCAGAAGCCGTCGATGCTGGCGTCGCAGTACAGGTAGAAAAGGGGGAAGTTGTCGGCGACGCAGTCCCAGTCCACCGATTAGATCACAATCGGTGGACTGGCGACTTCGTGCAGTTTTTTTTTCGGACAATTGCTTCCATTTCCGAGTGAAGACGAACTTGACACCTCGCATGAGCAGGGAATTGATGGGACGGAGCCGAGTGGAAACATTCTTGAGGAAGTTTGTTGTAGTACCCAATGCCTCCGACGAGTGAACGGATATTCTCAGTGTCATTTGGATGGGTATCTCGGTGAGTGTGGTGACCTTGTCGGCATTGGGCCCAACGCCGGAAAAGGAGATGATGTGTTCAAAACGATCGGCGTCGGTGGGCCCAAACTTGACTTTAGAGGCGTAATTTTTTAGGTTGCTCATTAGAAGGCCTTCGAAGAGGGAGCGGATGTTGACGACGTGGACCATGGGGTCAGGATCGAATAGTTTATCGTTGTCCAGGTAGGCTGCTGTGTGGTCGAGATCCTTGATGACCTAGTGGATGGCCTTGACGGACCAGTCGGGCGCGGCGTTGCGGCCTTGAGGCATGACGAGCCATTCACAAAGTTGGGTGGGGGTGCGGAAGGCGATGATGCGTATGGTGACCTCGACGTAGGTGATTTGGTGGAACGAAGAGTCGCGGTCGAGCAGGGAAAATGTACGCCCTTTGCCCACAGAGTCGAGGATCTCGTCGGCGCGGGGGATGAGGAGCTGACCATGGGAGCTGGTGGCGTCGAGCTTCTTGTAGTTCACTGTTGCTTGGACGTCGCCGTCATTCTTGGGGATGGCGATCATGAGGCTGGCGTACGTTTGAATGCTGGATGAGACCGGCGGCCGGGTATTGATCGAGTACAGCATCGGCCTGTTTGGCGAGGATATGATTAATGCGGAAAGGGCGAGAAAAAGTGGAGGAGCTGTCCCGTGTGTTAGAAATCTTGAACGGAATATGGAAAAACGAGCCAAAGTTCGTTTGGGGCGTGGAGAAAACATCGGGGAGCTGGCAGAGAACGTCTCTCTAGGGCTGCAATGACTGACCAACCGGAACCGTGTAGGCTAAACATAATGTCGCGTAAGTGGAGAGGGAGATTATCCCAAACGTGAAGGAAGGTTGTCCATTGGCCATCACTCAGGCGCTCCAGGAGCTTGCCTTTGGTGTAGGTGGTGGGTCGGTAGGAGGGAGTCCGTCGTTGGCGACGGGGATATTGCCATGCAGGGCATGGACGTCGGTGTAGTGTGAGGGGGCGGCAGCTGTTCCGTAGTCCGTCGTTGGCGACGGGGATATTGCCATGCAGGGCATGGATGTCGGTGTAGTGTGAGGGGGCGGCAGCTGTTCCGTAGAGTGGTTCTTGAGGGCTGAAACCAAAATTTGTATGAACGGGGAAAAAAAAGTCCCAAGAATGCCGCGTAGTTCGAGATCAGTGAAGCTCGAGAGCGGAATATCTTAGCAACCGTCTGTGATAAAAAAAAACCCGGCTTCGGAGAAAGACCGTCGCGTGAAAGCAGGTTGACTAGGTAGTGGCCGGTGAGAGCTGGGATGACCGAAGAACGCACCAAGTTGACCGGTGCGAGGGACGTTGTAGATGAAGGCGAGATTGCATGAACGCCGGCGAACTCGAGATGTGAGGCGTTGCCTGTTGGTCTGTTTTCGTCGACGTTGCGGGAAAGGTCATCGGTACGGGGTATCGTGAGGGGTAGTTCACCAAAGACCGGTTGGGAGGGTTGGTGGGACAGGGTGGTGTATGTGCGCTGCTCGAAATGCGTTCAACTGTTGCGTCAAACGGGGTGTTGTATAGTACCATGTGGGACGATGTACGCCCACACGGCAAGTTCCGCGGAGAGAGTTTAGCCATTAACTCGATGCTGACCCGTACGTAAGTCGAGGTGAGGAGGGGAGCGGGTATGCCGAAACCTCTCCAAAAACGAGGAGGTGCGTGTCGTTCGCAGATTTCCGGTACAGCGTTGCTGTGTTTTACGCAGGCCCAAGGTCCAGCAGCGAAGAAGGTTTTGGGGAAGCCGATATCCAGGAGGGCAGCTAGATCGTAGCAGTTGGATCCGGAGCGGCCACTGTGTACTTTTATCGGGGTGGTGAAGGATATGTCGTCAACGGTAGCGATACCGTGCGAGAGGCCAGGTCCATGTTCGGCGATGGGTGGGGGGGGGGGGGGGGTAAGGAACGGGTCCACTCCGTATGCAATGGCAGACACCAGAGTACTCGCCGGAGTTGCTTCGGGAAGGAAGGGGGGCAGGTGTTAGTTTAACGTAGAGGTCGCGATCGGGGGTCGGGCGGTTACGCTAGTCTCGTGAATCCCATTTAGGGAGGCTGAGACACAAGTGCGGCGGGGTAGGGCAGGGGGGCGAAGAGGGGCAAGCTGGCGGCAAATCTTCCTGAGAATGCCGCCTAAAAGGTTGAGTCCTGGACAGAGTTAAGGTCGGGAGGCTAGCATACCATCGACCCTGAAGTTGATGCCTCAGACGGGGTCGTGCGGGCTGGCCTCGGCGAGGATTTTGTCGTCGGTGTCCAGGCGTTGTTGAAGCAATAGAGGAGACGAAAACTGGTGAGGTTGCCCTTGAAGCAGCGATGTCGTCTGATAATGAATTGGTTGGAATTGGAGACCAAGCGTCCGAGGATTGTTTTTTTCGCTGGATCCGAAGAGGCCATGATATTCCGGCGAGTGATTGCATCGCCGAAAATCCTGATCTTCACTGTGTTTTGTTGTGCGCTGTTGTAGTGATCAGTGTCGACGGTGATCGTCGAAGGGCACCACTGAGAAAAATCTGAGGACCGGTCCTGAAGTACGAGGAGTTGGGAAAATGTCAGGGAGGGAGAAGGGGGGACCAGAGGGGGGTGGTGTGGCCCTGCGGAGTGTAGTGGGACGTTGTCGGGAAAGCCTTGGAAGGAGAAGCTTCGAATCTTGAGTGCGTGGACCGGGGTGGTCGATGTTGTCAAGCCCCCGGGGGGGGTGTCCTTGGCTGGCGAGATGCTCGTCACGAAGAAACCTGGAGGTCTCTCCTAGACGCAAGCGGTGGCTACGAAAAAGGAGGGACATACTCGGAAGAAGATGCGGTACCTGCAGTAGTCCGCGGCCGCTGAGTAGGTGCCGGCACAGTTGGCTCCTGGCATGTTCTTGCTGACGTTTTCGAATCTTCCGCGGAATAGTTCGCGGGTGGGCTGTCCCTTCGGCCCAGGGAGTGTGGTTTAGTCGGTACAGGGCGGTCAGCTTCGAGTCGAGAATCAATGGAGGTCGGAGTGTGTGCTGTTATTCGGAAGAGTCGGCGGACTCCAGTGGACGTGCGCGGATAGAAGCGCTTGTCAGGGGTCGGAGAATACTTAGGGGTCGATGGCCCTGGGGTAGAAGCGGTGGTGCGGGGGAGGAGTGGATGCTGCTGTTGGCCATTGTTGTTGTGTCACCCACAAGATTGGCGAGATTCTCCAGACATTTCGGCAATCGCAGGCATGGCATGGTGTCGCGCATCGGCGGGGGACGCCCAGGGGAACGTTGTAGGAGCGCTCGGCGCGCCCACCCTCGGCCGCCCACGCCTCAACCCAACCTCTTGAACAAGGGGGCCAACCCTTGGTCGAGTGGTTGATGTTGGAGGCAGGACGAGCGAGGCATTCTACCGTAGAGGTTCACCCTAATTTTCCCAAGGTTTCTATGTCCCCCCAAGGTATAATGCGAATTCAACACGCGTCTCGTACGTGTGCGTACGCACTATGCCCAACAATGTAGGGCATAGTTTATATACTCATCCTTACACTGGCGCCCGGTAAGGATGATGTGGCGGCTCAGAAAAAGTTTTTTTACCACGATATGATGCCTTCATCGTTGAACGCCTCGGGGAGGGGGTTGGGGGGGCGAAAGGGGTCGGGAGGACAACGTGAGCAGACGGCTCTAGGAAAACGTTGCGCGCACGAGCATGTTGGGGAAGCATCCGATCTGATCGCGTACGGTACTGCTGCTGGTGAAGTTGCAAGTGGGCCTTCACCACCGGCTGGTCAATTGGTGCAGAAGATTATCCCCAAATTATCCAACCCACGTGGTAATGCTTATAATTCCCCTTTCCACAAAATTCATAGCATGAAGGCGGGCCACCTTACATGCACACACGAAAACAGAAATGTACTACAAAGCAGGCAAAGATACAGAAGATCACCTCGACATGTTCACTGCACAATAAGGTTAGGTCTTGTGGTGAGATACCCGAAAACTTGACCGAATTCCGTTTGGCGATGGAAATCTGGCCGGACGTTATCCTCAAGTACCTGTTACCGAAGTAGGTGCACATGCCATGCGCCAACTAAAAGGGAGGGGGGGGCGTGATGCACGGCGATCACGTCAAGACCTACTACACTCATGGTACAAATTCCTTGCCAATGCCCGACTACATCACCGAAGAGAAAGCGCATCAAGCGGCACGTAGATATACTTCCATCTTGAAGGATAGAAGCCGGTACCAAATGTGGGGGGGACATTGCCCAAGCTTCCGACAGTGAAGGCCTAGTCGGAGCTTTGATGGGGTTGCTACTGAATGAAGCGTACATACGATGGAGAAAGCGATGTAGGGGGCATCCAGATGTGAGAGTGAGAATTTGCAATATGCAAGCCACCCCTGAACCCTGCACGGTAAAAAGGACCTACCTAGAGGGATGTAACCATATCAGCAGTGGGGCAAGAATAGAAGATACGACCGTGGGATGCCTGGGATGGTTACCATGTAGATCGCCTGACACAGACGTGGGGTATTTGTGTTAAGGGTGTTGAACTTGGCTCCAGGCTACGAGCCCGTGTCGGAGACACTATCTAGTGTGGTGCGCCGACAAAAAGCAACGACGTCAGATCCTCAACGAGTACTACAGTAGGATTGGGCAGTTAGTTCCAGTAACTTGGACACGTTTCACCACGAAAATTTTCTCGAACAAGCTGGAGATATTGTTGGAGATATTATCGGAAGGGGTTAGGAGAGAGACCGTAAGGCACGGTGGGTGGAGGAACACTGATCGCAAGGGTAAAACACTGCTGTAGTAGTGCTGATATTTGGAGTTCCTAGCGATGTGACGAGCATAACATCCATGGAGGAAGTGCGATGAAGTGGGACTGCTGTACTGCTTGGCAAAATCCATACGACGTAGGAAAGTAGAAGGGAGGGAGAACATTCCCGAGTGACGCTAATTAATACCGAAAGCGAGCGAGGAGGTGCAGCGAATAGAGTGATAAAAAGTGTCAATATGGGATAGAAGACTAGGGTGGAGATAATGTACACCTAATGGAATAAAGAAAGGGTGCACGGAGGTAAGGGGGAACAAAAGTGGCCCAAAGGGAAGGAGGGAGAAAAATAGGCGTAGAGCGAACAGACAAAGATACAACCGGAAACGGAAAGGGAAAGAAAGCTCAACAAAAAGAACAGAAGAGTAGCAACGACGGAGAAAGGACAATAATAGCCAAAGTAGAGTGGATAGTGAAACGAAAATAAGCTCATAATAAAATAATGAAACGTGTGTGGTTTCGCCCCGGAAGAGCGCAAAGGGCCAGGCCTAGTCAAACAAGTAAGTAAGCTCAATCTACAGAAAATGTTGCTGGAATTCAAGAGTCACCGCAGAAAGAGGGGGAGGGGAAAGGGGGATGCAAAAATTTCCAGAGCACGCATGGACGGGGGAAAAGGGGAAGGGACATGACTGCAAGAATAGGGGAGCGGGGAGAGTTGGGTTCTAAGTCAAACAATGTTTGTGTGACGTACTAGAGGTCGTCATAGACACCTGATTCGACGAAAGCATATATATGGGTAAGGGTGCCGGGGGGGCGGAAAACGATTTTTTTCTTATACAGTAAAAAACAGAGCCAGTATGGAGTAGAAAGTGCTGACAAAAAAAGAGAAAAAAAAGTCCATTCTTGACTTTTTAGTGGTAGAAAATGGGAGTGGTAGGGGTACACGAAGTGAGTGTATGTGTGCGCGGCGGGCGTAGGAACTACGGATCACAGCCTACCTGTATTATGGACGTATGGACAAACAGTCAACAAACGAGAGTTCTGAAATATAGTTGCGGCAGGAAATTTGAGCAGATATGGAGAAAATATACCTTGAAAAAAAAAAAAAACGAGGATGAGTTCCGAGAAGTAATGGCCAAAAATGCAGAGCAATTTTCCTAATCGCTGCAAATAACAAAGAAAGAGTGGCATGGGAAGGGATGACGCAAGACTAAGAGCTAGAATCGTATTTTAAAAAAAGGATAGGAGCAATTGGTCCAGACCAAATGGGGAAGAAGTTGATGTTACGCACCAGAACGGTAAACTGGTGGGATGAACACGCATGAGAGTAAGGAGAGAGGCAGACGCACTATATATATCGAGCAAAACTACGGCAGGATGGGAAGATCTCTACAGCTTGGTATAATATAGAGTGAAAGGGGTGGCAGGGATTAAGAAGGGGGAACGAAAATACGCGCCAGAAGCTGATAAAGCAAATAAATGAAACTTTGATGGCGGGATAAAACAGATATGGCTATATATAGCGGGATAAAACAGATAGATGTGGATAGGGATGAAGGGGATACTGGGCAAGCAAGAGAAGAGGCAGACTCGGGAACAGTTACTTTCAGAGCACCGGACGATAAACTAATTACTACGTAGTAGTAGTTCGAAGGGGAAGAGGGAAGTGCACTGGAGCATTATTAGCGCAAGCGAGCAAGGAACGATCAAAACCAAAGAAACGTTCGACCCAGAAAATGAGAAGGAAATCAACGCGTGAGCAGAGGCGAGCGTAGCTGCACCAACAAGGAAGGGAAGACTGTTGTTCAGAAGGACTATATACAGGTACCTTGGACTCCCGAAATAAGAAGCAAAGAAGTGTGTACGTATTGTACCTACCTTAATATTCGAATGGCAGGACGGGCAGACAAAATAGGAAACGAATTTATGAAGTACGGGGGAATGCTTGCCAATGATGGTAATGTATCAAAGTTGGTTATTGAAAAGCGAGTACGCATCTAAAGACTGGAGAGAAACAGTCGTAGTAAACTTATTCAAGAAAGGCAACAAGTCTGACCAGGGGTGCTATAGAAGGATAACGCTACAGCAGTACTTCAGTAAGCACCGTAGGCAAAACATTCTGTAACAAGTTGAACGATATAGTGGCAACCGCTATAATACACAAGGAAGATACCTTTATTTAGCGATAGGCAAGCAGGGTCAGGCCAAGCCGGAGCTGCGTAGACCATGTGTATATTGGGTAATACAAGGGTGGGCACGGGGGGGTGTACGCGAGGCGGGCTGATGCCCGCCGCTTCTCCGCGTATGCCCGCAATGAGTGGCATATGTCTAGGGATGGCAGAATAAGCCGAGGCTGCAAAAAAAGCGACAGTACTACGAGTAGATGGGTTTATTTTGAGGTTGGAGATTGAATCGCGAAATAATGAAAACACCACAGTAGTCACAGTCGGTAGGAGGCGAACTTGATGATCGTCTTACAGAAAGTCGTCCCTTTCCAGAATCCTATACATAAAAACCTATATGTTTTACCATTTTTACTAACAATATTTGGTCCTGTGAACTATGGCCCCCCGTAATACTATGGGGGTGGAATAGGGGCGTTGTTGGCGGATGGGCCCTACTCTTATTGGCCCCTAAAAGGAGGAGATGGGCGTTACACGTAGAATGGACTGGTCATCTCGCATTGCTCAAGATTAAGGGATCATTTGGCCTAATTCGGGGCCGCACATTTTGGGTCTCCGGGTGCCTTACTGGGCGGCGAATACCGACCTACAGCATAACTTTGATAGAACATTTCACGCATACAATACATGCCGTGTGTCTTTTTAATCCGTCGTAGCTCCCGTTTCAGCAGCATCAGAGCAGGCTGCCGCTTACCTCGGGCGCTTGAGGATGTCGATACGACCTGATCCCGAAAGGATCAGCATGGGCGGAGCAGGTACCATTTAGGAGAAACGGCCCCTGGTATCCACACAGCAGTACAGCAGTACAGCATTAAATATTTCTGATATTTTATTTGTGATATTCCGACGTCGCCATTGCGGTTGTCCACCGAGTGGGACAAACCGTTTTTCTGAAAGGCGGCGTTTTATTGGGTGAGATAAAGAGCTCCTTTTAGGCGGAAGCCGAGAGGCATTATACTGCTGCAGCATAACCCCTCCCACATATATATGGCATCAATCATTTACCTGGTATCCTGTACTCTTGTGTCCACGACTACCGTGCGTTTTATCGTACGGTGCAGACAGCACTCCAGACAGCAGCCGCTGTAGTCAGCAGCCACAACTTGGTTAGTGGTGGGAACGGGGGAACTCTATTTTGTAGTTGAAAGGATATACCCGTGGCCATGTCAGTTCAGTTTGCACATTGGTTTTATCTTGTGTGCGCTTTCTCCGTCTCGTGTATTTTTTTGGCAGCCGAATTTCGATTTTTTATTGTTTTTCGGATCTTCCTATTAATAGGGTTCCAGCACTATTGTGTGACCACGGACTCCTTCGTCTGAGAATTAATGTGAGAACAACAACAACAACTGTGCCACTCTGGCCATAAAATAGATGGATGCATTCCCCCGTGCGGACTCCGATGTGAACGAACATCATCGACCGGGCATCATATTCCCGGCCAACATCGTCGAACGGGGCGTGTATTCCCAATCAGTATCAACAAACGGTCAAACGGGGATTATGCTCCCGGTCAGAGTGGTACGCACTTACTTATTGATAAAAAAGGCTTCGATTCGGATCGTTTTATTGCGCACTCTGCATGCCCACTTTTATGAAAAGTCTATGTTATCAACCATAACCAGCCCCCCCCCCCCCTTGCCCCTGCCTTCGTATGACGTGCTGCCGTGGGACACGCACGCCAATTGTAGTCTGCTGGGACGAGGGTTGTGCGTTTGTTTGGTGCAGCCGTGCCTTGAGGCCTTTGGCCCGGAGCAAATAAAAGTGTTCTCCCTGGAGGAAGTAATTTAGGGCAGACCACGGTGGGGGTGATGGTGGTACAGTATCATAGTGGTGACGACGACTGTTACCGCTAAGTAAGTGTGATCTTCACATTAACCGCTATTATTGCTACACATCAAGATCGATACCCAGCACATGTTATGGTACTGCTTTAAATGAGGCTACAACCCCGGTAATTTCCTGGGTTGAGGTATCGGAATCGTCTCTGCGGTACATGGGGGGCGTATCTTAGATGGCAAACCAGGGGTTTTCCCAACGACCTTGCTCTCAGTCTCCCCGTGCACGAAATTAATAAAGCTGCTCTCCTTCTATCTCCAAGCGAACCACACACACACGTGAGTACCAACGGGTACCCGCTCAATGGGAAAACCTGTCTAGGGATACAAAGGGTCTCGACCTTGATCTTATCAAGTGGCGTCTTCTGGAGCACGTAGGGTCATCTTCTCGAAAATATTGGACGCTTAGGCGTACACTCGTCGAAGTATTCAGAGGGGCCGATTCGCCGAAAGCCCCCCGAAGAAACGATAGGTGCCTTTTTTTCTCACACACACGCGATGGATGCCGCACCAACCGATAGCATGCCATCCAAAACATCTCTTCGAATGAAAGTCTGTGGGGAGCCAGTGTCGAGAAATGCCACTCACGAAAAGGTGCGAGAACGCCAGCTCCGCTGTGAACCGCGATTTTGGTGGTAAAAGAAGCGTCGTCGAGGGTAATGGTGCCCCCGACGAGGCAGGGGTCGTGTTCTGATAGCACGAGGGAGGGGTCGATCCTAGGTACGACAGCCACAACCTCGGGATTGTTATTCAGCAGGCGCGTCAGAAAAACAGGTCGAAAACTCCAATGGAGGACCTGGGCATGCGCGGGCACGGCCAAAGGGAGGGGCGGCACTGTGGTGAAATATCATAAATCCCGTCGGGCGTGGTCGGAGGGAAAAATTAGAGAGAGGAGGCGAGGTATGCGACCCCGGGCCCTACGAGGGCGCGCGCCACCTGCCCTAAAAATCACCCGTCAAGGTAGTGAGGGGGGCGGTCGTGGCTTGTCAGGTGTGATCGCGCGAGCGAAGGATTTTTGGAGGGGGTACTCCCAACCGGGGATTCAATTGATAGAACTAAGGCCTTCATGGCTGTCATCGTTGCACATCATGAGAATATCAGACGCGGAGACCTTGACCGAACGAGCGAGTTGTTGCGCGGCGTCAGAAGGGTTGGTCGAGGAGGGAGAGGGAAGAACAGAAACCGAACTTGATCTTAGCAC
The DNA here is from genome assembly GCA_031213475.1 of Nereocystis luetkeana. Classification (NCBI taxonomy): domain Eukaryota; class Phaeophyceae; order Laminariales; family Laminariaceae; genus Nereocystis; species Nereocystis luetkeana. The sequence continues at coordinate 6,660,561 of JARUPZ010000020.1, forward strand.
ACATCGGACATCCGTGCTGATTCTTGATCCTAGAGAAGTAGCACTACGTGATTTGTTTCCCTCGGATATACCGAGACTTTCTGCAGAAATCTGTGGACGGTGGGTTCGATCACCTGGTACTGCCCCCGTCGCGAGTGATGGGCATGACGCCTAAGTACAGTGTTTTTCTCTCTTGTTACCGACGGACAGACCACCTCGCTATTTGTTTTATTATTGCACGACAATCAACGTTTTTTTTCGTTTTTGATTTGTTGTTACCGGCAGACAGACCAAGGACTCTGCAGGAAACTATGGATGTTGTGTTCGGACGCGTCGAGCTGCCCCCGTCGCAAGTGGTGGACAAGGCGCCCAAGAGCAAGAGAGACCACCCGCCGATGATCGAAACCTTGGAGCGGCGATTGTGGAACTTCAACGCCCCACATGACGATGCGTTGAAACACTTGCTGGGGAGGAAGTCTGCCCTGGTCTACTGCAAGGGGGAGGGGAGCAGTAGCCAGATAAAGGGGGGGAGAGGGGCGGTGTACTTGGGCCATGCATGACCGTAGTCGTATGAATATATACCTTAGCATCCCTACAATACGGGGACGGAGCAGGTCGGAGTTTCACCGATCAGGCATATATATATTGAATGGGAGGGGGTGGTTGACTAACTGGTGCAGAGAGAGAGGGGGAGTGGGGAGGGAGTGTACGCACTATCATGCATGGCCGTAGTCGTATGACCAGAGAGAGACAGACAGAGAGATAGGTGGACAGCGGTGCAGAGGGGTAGTACGTAGTATTGTGCTTTCGTTTAATAGGTCAACGCTCGCATTGTTCATCGTGTCATTCGTAGTTGTTTGCATAGCCGTCTTTAGGTTGGTCGATGCTTGTGGTAGCCGTCGTTTGGTTGGTTGATGTTTGCGGTGGCCGCACGTTCATGGCTTTATGCTTGCGGTAGCCCTCGACTGATGGATCGAAGCCTACAGTATTCTGAGTAGTGTGCGTAGTACGCACTGAATGATAGTGCTGTAGTTCGGTGGCATTCTATTGTAGAATTAGTTGTTTTGCGGGTGTTGATATGCAGCAGTATTCCAGCTCTCGTTCGATTGATCCACGTTTTTGGCCTTCCCCCTTCAATAATTGGTCCAATTTTTTTGTATTACGGGGGACAATAATACCAGGTAGCAAATAGGACCAAATATTGTTAGTAAAAATTGGTAAATATATAGTTTTTTGTGGCTACTGTAGGTCCTATTCACTAAGGGATGGTCCCCCGAAATAGTAGGTTTTTATTGATCGCCGGTTACGGCAACCCTTGTTTGACTGATGAAGTTTCGTGGTGGCAGTGTTGGTTCTTGATTGCACTGCTTTACTCATCATGCACTGATCTTCAGATCCCCATGTCACGATTTACCGCGCGCAGTAGATACTCCACAGGGAAACTATATCTACCTGGTACATGGAAGGACCATCCATGGACGGCGAGATATATTTGAAAACCCAGCGGAGAGTAATGCTCAGTATGGAGAACGATACTCGCGCCAGTCGGCATGCTACGTAAGATGGTCGGCGCTGCTCTCTTGGCGATAGATAGATGAGGAGAACTGGCGTGGCTGCTCCATCCAGGGTGTGGTTGTGGGAGAGTCGGCGCTGTTGTTAATAGCACAGCCCCACGGCAGTTGGCACGCACACACGAGCTGCTTGTCAGTCGTGCAACGAACAGGGCAGATATCATATACCGGACTACCTGGCAGATGAGAAGGTTTAGCAGTCTGGGAGAAGGGATCTTTAGGGATGTTTTTTACTTGAAAAATGTGTAGCGTGGTCTGCACTTCGGAATCGTCCGTGCCTTGATCCCAACAGGAACCAAAACATCCGAACAGCCTACCAACCTGAAGATCCCTTCTCCCAGGTCCTCTTGACTCAGACTGCTAAACCTACTCATTATCAATCCGGCGCATCCCTTCGCACCGTCGGTAGGATGATCAGAATTTACGGCGTCTGGTTGGCCAATCACTCATACATAACGAAGGTATGATTTTATTTTTTCGGTGGTGGTGGGGAAAAAACTGGCAGAACAGGAAGGTTTTTCTTTCTTTTTTTTAGCGCCATTTATTTGCCGCTCATCTGCCACGTCCGGTGCCCGAGCTGGCGGCTTGGATCCGGACCGATCGCCACCAACAGCATCTATTGCACACCCTGCTCTGCTTCTGCTGCACAGCTGCTGCTCAAGTCGTCCTGAACCGAGAATCGAGAAGCCGTCGAAAAAAACACAGGTGCATTTATGGGCCGATATTTTTCCTTCCCGCGCACTACTATTAATACTGTAGTCAACTTGCATGGCTGGTATCCCTCGTTTCTGTTTTCGAAAGCCGTGCCGGCAAGAGAGGGGCTGTCTCCCCAAGCGGAAGCGGCGGTACTCAAGGTTACGGACAGTGAGGTCGTGATGCCCAACGATGAGGGATAACCCTGAGTTTGAGCGATGCGACCGCCCGTCCCAAGTCTCAACCCGAGGCTTTCTAGGCTGTTGCTTGCCGTCGTCTGTTTGTTGTCTCTCTCTTCATCTGCTTGTTGCAAACACAAACGCAACTAACTCTTAAAATACAAGATAAAAACCGAGGACATATCTTGGATCTTTCGGCCGTAACATACTGGTTTTAGTCCAGGAGACGGCCAGTGAAAGGGTCAGATCGTGGTCTCGAACGTATATATCATACCTGGTATCTCTTCGCATCTTGCGGCAGTAGTAGCCCTTGAGTCACCCACGCGATCAATGCCCAAGCAAGATCCCTTTACACAATCGGGCGCCAGACTCTCCCAAAACATAGTTTGGACACAAGACACAACAAGGCTTGCCCATATTCGATCTCCGGGCGGTTGCCACATGCACATTCCGAGCCGCATTGTCTCGTGCTACCTGGTACGAAACTATTACTACAGCACTCTTTCGCTGGTAACAGGTACTTGGTCCTTTGTGCTTGTGGGGTGGAACATCCCTCTTCCGGCGTTGGCCATAACACGACATCTCGTCGAGCTCTACTCTGTACGAAAGAGACAGCAGTAGTATTAATAGTACTCGTATTTTTTACGAACTGGACGATGAACAACACGTAACTACTGTCGTCCTCTCTTCAGGCTAGAACCCTGCTAGGCCCTAGAGCTGCAGAGCCCCATCTCGTGTTCGTAGCTTTCTCACAGGCCCTACGGCCCATGGCCCCTCCAGACGAGAACATTTCTAAATAACATGCTTCCCATCGCCGCGTACGCAGAAATGTAGAATCTCCGCGAGTGTTTGGATGCGAGACTCCAGACCCCACAGAGACCCTGGCGGACAAATATTCTACCATGAGACCGGTCTTTTTCGGTGTCAAGATCTCTTCTGGCGTTGATAAACTATTTATTAGTACATACCTGGTACATATTCGTTCTGGTGTCAAGATCTCTTCTGGCGTAGATAAACTATTGATTAATACATACATACCTTATACATATTCGTTCTGGTGTCAAGATCTCTTCTTCTGGCGTTGATAAACTATTGATTAATACATACCTGGTACACATTCGTTCTTATGTTCTGGTCTTGCTTGACATAATTGTGTTGTTGTGTCCTCGTACCCGGCACGCTGGTACTTCACTTACTTACGTGCTCGACCCATCAATTTGCTACCAGGTACCTGGTATTATTTTTGTTTTTGGTCTTCCTCTATCTCACAGCAGTCTGTGACCACAGAATTAGTTTGAGCCTTCCGACACAGTAGTAGCATGTAATACGTGGCTGTGCGAGGTTGCCAAGCACCCACTTCGACCGCACCGACGGGGGACTAGCTGCACTACGTTGCATAATTTTGGCGTGTCTAACTGGAGCCCCTTTTTTCGATTTTAGCTGGGAGTTTCAAGGGGTGGTGTCGGCAGCGACGGAGACTGAGCGTCTTTCGGCACCGGGGGCGAAGGTCATTTCGGAGGTGGTTCGGAACCTGATTCCCCCATCTCTTGAGCGACAGGGCGGGCGGGTGGGAAAGTCGATCAATTATCTGGGCACACTTCTCAAGATATTTGCTACGAGCTCTCGTTGTTGCCGCAGCTGCCGTCTAAGCCCAAGCAGCTCTAGTGACTAGACGCTTTCGGCCGTCGTCTGATTTCGCCTCATCTCACGATCCTGCCAGCTTCTTCGATTTCCAAAACGCCTACACAAACTCCACCTAATACGGGAAGTTACATTTCGTCATGGCTCAAGAATTCTGGATTAAGTTTTCACAGGTAGACCTCTCCGCGTCTCGTGCAAAATTCAATACCCTGTACCTCCCAAATTATGATACGAACGACCACTCCGTCGTGTGTCCCGTTCTTATTCCCCTTTTTACCTCTTATGGAAACCCCTCCTACTTTTAATGAATCAGGCTAACCCGAACTCTGATGGCCCCGCTGTGCAATCTCTGCCAGGTTATCTACCACTCACACCATAAAGCAGCCTGATCACTTAAAACGTCTTTATCGTGCTGTCACGAATATTACTTCACGTTTTTGCGAGAGCAACAGAAAGGGAGCTTGCCCCTTTCCCTGCCTCCTTCACGTACGTCACGCACGCCCGTGACTTCCACCGAGGGGAGCACCCAGCTAGCGGGGTGCTCCTAACCGTCAGGGCGCTTCCGCTGGTAGCAGTGGGTATACACCCGGCAGTCCCAACAGAGCTTCGAACGCTCCCATCGACGCCCCCCAAATCTCTTTCTCCTGCACGAGGCGCGTTCGCGTGATGGTGCACCCTGCCCTTTTTTGGTCACACTTTGACGCCAGGAACTTTAGCTGCACTGCTGTATGTAGCGATCGATCTGTTCTCACAACCTACACTCCTTCGTGAAAGGAAGAAATGCTTTTCCGCGTCCGATAAAACTCGGGATGTACCTACCCATTATTGGCGTACGCCCACAACCCCGACGTTCGGCACTAAACAAAATATGAAGCGGCGAGTCCTAACCACATGACGGAACCCCCGTCTTCCATATTCACGACTGCCAGTCGCCCTTCCGCAAGCATTGCCCACGTCAAGGGCAATCTAACTTGTTTTCTCTTGGTAGACATGCCGTGCGCCCTGTCTACCCCCTTTCCCACTGCGACCAACATGCAATGAGACGCAGGTAGCTCCCAGCCTGCGAACATCTTGTGGAAAACGCTAATCGCTGCCAAGCACCCTCTGACGGTCGGTTGCTGGTTATTATGCACAAAATATCGAGACTTCATGAATTCGAGCAGTTCGGTCAGCGCCTCATTGGGACCGTTGACAGTATACAACCAAGGCCCTTTACCCTGCGCTTTTCTCTCTTTTCCCCAGGTGTTACATTTTGCTAAGTAGTTATTCCGAACACTTTTCGCGATCGGACCAAGCTCGAGCGTTTCGACCAATCTTGCGGCCTCTTCCTTTTCCTCCTTTGTTGCCCCCTGTTCCTGTGATAACGTGCGTGTACAGTATGCATGCCATGAGTTGAGCGAGGCATGCATCATAAAGGGCGCGCGAGTCAACCGAGTTCTTCTGCTTCGTTCATCATGAGTGTCCATAAAACGTCGTCGTGTTTTGTGAGGATGTTCTTTGTCTGGAGTACAATATAAAAATCCCCGAACCCCGCGGACCAATGGATTGTTTGCGCCAGTCGCTGGCGTGGTTTATCTCCTTGACCTTGTCTGCCAACATCTCCCTAGGCCACCGTGAAATACCGTCCGCTAAAGTGATCTGCACGCCTGGAATATGTTTGGCAGTATGGTTCCACCCGCCTGCAGGTTCAAGGCGCCCCAGTATTCTCATGAGTAAGCAGGCCCTTTTGTCTGTGGCCCCACCGCTTCGAGACACCCACGATACGGCCGCCATGTCATCGCCTCACATCAGAATCGGGCCACCTGCCGCGGCTGGCCTGTCTCCTACCAGTTCGAGCATAACCTACGCGGTCACAACCATTCCCAACATCTATCTCTAGGAGGTTGATTGTGATGGTACAGGTCTCCAGAAGATCGGTTTTTCTTTTAAGTTCTGCAGTCAACTCAGTTGGCAAGTCTTGTCTCCAAAATGCCTTCTTCTCAACGCAGAATCATCCCACCGCCCCACAATTTGTGTCAGATAGATATTGCCTTGTAGCCGGTCGTTTTATCGCCGTGTAGCAGGGCGCACTGAGCTCCAGTCCCTCTATTACGGGGGACCATAGTATATAGGACCAAATATTGTTAGTAAAAATAGGTGAATATATATATTTTTGTGTAAACCGTAGGTCCTACCTGGTATTTACTATGGTCCCCCGTAATTATTGTAGCAGCTCGTGATCTATCGCCCACTTCCAAAAAAGGAGGTCCGCGTGAAACTTTCAGCCAAGCTCTACCATGCGGTTCTGATTTTTTCTAGCGCTTGCGTCGTGTAATTCAGTCAGTCGCAACAGCCTCCATACAAAATTCTTGCCCGCTCGCACTACGTACGTGAGGTTCCACAACTTCCCCGCCGCGCCGAGAACGTCCCTCGCAGACGCTCGCCTTCTGCTCAAGGGCCACTGGTCAAGCAGCAGCCTTTTTATATCACTGGCCTTTTCTCGCGGAAACGAGATTCTCATTGTGTGCGAACTGATAGTAAACCCTAACGCGGCAATCGTGAAGTCCCAGTTCGTACTCTTCTTCGGGGCTAAAATGGGCGATGCCCCTTTCTCCCCCGGTCTAAATAAACGCACGTGATCCGAGGAAAGAGAGCCCGATGCAATTAAGGCGGTCTTGTCGTTGTCTGAATGTTGTACCCTGGTTAGGGGATAGTCGACTACGTACACGGTTGCGAAACATGGGTCGGAAAGCTCCCCCCCGCTGTGCGCTCTGATTTGTACATCCGGCGGCATTGGCGTAGGTGTACCTTCTTCCCATCGATATACCACCTTAACATGGACCATCGTTTCTTTTCTTTCGTCTAATAGCTCGATCTAATTCAGAGTGTTGTAGCAGTGCTTTGTTGTTCGGCCGCGGCGGACATGACGCCCCAGAAACCCGGCGATCCCGACCATCCGAAGGTTAAACGAAAATCAATCCCTACCAGATATCCTACGGTGTAGCGAAAGTTGTGAGCTTGGGTCGGGGTCGACCCGCACGTTCCTGAAGGCGCCCGACACGTCGGCCTCACTCATCAAACTTCTTTCTCAGTGTCACGAGTTGTTAAGAAACTTGGACAGCGCGTGTGCGCACAGGCATTGGGGAACAGTGTCAGGGTCAGTATCTCCGTCGAGTCCACCTTTCTTTCCTCGACTCTGCTCATCAAACGATAAATCGTTTATGATCCTGACCTTGTGCGTCACTACGGCCGCCATCGGGGACACTCTTAGATGGGGGATTTCGTGCACAGCTGATTTTTATATCACTAAGCATTTGTGTCGTCTTAGATCTTCGCAGAGTTTTTTCCTGCTGGCAAAATTTTAAATGCTCGTTAACACTGGGGTGGTTTCCGTACTACTGTAATGCGCGCTCTAGATCTACGCCCGTCGCTGCTGTGTGTACAGGTGCCCCTCTTGTGACTATCATGACTAGCTCGTCGACTGCCCCGAACCCTTTCAAGTATCCGAAGTATTGTTGTATGTGTGCGGGGTCTATCGGTGGTGCAACCAGAGATACTCCTATTGTCCGAGCTACGTCTCCCACGACGCCTCGCTTATCTCGCATCATCGTTGTGCAATTGTTGGTGAGCGTATACAGCAGTTCTTCTCTTTCTTGGGCGTCAAGATCGTTCTTTCCGAGTTTTTCTTTTTCTGCGTGCCATTCATTGTTGCACCATGCTGTGTGATCGTTTCCAACTGCGCGACTCGCCATTTGGAAGCCGTGAACGTGGAGACCCGATACTCTCCCGCACGTCGGCTGAAACGAAGGTGGGTTCATCTGACTGCTGCAAGGGTGGCTGGTCGTACCCTTGTTCTCTCTGCCAAACTATGTGCGACGTCTGTGCTGCTGTGAGTATCTCTGTGTACTGAATGGGTGAACGGCCGTTCTGATTTGAACCTTTAGCGGTATCGCCACTGTATCGATTCGCGTGAAAGTGGGGTAATCTGGCCCTCTGCTCAAGCTGTTTTGTGTTGTCATGTAAGCCTTCCGCGTCGCCGATACTGCTGTCTCGGTTTCGGTCGAAAGGGGTAAGCTGGCCCTCTGCCCACACCGAGCCTGCTGTACTGAACCTTCCGCAACCTCGGTACTGTCCCGATTCGCAAAGAAGTGGAGTAATCTGGCCCTCTGTTCAGGCTGAAAGTCGCTCTTATCAAGTACTCCCTTCTTCTGGGTGATCGCTGATGTATGCGCGTCGCGAGGCTGGCAATCTGATTCATGAGGTGAAATGTCTTGCTGTATTCACACATGTGAACGGACCATGCCGTTTGAGCTGAAAGCATCATCAACTCTCCCTCCTACGTACGCTGACCATAGGGGTCCCCGTGCATGCATGACGCGGCGGGGGGCGGAGGGGGGGGGATGGTTTGTGCGAGGCTGGGTGGCACGATTTTTCTGACAATAGGAAACCACGTGCTTGCGTAATGTGGCGGAGGGTGGGAGGGTGGGTGTGTCGGATATGCGAGGGTGGATAGGACGAGTGGTCTGGCTTGCTGCTGCACTGTGCTCCTGCGTGAATGCATTCGCTTCTTGCCGTACGGTCTCTTGCCGGGGCGCTGTCTCAAACGATCTTCTACTTGATTCACTCTTTTTGTTTCTCGGTACCTGACTCTCGCCGTGCAAGAGGGCCGGCGACACCGACCCGGGAGTGGGTGCGTGGAGAATTCCCACGGACCTCCTGGCGTCTGCGAACATTGCCCATTCTTCTCTCGCCCCTGTGCCCCCTTTGGTCGGCCGTGCCTGATGGCAGAGCCCGTATTGTCAGTTGCTGCCGGCCCCCCGGCCCGCTCCGTCCCCGGCGGAAGCTCCGCCCCGGCCGCCGGGCGCGTAGTGTCTGCTTAAGCGTGCGACACTCCGCGACCGGGAGGCCCCCGCCCCTCCTCCTGCCGTCCCACCCCCTACTGTAGCGGCCGCCTGATAATGCGGCGGCTGGTGCCGCAGCGTCGGCGGCGGCGTCGGCGGCGGTGACGACGGCAGTGCTCGCAGCTGCTGCTGCTGCTGCTGCAGGGCGACCGACGGAGCTGTGGCGGCGGCTAGGAGGTGGGAGAACAAGCAGTTTACTCGCCGGCACACGTCACCGCGCCATGCAAAATCGCACACGCCCGGCGGAGTCCCCCGCTCCAGCATGCGAGCCTTGAACGTGGACCCGCCTCCTCCTCCGGCGCATGTCCGGCCTTGGGTGTGGCCCGTCCGCTGCCCTTCCGTGCTGGGAGCTCTTTTCCTTTTAAAGGCTGCTTTTTCGTGCGCCTGCTTCCAGAACATCTGACGCTCCGTGAGGCTGGATCCCGCGCCTTACTCCACCAGCTCGCTCAGCCGCGTGAAAGCCAGCGTGGTCATGGGGATGCCTGTGCCGGACGGGGGGGGCGCGTACTGGTACTTCTGGCGAAAGACGCCCCCCTTCCTTGCGAGGTCGATCACCCTCGCCTTCAGACCGCCGTTAATGGCTGTGAGGAGCACCTCGCAAACCTTGCCCTTGAGCTCCATGAGTGTTTTGAAGTGGTGCCACAGGTAGACCCCCACCGTCTTTTGTAGTCGCTCCAGCTCCTCTCGCAAGATGCGAACCCGGTTCTTGCACACCAACTGCGCTCCTTCCATGCCGTATTCTAGGGTCGCCAAGAACGCCGCAACAAACGTGGCAAATTGCAACTCGGCTGGCATACCCACCGGTACCTGCTCGGCTGGCAGAAGAGGGTGAAAATCTTCTAGGACGCATTCGGGCAATGCCCTGAGCTGTTTTGTCACAGCTTCTGAAACGTACGCTACCTCGTCGAACGCGAGAAGCCAGAGAGGGCGGAGTATGCCCTCCTGCAAAGTAACCCCCCCGCGCGCGATGACAAACGTGGGGCCTTCCGAAGCGTGCCATAGGTCTGCCGTCTGCGTTGCGGTAGCTTTTATGCCCGCGGAAATCACGGCCTGGAGGTTAGCGTCTTGCGGCGCTGGCAGCCGCTGGCCTCCCAAGGCGCCGCCAGCCCACGGGGCCAACAGCCTCCCGGCGATAGCGCCCCCGGGAGGTTGATGAACCTCCTGAAGAGGCAAAAGTTGCTGCGGCTGCTGCATATGTTGCTCCTGTTGCTGTAGGTGGGCCTGGATGTTTTCAAGGCATGTGATCTGAGCCGCGACCGCGTGGTTGCTCGCCAACAGCTGCAGCACCGCCGTCATTACAGGATCGGCTGGTATTTCGGAAGGCCCGGGCCGATGCCCGCAGATCCGCCTTGGCCGATGCCTTCATCTGGTGCTCCGGAGCCAGGCAGGCCGGCTTCTTCCTCTTGCTCACCTCTCACGTCCACAGGGGCGGCCTCACCTCCCACCATCATCTAGCGGAGGGTGATCACCTCCCTCTTAGAGGGAAGGCTGGTCGGCCATGCCCAGATAGTCGATCAATTGTCTGGGCACACTACTCACGATTTTTGCTTCGAAGATCAACACCAGCTCGTACCACCCCTGCACCCATGGCGGTGTCGAGCGCGTCAACCACACCAAGGCCCAAATGCTCTCCATGGGCAGCAACGAGCGACAAGATAACTGGGACGAACTGGTTCCGCACGTCGAATCCGCCTACAACAACTCGGTCAACGCCTCCACTGGGCTGGCGCCTAACGAAGTCCACATAGGCCGCCTTCCGCGTCTGCCCCTTTCGGTCTTGGCCTCCCCCAACATTGGCGGCCGCCAGAGCCTCGACCGAGACCTCCTGGCCTACTGCAACCTCGCCACCGAGCGCCAACAACTCGCCTACCGCCTCGTCCGCGAACACCACGCCGTCACCACTCCACATCTGGCCCGCCGCAACAGCCCCATCATGGACGCCCTTCGCTTTTTACCCGTGCACCGTGGGCGGCTGGGCATGGGTCTACAACTACGCGGCCACTATCCGCCAAGGGGCCAAGAAAAACACCGACACCACCGTGCTCAAGACCAAGATTTCCCTCAACTGGATTGGACCGTTCACGATTCTCGCCGTAGGCCCAGCGCCGGCCTCCGACGTCCCCGACAACCGACCCCTCTACGACAAAGCACTCTTCCTCGACATACCCTAAGATCAACCTGGACGGGGGAAAAAAAAATAGAAGCTCTCGGTCGACAGAGTCGTACGCTTTCTGCAGATCGATGAAGCATACCAGGTACGTACAGAGAGATTTCCTCTGTCGTCCGAGCTCTTGCAACCGGCGCACGACGAACAACATATTAATCGTTGATCGTGCGAGGCGGATGCCGCACTGTTCCTCAGGCTAGGGAGTAATTCCTCGGTCTCGCAGTAGTTGCTGAGGCGGGACGCGACGATTTCAACAAAACTTTGCCTGCGTGGGCATCAAGCGCAATCCCTCTGTAGTTGTTGCAGTCAGTTCGGCCCTTCTTTTTGTGAAGGACCTTGATGATCGCATTTTTCCGTTGCTGGGGGACTTCTCCGGTTACCCAAACATTGACAAGGATGTTGTGAAAGCACTGGGCGAATGCCGAGTGGTCGATTTTCAGGCGTTCGGCCGGGAGACAATCTGGCCCGACAGCTTTCCAATTTGACATCCCCTTAAAGTGTTTCCGTCATCTCGTCCATGGATGGTTCATCTTCAAGCGAGGCAAGGCGGCCGCAGTGGCAAGAGGTCGACGATCGTGGGATCGAGTTTCAGCGACTTCGTGTTCAAGAGTTTGTGGCTAAACCCCGCCCATCGTTCACGAATTCGCACCTTATCCCGTAAGAGCGTGCCATCCTCGTCCCTAATGGACTGTTCGCTCCTCGTTTTAGTCCTTTCCAATCCTACCGTACTCTCAAGGTGCTTGTAAAAGCCTCTCTGGTCGTTGTTCGCTAGGAGTCGTTCGGTTTCGGCGAGGTACGCTTCGAAGTACGCATGCAGTCCTGCGGCAATCACCTTCTTCTGCAGGTTCGCACACGCAGATTCCACGCGGTTCTATCCCGGGGTTGGACACGCAAGAATTGTCGTGCATCCTCCCTCGCTGTCCATGTTGGTATCAATGCTGGTATCAATGCGGCCAAGGTTTCGGCAGACTCACACCATCCATGTCTGCGGCGGCGACGTGCAGGGGGTGGTACCTCTTTTTCGACCTCATCAATAATAGCCGTAGTGAAAAACTCAACCATACCAGACGTTTTACGAGGCTGGATAAGCTGGTTGAGAGTGGAAAAGAACCCTGGCGACTACTACACTTCCCACCGGAAACAAAAAGCTGCCTGTCGAACTCTCGGCGTTTTGTCGGTGTACGTATTTGTCTGTTGGGCGCAAAGTGACCACTGAGTCGGACTTTGATACGCTGCTGTCGTTGGAGTAAGAAAAATGCACAGCTATTAATGTAGACATACCGGTCGCGCCGGTGGTTCAAGTGGTTAACCTCGAATTCTACTTGTTTGAGTCCTGGGTTCGAGCCCCAGGTGGGTCGAATTTTGACTTTATTTGCAAAAATAAAAATAAAAAAGGATTCAATTGTTGAGAGCGCCTTGCAGCGTGGGTAGGCACAATTCGATGCGAGTCGACGAGGGAAGAAAAGGCTGAAATCTTCTCGCGATAAAAATGAAGGCACGTACCGTAGCGGGAAGGGAGCGGGAAGGAGCCTGCTATGTGACCCCGGATCTGAGTTACGAGTGGGAAGGAGAGAGAGAATATGATGTGCGAAGATAATAAATGGGATGAGAAAAAATAAAATAAAAAACATACCCTGGTGGATAAATTTTGATAGTCGTAAACATACAGCAATATGGGTGCGCCAACAAAAAACACGTACCATCACGTTAAAAATAAACGTATGATAGTGCCGCGCTTTTTTCTGGAGAGTTCTTCATTCTTCACTTTCTGTTCCTTAGCAGCTTAGTTTATTTTAGAACACTACATACACATTGTCGGATGGCAAGCATAACTATAGTCATAATACTAATAATCTGGGGTAGCCTGAGATTCTTATCGAGGCGCCATCTTCAAACAACCTTGAGAATAATAGGCTATCTATCATATAGGGTTTAGAGTAGAGTTCACTACTGATCCGTTTTTCATTAACCCAATTTTCTTAGCGTTCTCCAAAAAGTGAGCATTATGTTTTTATTGGGTACTTTCTTATTGGCGGTTTCATATCGGCGGGCCCATACTGTATACCTGGTACCTGGTACGTACTGGTAGTATATACCAGAGGGTCCACGAAAAAAAAAACGACACCCCACTCCGTACCCATTTTCGGACCCAGAGATGGGGGGTTGTATACTAAATCCAAGTAAGTTTCAAATATGAAAAAACTCGCTTTTTGTACGTGGTTTTCGTCATGAAATCCGCCCAACGCTCTGGTGGTTTGTTTTTCATTTTGACACTGGGGGGGAGTCTATTATTCATACTATTAATAAAAATATACCCTGGTACCTGGTAGTCCATAATCGTACGTACCTGGTAGGTCGTTTATTTTTGTCGAGCACCCTGGGTATACGCATACGCGTGCTTTCTTTCTGCCTACCAATCCCTTCGTTGTTGTTGTTGTTGTTGTTGTTGTTCTCACATTAACTCACAATTCAATGCAGTCCGTGGTCGCAGGACAGGCTCCAATAACTCTGGAGTGGAAGAAATACATCAAGTAAAAACAGAGGCAAAAAAAACAAAAAACAAGCATACGCATTCCACCACTGCGGACACCAGGGAAGCAAACAAAAGGAGACTATTAATAGCAGACAAAAACCTAAAAAAAGAAGATGAAGCTAAGCAAAACAAAAACAAAAACAAAACTAAAACAGACGCAGGTAGCGAAACGCAAAAAAAAGGCAAAACGGACCATACTAACAAAGACACAAAGAGGTACAAACGGGAATGAAAGAAAAATGAAAAAAAAGAAGGGACAAAAAAGCGATAATCACGGGCGGGGGGGAAAGAAAATACCAAATTGACTACCAGGTACTTTAGAGAAGAAGTATACTATTAATAGGTGAATCTCCTCATGGATTAATTATCGTATCAGCGCGACGTGTATATCGCCAAGGACGGGGCGGGGCGGAGCCGTGTGCCGTACCGCGCTATTAAATGATACGTATCATACATACGTGGTACAGAGTACGAGTGTGAAGTTTTTTTGATTTTTTTTTTCGATAATATTCTCAGTAGTTTTGAGTTTGCAAGAGACAGTCAGGCGTTTGAGGCCCCATGGCTAGCATTCGATATGCCTGACCGACAATACTACCAGGTATAATATTAGCGCGTCTCTGAAACAAGACGAAGAGGGAGAGGGAAGGAGGAAGAGTACACGACTATCGCCATGAGCCCCCCACCCGATGGGCGTATCCTGGTCCCGGAGACGACGGATCAGTTCTTATGGATTGTCATTGTCGGTGTCTTCGGCGCTTTCATAGCGGCGTTCGGGATCGGAGCAAACGATGTTGCCAATGCCTTTGCCACTTCAGTGGGTTCAAAGGCTGTCACGCTGAGGTAAGCCAGCCCACCACCAAAATCACATAATTAATAGTTGCGTACTCGCAGGGGATGCATGCAATGCATGCATTCATGTATGGAACGCAATTTCCACAGCTAGCTGCTGCTGTTGCTGCCAGCTGCTGCCAGCTGCTGCCATGCTCTGTGCAGCTGCAAAGTTTAACCCTGGCTGTAACACTTAGTGATCATATTGCGTTCGAAGCCTTTATACTGGTCTGAGGAAAAACCTGCTTGCTGCTCTGCTGCGTTGCTGTTGGTGCTGCTGCTGTGGCTGTGGCTGTGGCACGGCGGCGGTCGTGCAGGTCTCTCGTTTCTCACCACAAGTACATGCACAAAATGAAATATGGGCAAAAACAAATAGGGGTAGGGGGGGTTGCATATTTGATATTTTCATATTTTCTGGTATCCAAAAGTGAAGTACTCCTTCCCGTTACTCTCGGCTACTCAGGGCTCTCAGCCACATGCATCAACCACACACACCAGAAACGGCCCGACTCAAAAATCCGTTTCATAAATTCGATGGTGTACTCGGGCTGGTAGTAAGTGGTGGTTGCATATTTTCTGGCAGCCAAGTCAAGCAATCCTTCGTGGTTACTCTCAGCCTCATCAATCACACACAGCGGCAGCCCACGGCAGAAAATGCGTACCACACACCCCAGTCTAAACCATCATGAATACTCGTGCTGCTGCTGTTTGTGTTTGACGACATGGGTCCCTCAGGCAGGCCATAATTTTGGCGGGGATCTTCGAATTTCTGGGCGCTTTGCTGTTGGGAACACACGTAACGAAGGCCATCCGTGAGAGCATCGCAGATGTGAGTGATCTTGCACCAAGGGTATACGTATTTGTAGTTTTTTTGTTTATTTATTTTTTGCTCATCCCATTTATTGTCTTCGCACATCATCTTCTCTCTCTCCTTCCAACTCGTAACTCAGATCCGGGGTCACATAGCAGGCTCTTCTACCCCCTTCCCGCTGCGGTACGTGCCTTCATTTTTATCGCGAGAAGATTTCAGCCTTTTCTTCCCTCGTCGACTCGCATCGAATTGTGCCTACCCACGCTGCAAGACGCTCTCAACAATTGAATCCTTTTTATTTTTATTTTTGCAAATAAAGTCAAATGTCCGACCCACCTGGGGCTCGAACCCAGGACTCAAACACAAGTAGAATTCGATGTTAACCACTTGAACCACCGGGTCGACCGTACACCAGGTTTACTACTCTTCTGCTGTTCTGTGCACGTGCTGCCAGTGTAAGTATTCATAATATGTACTATTACGGGGGACCATAGTTAATAGGACCAAATATTGCGAGTAAAAATGGTCGAATATATTGGTTTTTATGTTGACCAGAGATCCTATTAACTATGGCCCCCCGTAATAGTACCCTGGTACCACGTTTTAATTTCTGGGCGCCTTGGTGTTGAGAGCACACGTGACGAAGGCCGTCTGAGAAAGTATTAAAGATAGATGTGAGTCGTGTTGCCTACCACCTGGTAGTTTTCTGCCAAAGGTACGTACACATGTCGCGTGTGTTCTTTGACCCGTTCTTTCTACCCGTCGACATCCAGCACCACACCAATGTCTATGCCGGTCCTTCCGTCCTAGAGATTCACGTTTTGTGATCACAAAACTACGCCACAGAGATACCACATTGTCATGCAGTAAGCAGAGTAGACAATATATGCAGTAAGCGGGTGTGAAGATATGGCCGAGGTAAGGGTAAGGGACGCAGGTGTATCTGGCAGCTGGGAAGCAGTGCTTCGCTTCTTCTTATATAGATCTTCTTTATTGATGACTAGAGCTGAGGAGGTGCTCTGGTAGAGAAGTGAGAGGTGGTGGGGTGGGACTCGACGCTCAGCCTTAGAGAGCATTCCTAAAAGACGGTTACTCTCAACTACCGGAATATCCGCCGGGTTAATCCATTCTTTGGATTTTTCTCGTATTCCTCAGGCTACGAAACTGCCGACTATATTATCTATATCTATAGCCCATGAGCACTCGACTCATATCACACGGGGTAGACAATTATAATTCAATGTTTTTTATACGGGATAGGCACGACATGATGCATTTTCTATAAAATAGAGAAAACGAAAGAAACAAAGAAAAATACTGCTGTATATAGATCGAAAGAGAACATGAAAAAAATAAATGGCGTGCCCCCCCCCCCCCGCCGTACGTGGCAGACACTTCAAAACAAGAATGAGCCAAATAAATAACAGCGCAACATATATTTGGAACAGAGTCAAAACAGGGAACCAACGGAAAATTAATACTAGGGTATGAGGCAAACCGAAGCACAACAACAAAAACAAATAACACCCTCCAGGTAGCTGCAGCTGTTTTACTACTGCTTGCTGCTGTGTACGTGCGTACGCGTGCTGCCTGTCAGTGTACGTATTCATGATATATATGGTATGTTTTTCTCCATGATATGTTTCTCTCCATGTTGATATGTTTTTCTACGTACGTACACATATACATACACATACGTGCTCCATTGTAAAATGTACAAGAGTACCACCGTACCACGTACGGTCTTGTACCCAGTAAAAATAACCCAGTAAGAACGTGATTGTGTTCCTAACTTACTTTCACGGGGTAATAACGACGACCTGGTACAGTACATGTATGTACTGCACTCTATTATGATCATGCTGCAGTGGCCCATCTCTTTGTGATCTCACATGTACGCCCACCGGTGCCGCTCTATCATGCATGCCCTCTGTCTTGTGCGTATTTACATACCTGGTACCAGGTATAGTATTCAGTACCATGGTATGTTTTTGGCAAAGGGAGTTATTGTGTAGTCTGATTACACCCTCGTATCTCAGTCTGATCAGGTTTATTGTGGTATAATAATAGTTTATAGGTGCTTTGGGCTCTGGTCTGCCTGTTATTTCCCCTTTGTTATTTTTTCCCCTTGGTTCTTTGTCCTAGGCTCATTCTTATCGGGGAGCGTTTTTTCCAAATTTTTCAAAGTTTGAAAATAATTGGAGATATGTATCGACATACGGAGGCGTTCGGTCACTATTCGTGAAATTCTCCAGAAGCAAAAATATCAAGTTCGTTAACATTCCAATATTTGGAAAAAAAAACAGGAGCATATGGAAGATTGAAAAATTGCGCGAAAAAAATGTCGAAAATATCGACAAAAAGCTCTCCGATAAGAATGACCCAAGCAGTGGTGTTTGTGTTATTTTTTTCTTTTTTCCAGCTCGTTCTTGTTCAAGTGTTGGCCACCTCGCCTGCGGGGGGGGGGGACGACAGATTGTTTCTCCTAGTTTTTGCTTTCCTTTTTTTTCTCTTTCGATTTGTCTACTTTGTTTTTGTTTTCTCTTCGATTGTTTCTTTTTGTTTCTCCATTTCATAGATTGTGTATGTCGTGCCTGTCGTATCTAGTGTGATGGCATGGCATTGCATTGCCCACTGCAGTGCTTACTGCACACGTGGCACCGTAGTATCTCTGTGGTGTAGCTTTGTGACCACAGAACTTGCATCTCTTCTAGGATTGGAGAATCGGCACGGACACTGGTTGTGCTGGATGTCGACGGGTAGAAAGAACGGACACACACACACATACTTTAATTTTCGTACCAACTTTTTATCGGAAAAAATGAGGACTCTGCATCGTTCTGGATCTCGTTGCGTAGAATAAGAACAGCACTAGTTTCATTTGTATGAAAGGCAGGACACGTGACAGGGCGCGAACAACCTCTACGTATAGTGCTGAACCGACGTATCACGTGTTTCATAACTTCGAGTACTGTGCTGAGTACTATTAATAGGAAGTAGAACATGACCATGCTACTATTAATAGTGCCACCAACTGGCGCAGCTGGTTCGAATGTGGTCTTCCCTTGTCTTCTCTTTTTGTTTTGTTTTTTTCTTTCCTGCGCTGATTCTCCGTGATTTTCATCATTTTTATTGCTCTTCCTTTTTTGATTGATAAGTAAGCGAGCGTACTGAAGGAGTCGTGTGGCGTGGTTGGATGATACGAACCTGCTCTGCTCGTTTCGTATTGTCTGACGCCAAGGGGCTGGGCATAGTTGACGAACGCAGGGCGGAGACGGCAGTCTGGGTAGCAAGGTACCAGGCGGATTAGCAGGGAGAACTTGGCTATACTACTCGTAGCACAAACTGCTTCCGCCATCTGGAGGGTGTGTAGGGCTTTGGTCTGCCTGTTATTTTCCCTTTGTTATTTTTTCCTTGGCTCGTTTTCTTATTCTGTTTACAAGCAGTGGTGTTTTTGTTATTTTTTCCTTTTTTTCCAGCTCGTTCTTTTTCAAGTATTGGCCATCCCGCCTGCGGCGGGGGGGGCTCGACAGATGATTTCTTCTAGTTTTTCTTTCATTTTTTTTGTTTTTCTCTTTCGATTTGTCTTCTTTGTTTTTGTTTTCTCTTTGATTGTTTCCTTTCGTTTCTCTATTTCATAGAATGTGTGTGTCGGGCGTGTCGTATCTATTACCTGGTAATATTTAATAGTATGATGACATGGCATTGCATTTCCCACTGCTGTACTTATACTGCATACCCTGGTATGTGGCAACGTAGCATCTCTGTGGCGTAGCTTTGTGACCACAGAACTTGTATCTCTTCTATTTAATAGGATTGAAGAATCGGCACGGACACTGGTTGTGCTGGATGTCGACGGGTATAAAGAACGGTTTAATGTGAAGAACACACACAAGGGGCAGTAGACAGAAGTAGGGAGAGTAGAGCATTTGCGATGTTGACGTACGAGTTCACAATACTATTATTACTACTGGTACGTACTGCTGATCTTGTTATCTTCTTCTGGCCGGTGTGCTTTTTGCTTTTCTTGTGGGCCTTGGCAGGCACGGCACAGCCGCTCGTGCAATGCCCTGCCTTGCCGCGGTTGTGTATGTGCGTTATTTATTTTGAACAGTTTTTTCTACCCGTCGACATCCAGCACAACCAGTGTCCGTGCCGATTCTTCAATCCTGGAGAGTTATACGTTCTGTGGTCACAAAACTGCGCCACAGTAGCAGATACACCATATTGTTATGCAGTGTGTGTGTTCTTCACATTAAACCGTTCTTTCTACCCGTCGGCATCAGTACGCAAGCAGAGCAGACAGTGCAAAGCCATGTCATATGTGATCATACTGGCTGCATACGACAGGCACGACATACATAAGACTGCTACAGTAAGAAGCAAGGGAAATAACAGGTAAACCCAACAATCACTAAATATCCTCCAGTACGTAGCCGAAGCAGGTTCTGGTACTATTAATAGTAGCATAGCCAGGTTCTCCCTGCTATTAATAGTCGGTCTGGCACATTGTTACCCTGTCTGCCGTCTCCGTCCTGCGTTCGCCAACTTTGTCCCACCCCGGGAGAGGATGCGTCAAACAACACGGAACAAGCAAAGCAGGCTCGTCATCCGCGCAAGTCGTAAGACTATTTTCATAAGGATTGTTAGTTTTCTCAAAATAACGATAAGAAAATCACGGAGGGTCATGCACGAAAATAAAAGGAAGACAATGGAAGACCACGTTCGAACCAGCTTCAGTAGTTGAGGGCACGAGTAGCACGGACACGTTCTACTTACTAGTCGGCCTGGTGCCGAGCTACCCTGTCTGCTGTCTCCTTCCCGCGGTTTCCCTTCTACTCCTCCTGTTGCCCCCCCTTCCCCGCATTCCCTTGGTCGGGTTTCCCTCCACACCTCTTCCCTCCACTCCTCCTGTTGCCCCCCCTTTCCCGCATTCCCTTGGTCGGGTTTCCTTCCACTCCTCCTGTTGCCCCCCCTTCCCCGCATTCCCTCGGGTGCCCCGGAGGATGCGGGGCGCTGATTACTCATATGTGCCTCATTCTCGTGCCACCTCGCCATGAACCGTTCGGCTGCTTCGGGGTTCCCTCGGTACCACTTCCCCGACATTTTCGTTGCGGTGGGCCACAGTTCGGTCTCAACTCCAAACACCAAGAGGGAGTGTTTCGTTGATCCTTCGGTGGCTCGGAACTTCCTAAGGGTTTTCCACTATGCATCTCTATGGCAAATCTTAAACTGTCCACCAGGTGTTGGTTTCTCCCCGCCAGCCATCGTCCTGAACAGTAACCGACTGGGCAAATCGCTCCTTGCTTTGCTCTGCCACGGTCCCAGCAAAAAAGAGCCACCGTTTACGGATGGTCGTTTCGATGCTCTCGCAACGTGTCATCTTGAGGGGCTTCGCGCACGAGAAGGTGGCGTGGTCAGCACGAAGTCGACGCTAGAAGCCAATGATTCGCAACGGGACTTACTTGGTGGTGCGCCGTTCGAAGCTTGGCAAAGCGTTCCGCTCTGAGGTTCGACGTCGCACACCCCGTACAGCAAGGTCTCAAGTCACGTCGGTCTTCAGCATTCGGTCTCTCAGGCTAAGCGGGGCGGCCGTCCCATCATACAACTCCGGGCCGTGCCGTTTGTGGCATGCCCGTATGAGATGGATCCGTCGGTCGATTTCGAGCGCGAGGCAGCGCTGTCGTTGAGAATGCCAGATAATAACACTGGGATCAGGTGACGTTGATGCCGCTGTCATGGCCGTGCCGCGTCCGGCAAACCTTCCCGTTTTTTTCCTCGACTGCCCGTCACGGTAGAGTTGGCCTAGTACCTTCGCCCCCAGGGAGGAGACCCCTCAAGATTCCGCCCCAACTTCGATCCGCGGGTGCTCCGCTCATACGGCGCGCGCTGGGACGCGGGCTCCGGCTCCCCGCCCGAGGGGAGGCACCCGTCGAGCCTGCGGAGGTTCGGCTTCGCGCGACATTTTATAGCGAATATGAATACATCGACCCGGTTCCAGAGAGGGCAAGTGTTTGGAATGGTGCGTCAGCCTCTGGTGACAAAAAGTATGGCAGGGGCTCGCATATGCTTTAAAAAACGAAAAAAAAACGTCGGACTACAGTACGAGCAGGCAAGCTGAGAGTCCTCTCGGCTCGCGGCGGGAACCACCTATTTCCTTTCGTAGCGTCGGGATGGCAGTACTAAACGATCAATAGCAGATATAGTCGGATCTGATAAGAAAACGAGGGATCACATGGGCCCTGCGAACAAGAGCACCTACAGCAGTGTATCTATCTGCGAGCCATGACCTGAGGTAGACAGTCTCTTCAAAGAGGGATCGCTTCAACGAACTCTTGACCAGTCGGAAGAGAAAAAAAATACGATGGTCCGTAAGGTGCGATTGCTTAACCAATCGAAGTAGAGCAATCGCCCATGAGTAACGATTGCGTCACCAATAGAAGCAACGGAATCGTAATCGTCCATAAAGCAACGATTGCTTGATCAACCGAAGAAATGCGAAGGCCAATCAGTCACGATGGCGTGACCAAAAAAGCAATTGCCGATTAAATACGACCGCTTGACCAATGGGAACAAAGCAACCGCCCACCAGTTTAGAGTGATTGACCAATCGGAACAGAGCAATCGCCCATTAGTTGTGCCGCGTGGTATAGGGTCAACAGCTAGTAGTGCCATTGTTTCAGCGAAGTGCGGGGCACCCTTATTTCTTCGCCGACCGTGCGAGACCCGAGACCCCCACTGACGACTCGAGGTCGTTCTTCGTAATTTTGATTTAGTCGTTTCCACATACGCGGCACCACTCGTTTGCCTTTTTTCTTCATTGGGCAGATTTTTCTCCCATCAACGCACTCAACGCCAAATGCCTCCACCTCCGACTCTGTAAATCACACAAATCAGTGCTTGAGCTAGACACTCAGGGTACCGTTTTGTTGTTTTGGCTGTCACCATGGCTGGCGGTCGAGTTAGATCACTTCTGCGGGGTGGAGGATCTCAACTTTGCAATAAGGGAATGATCGGAGCACGTATCATAGTGTGTGCCAGGTATATGACATCACACCCATTGGGCAGTTACTGCATGGTATACCCATTGTTGAAGGCACACCGGAAAACAAATCAGGTCATCGGGCGCTGTCATCCATGTGCAAGAACGCCCACGCGCAAGCGACTCTTAGCAGGATGCAGCTTTCCCTTGACGCGACCTGTCGAGCACCTCATAGCGCTTCGCGCTTAGTACAAACAATGTCTGCCTGATCGGCGAAAACCCGACTTGCTCCGTCCCGGCGTTGTGGGCATGCGGGGGGCTACGGCCATACGACTACGGCTATGCATGTACAAACTCCATGACGCTCGCTTCTTGGACTACCCAGGCGTCTTGATATACGGTGTGGTGTGCATCCCTTCTGTCTCATTGGGCGGTACCTCGATCAACGCTCTCAACACTATATCCCCTCTGCCCCCCCCACCCTCGTCGCCTACACCAGGACACCTGTCTCTCAAACAGCCCAGGAATCTTGATGTACAGAATACTGTAAGCCAGTTCTGCTTCATTGGGAGGCGTTCTACGATAGAGGTTCACCCTAATTTTCCTGAGGCTCCTCACTTGAGGAGTTCCACACCTCACCCGAAAACTGACGTCAGCTAAAATCACATTTCGTCCGGATGAACGGGCCAAGTATACCAAAACCTTTATTTTCGAAACAAGATTGGCATTCCGACGATTTTGGGTTTTAAGGGACCAACGGAGTCAACGCCATCCCCCCCCCGCCGCCGCCGCCGCCGTCCCCTACTCCAGGACACATGCTTCGAGGACAACCCGGGCATCTTGATGTACGGTATGATGTGCGTCTTGTACACGACGGGCACGTGGTTGGTCCTCGCCTCCTATCTAGAGCTGCCCGTGTCTACGACTCACTCCACTATTGGAAGCATCGTCGGGATGGTCGTGGCTTACGGGGGCACCGATTGCGTGGTCTGGATGGAGAACACCGATACCTTCCCGTACGTGCAGGGGATGGTGGCGATCGTCGCCTCCTGGGTGATATCTCCGGTTTTCTCGGGCATCGTATCGTTTTTTCTGTTCTTGGCCGTGCGCACGCACATCCTGCGCTCGCCGAGGGCGTTCGAGAGGGCATTCTGGGTGTACCCGATACTGGTCATGTTCACCATCGCCGTAAACGGTGAGAGTTTTGATATACCGTCAATCTCTGATCACAGTTTTTTTATACCAACCGTGAAGATGCGCGAACAAACGTCCGGTTTAGTGTTAGGCTGGACCGTCATGGTGGGTGGGCGTTCGTCAATGCAAAAACCCTCTCTGGTGTATACGTAATGAAGGACGCACAGCGCACCCGGGAGTGAGGGTCCCCTACGAGAACGACCCCAAGCTCCCATTGTTCACTATGAGACCCGGTAGATCTTGCCACCTTGTCGACACTATGGTTGAGGCGTACTGCTGTGGACGATACATGGCTATCAATCCTGTGAGCCCATGCGTTGGTTGATTGGGTTGGGGTTAGGATCAGGGATAACGTTGGTATCGCGCCCAGCGGTAGTGACCCTCACCGGTAGCGTCGAATACCTGGTACCAGGTGAGAGGTAAGGTACCCACACCCACACTCGTATTATGTATTCTCGCTCGACACCAAGGAGGTTGTTTGGAGGCCCGTCCTCGCCGCATTTTACGGAAGAAACAGAGAGCATCGGCCTCTCTCTCACTCGGCCGAACCTGTCGACTACCAAGACGAGGCCCGAGATCATCAGAGGTCGCCACGTCAATACTCGAGGCGAATCATGTACCGAGAATTTTTGTAATTCTGCTTGAATAAACATGATCGTCAGACGGCGGGGATTGGAAGTAGAAAAGGCCTGCCGCATGACAGCAGTCATGGTTCGCCCAGGCTGCTGCCTGTAAATCGCCCCCTCCCCCCCCCTATTACATATAGGTTGAGTTGGCGTCGGTTGACAACGGTACTGTAGAACATAACGCTCTATACGTGAGCTACACAACCAGGGTACCGATTTTTTGTTCTTGTTTTTGGCGGTCGGTCACACAACTGGTTGTCGAGATAGACACTTCGTGCGAGGTGCGTACAACCTTTCCCCGGCACAAGTGGGAAGTATCGTATGACGTAGTGTTTATGGTAAGGCACCCAATTGTCAGTTTCATAGTACTCCCATTGATGTCTGTGGAGGTGGGCGCACCGGAAGTTAAAATAACTCATTGAAGCTGTCATCCATATGCAAGTCCGCCTCACAAGCGGTTCTTGGTAGGATGCAGCTCACCCTTCATGCGACACCCCGGACATCTCACGGCGCTTCGTGCTAGGTGTCAAGCAATGTCTGCCTGGTCGGTGATAACCCTACATGCTCCGTCCCGGCATTGTAGGGATGCGAGGGTCTATGGTCATACGACTACGGCCATGCATGATATCGAGTACACCTCTCCTATCGAGTCCCCCCTCCCTCCCCCCCTCTATGGCCATACAACTACGGCCATATATGACATCGAGTACCCCCCCCCCCTCCGGTCATTTTTAAAGCTGGTTCTATATTGTGCGTGCCCTGCTCTGACAGGACCAGAATACATCTCGAAGCGCTGACGAGACATTAAAGGCATGATGGCCTGGGAGTCAAAACGACAGCCAGTGCCAGGGAGAGATATACCCAAAAAGTCGTCAGCATCTCTCTTCACAGAAACTGTCGTTCCAGCAGACGACGGCGCCACTGATCGGTTCTCCCCGTCTCCGCCCTCTGCATGAATAAATATCATCGTGTTGTTTTTTTTTTTTCTGGAAGTTTTTTTCTTCGTGTACAAGGGTGCGCAAAGCCTCGACCTCCACAAGACAGGCGCTCTCACCGCTGCCACTTGGGCACTGGGACTCGGCGGCGGAATGGCCCTGCTCGTGATCCCCACGGCCCTGCCTGTCATGAAAAAAAACGTGATCAAGATCTACAACGAGGACGGAACGCTCAAAGTGGTGAGTGATTTCGTTTTTCGTTTCGAGTTAAACCTTTGTCATCAATATGGTTGTGCTGGGATGTGTAGCACGTTGGATCCCTCGGGCTCGGGACTCCTATAAACTGATGTGCTTGAAGGTGTTGACTGCAATCACAGTAGGTGTTGATTTGGCACCGTTAGGGGTGGTAAGACGCGTTACACGTTGAATCCTGGGGACGCCAAGAGTAATTCTCACAGTAACGAGTATGTTTGGGTAGTGACCAGATTTCAGCCGAAGATAACTAGCGAAAACAGCTAAAAGTTATTTCCACGACAACGAATCACAGAATATTCTCAGATCGGTTCTATTATTTTTTCTCACGATTTTGTGTAGTGCGAAATCGAAAAAAACGAGGATCAAGTGCTCATCGTAGTGAGTGTGTTTCGGTGGTGAGGTGGCCTCATGTATAATACGTTTGATAGTTGACCTCATCAATGTGTTGAGAGTGCAATACGTTGGATCTTGCGGACTCCTGCTAGAACCGAGGATGAAATACTCGAGATAGATGGTGCGTTTTAGTCTCGAGTGGGCCTCATCGCCCATTGAGATGCGAAAACATGGATCCTCCGGAGTTCAACTAAGTGACATTTATCGTGCATTTAGTGCGGCGTGTATGTTTTCGGAGCGGTTACCAATGACGTGGCCACCCGACTAGTTTTCATCTTGAAGCTTGGAAAATGTCCTTCTTGCTTGCTCAATCTGCGGAGTATGCTCGACTATGATTACTTAGGGTGCCATGGCAAGACTTCTTGCACCCATTTGCATCTCTCCCAAAATGCGCGGCAGCCGCTAGACCGCTCAATCAACTGTACCACACGTATGTTGGACCTTCACACTTCGTACATACTGCTTAACCTCTGCAAGTCCAAATGCGAGTACTATTAGTTCGTTCCCGAAACGTCAGTGCAGCTCCAAAGGTGAAATATGGTGTATATAGTATGGAGTTGCCGAAGCACGTTTCCAAGGGCTCCTATTCGGGGTCAGGGTGCCAAAGAGGAAGGGCCCACTGCCGGATCGGAGTACCAAGCGGGAGCAGGATGCCCAGCGAAAGCAGTGTACCAAGCGGGGAAGCGTGGTTGGAGGGTGTCGAGCAGACTGTACTCTGGGGGTTGTAGTAGCCCGTTCACTATGAAATAATGCAAAAACGAAGAATGCTTCCGAGAATGGATTCGGCCTAAAAGAGCGATCAAGCATTCCTAAAGGCGTTAGTAACGCATGAGGCGGTAGCACTGCCTTCCAACGGCAACACCTCTGTAAGCACACACGAAGTATAGATTGGACGGGCGTGCATACATTAAGCAAGACGGAGGAAGTACTAGCCCTGGAGCACGTGGCAAAGCATACCACAAGCGGAAGTGTGCTATCCTTCAGCAGTGTGAGGCGCCTTGTTTAGTTACCGGCAGCGTCCCCAAGACCTTCCTCCTCTCAGCCTACTGGGAGAGTTCGACATACTGACAATCGGTTCGGAAACAGGCCCAACTTCTGTGTCGTTCGACGCAAAGCAAGCGACGCATAAGATCGGCCAACGCGGAGTCCGAAGCCATATGCCGACCCCCCCCCCCCCTACTTGCCAACCTCACGCCTATTCCTTCAGGTGCCACGAGAAACGACGGAATGCTGAGACACAAACCCCTCCTTAAGATGTGTTTTGCAGTCGTCGGGCTGTTCCATGTTTTACGGGTTTCCTACTCTTCGTGGATGACGGCACGGGCGTTGACCCAAAACCCTCATGCCAACCCGAAGCCAAAGCGGGATGGAAACGGAGGTGCATCGCACCTCCGCGGTCGTTTTATCGAGATACACACAACAGCCAAACCCGATCCAACCAAAGATACATTGCACCGCCGCGGCTGTTTTACCGTATCGCCAAACCAGCAACAACCGGTGCAACCGAAGACTCGAAGTGACACCAGAGCCAGCGGCATCGGGGCCTACATCAATAGACACCTAGACTACGACGTGCACGCGTCCGCGAAAGAATCGGAGTACGTGGCCAACATCCACGACCGGGCTGAGAAGTTCGACCCGCGCGCGGAGGAGGTCTTCAAGTACGTGCAGGTGGTGACCGCCGTCTGCGACTCTTTCGCCCACGGCGCCAACAATGTTGCGAACGCCATCGGCCCGCTCGAGACCATCTACATCATCTACATCGACGGCGAGATTAGAGCGGAATCTCGAGATATCGGCGCGCCGGGCTTTCTGATTCTGGCGCTTGGAGGGATCGGTATCGTTCTCGGCCTGGCGCTGTTCGGGTACAAAATAATTTCCGCCATCGGGGTCAAGATCGCCAAGATCACGCCGTCGCGGGGATTTAGCATCGAGCTCGGCGCGGCCGTGATGGTCATCATCGGCACTCGCCTCCGTCTCCCGCTGTCCACGACCCACTGCCAAGTGGGCGCCACCGCCGGTGTAGCACTGCTGGAGGTAAGCGCAAGCATATCCCGTGGTCTCGCATTTCCCTCCCATGTGTCTCCTCCACCAAAGAGGCATGATGCGGTGGGGGTGCCCTCGCAATTCCCGAGAATTCTAAGTCTAGGAGCCACCCACGTACATCGCCCAAGTCAGACAGAAAAAGTGCAACTAGATGAACAACACTATATCCCGGTATATAGCTAATGGGGTAGGCACAACGAATAAGACTTTTCGTAGTCAATTGCTGAGGCATAGGTAAATGTACACCCTTTCAGATTTGAATGGTGAAACGTCGGGTAGGAGTCAGTAGAGTATAATTCATAAGAGGGACTGCGTTTTCTGTACGTACCGTTTATCATTTTGTCGAGTATTCAGGTCTGATTGATAACGCCTTTTACATATATCCCAAGTCATTGGACTCTAGCTACTCTTTTATGTGTAAATGGTTTGATTGGAATAAGCGCCGCGTATCATCAGATAGCAAAATGGAATGAAAACACTTCGTGGTATAAAAGCGCGTAATTGGTATAATTGCAACAAAATTGATCTTCCAACGAAGTTGTTATCCCAACAAATTTGACATTTCCGCAAAATTGGATAAGTTCTTCAGCTGAGGAGCCCGCCAGAGGTCTGTTTTTGGGCGGAGCGTGATATACCCCTATATCGCGGCACGCGTTCAGCTCGTGCTTGGGTTCGTGAAAATTATTTGGGGACAAATCGACGTGGTTTTGAACCGGTGAAAGCGGGAAGTCACCCCACGGTAGGGGTTGCACTTTTTGGGCCAAAGGTTTCTGACCAATCGAGTTCCTCAAGTGAGGAACTACCAGTTAAGATGAAAACCTTACTCGTATAATTGTTTTAGGACTAGCGCATACAAGTGCCGGTCGGGTGGCACGAACGAATTTCCTCCAAGTATTGTATCGGGTGAGATATTGAGCTCCTATTGTGAGTGGCTCAGGAACTTCTGGTGCACCCCTACTGTGGGATAGCTCCGGGGATAAAGCAAAATACTTTGTTTTCGTCCCTACTTTTCACCGTCATGACTAGCCGCACTATATACAATACATACAGCTCACTCAGGAATGAAAGTATTTAATCCCCCCCCAACCCCCAACCACCGCCTCGTTCCCATCATGTTTTGTTTCGTTTGACGAACGCCACAGGGGGCTGGCGGTCTGAACGGGCGAGTGATAATCAAGACCCTCATAGGCTGGCTAGTCACGATCATCATCTGTGGTCTTTCGTGCGCTGTGCTGTTCGCCCAGGGCGCCTATGCCCCCAACGCCTTCGACACGATATAACCCGACGTTTCGGCTGACCTCATGGACAGTTCGGATTTGAAATCGTTTGCTGCTGCGAGCGTCCTGGATACCGGTATGTCCGCTTCGGCCTCTACATATAGCAAAAATCATGATAGTTGTCGGGCGGCGATATTGGCGCACGAATTGCGCTCCTGTCTATCTGTGGGGTGGGTGCCTGAACCTTCTGTTGCCTTTTAGTTCTCATGGGTAGGTGTGGTTGTTTCAAAAGTTGGGTTGGCCCACGAGCAAAGTAAAAAACCCTGTATAGTAACGAAACTGGCACTCATTTGTTTGCGACAGCGACGCTAGAAAAATTGGTTTAGAACTAGTGTTCAGTATCGAGTCTGGTCTACACTAAGTCTACAGTACATCCCATATATCAAGTGTTTTGCCTCCTGCTTGAGGTTGGCGTCACGATACTATTTCAGATTTATTCAGGGCAGATGCTTCTCGTTGGCGGGCATACACTGTATGCACTGTATGCGGCACCATCGATAAAATGCTTTAACGCGTCAACTCGAGCACGAACTGGGCCGACCCGCGTCATGTGCCGCACCAAGGATGGTACCATGGTACATATATTTCCCCTCTTCCATATATATAGCTAGCGAAGTTTCAGCAAAAGTGGTGGGTCCAGCCCTTGTATCGCCGGAGGTAATCCCCTCGCCTCGTGGGCTCGACTGTAGTGGTTCGTGGCATAGATATCTGTGTACCCGCTTTGTGATCGGCAGAAAGGCCGGTTGGGATCGTTTCGACGGTGTTGGCGCTCTCGAAGGCAACCTAGACCCTATAGCCCAAAGGGTGCCAGTTTATTATGTATGATATGTGGGATGGGTTTTTTCTAGTGGCTGTGCAACTCGTTGTTTTATGAAAGTCGATCCTGAGCTACTGTAGATCGGATCAGTCATACTCCCTACATTTACAATTATTGTGTGCGTGATGTTTGTGTGGTCCGTCTGAAAAAATAAATACCGACATGTAGTGACTGGATCACGAACTCTTGCAGAGGGAACTTCGCGAGAGAGGTGACGTAGTTCCTTGCGGATTGCTGAGTAGGTTCGGGCGTATAGTCGTGTCCACGTTACAGAAGCACGCTCGTAGCTGTATCAGTCGGGAGTTCGTTGCGAAACAGCTGTATATCTATTCTGGCATGTGTGGGCTGGCCTCACCGGGGGTGCCAACCGTGTTGAACAATATTCCGATATGGATCTGGGCACACTTGAGTCACTAGCAACTCCCAACAGCTTATCGTGAGCTCGGGTGCGGGACGAGCAATCTCGGAGTGTTGAACACAAAGCTTAGCGTTCAACGCGAAGATTTCAGTGACATCTAACACGAAGCTCATACTCGTAATGTTGATAGGGAGCTTTTCAATTGCAGGGGTGGAGGGTCTTGCTGAGCGAGCAAACACGCTGCCGATGGCAGGCAGGTCTTCTTTCTTCGCCAGGAGGGGAGAGCAAAGTCAGTTCAAGTGGCTTGTGTTATGACAAGAAGGATAGTAGGCGTCGAAGTGACCAGCACACTTTGGATAGTGTCAGCTTGTGAATCCTCCATATAGGGGTCTTGCTGAGCGGGCAATACGCTGCCGATGGCAGGCATGCCGGTATCCGCCAGGGCGGGAGTGCATAGAGTTGGTTCGAATGGCTTGTGTTACGACAAAATATGGTAGTGATCGTCCGAGTGACCAGCACACTTCAGATAGTATCAGCTTGTAAATCCTCCCCATTTGGCGTGCGGCGCAAATTATATGTTCTTCGTATCGTCTTTTTTTGCATTTACCAGTACCAGTATCATATATACGTACTTCCCTTTTGTATCAACATCATGTCTTCCCTCCGACAGTGTATTGTACATGTTCCGTTCCGACTTGAATCGAGTGACCTATGCGTTGTCCTTTGTATTGCCTTGTTCTTCCTATATCATATGTATTGGCTTATTTCGCCGTGCACGGTTCGCGTTTTGCCGTGTGCGGGATCATTATGATTATAACCGGTGGTCTTTCGCTGAAGGGGACTAGCATAGTGTCTTGACGTCAAACGTCTGCCCGAGAGATCTACTACTAGTGTTTTTAGTGATGTGTGCTACGATACGGGTGGCGCCTATTTGTTTTCAGGCTTTTCCCATGAGGGCTTCTTTTTCTCTCCCCCACAAACTGATTTTGAGAAAAATCGGATGCTTAAGGTCACGAAAGATCTTATCCACCCCCCAACCCCCGGGTTAGTGGGTGACTATTGTCTAGATATTTGAACGGAATAGACAAGTCAGTCCCTTTTTTTTATTAACACGCCGTGTTTGGACCTTGGTCTGGTTCGCGCCTCAGCAGGCAGCGAGTGGTGCAGCTTTTGTGTCTCGTCTACAGTAGCTTGTAATTATCTTGAGATCGGCCGTTTGCGCTGCCTCACCAGCGATCTCTACCTGGAATTACGAGGGTGATCAAGTGGTCGAAACTGGCCGACGTCTGGGGTACTCAAAATCAGACGAAAACAACCCCCAGCTGAACGTTTTCATTTCACCTGCGGACAGCTACAGCTCCTCACAAGCGACGACAGCCAGCCCTCGAAATTGAGGTACGCTCCTGGTTGGGTGTAGGAGGGTCGGATGCGTCAGACAGCAGTCGTGGGGTAAGGCAATATACCACACCTCCTGAGACGCCGGTTTTCCTCAAACCATGCGGGGTGCACACAAACAAAAAATGACGGCTTTGGAACGTTTTCGTCAAGAAGGTTACCCAGACGCATCACTCGACGTTTTCAGTAGGCACTCCCTGTTGTCCAGAAACCCAGCTCTGAAATTCGTCCGAGAGGGTGAGAGCTTTCTTGCGTCTTATACGGTAGTAAGTCACTGGTCCCAGACGTGGGACCGACGATATTGGGTACCATGGTAGTATTCATATCCTCAGATCAAGAACCCTGTCAGTTAGAAATCTTGAGGCTAAAAACAAACCGCACTTATCGTAGCACGCGTGCAAAGTACAAGTAGAGCCGAAATAAAGCTGTTAGGGCCTCTGATCGATCATGCCCCCCGATCACGTGGTAGTTACGGTATTTTGCAATATCGGAGACAGGGTGCATTGTTGCGAGACAACGGAAAATCATGTATAAAAACGACGTGTCGACGCAATCCCTACAGGGATGCGTCCCGCCCGCATCGGGTGCGACCACGATCGAGGTTTTCGCTGACTGTTTCTCCCGAAAGCTGTCAATGATATAACACCGGAGATGACGCCTGTAGCACCTCCTTCCGGATGGTGCTTACCTGCAGTAGTGATCTTGCGCGCACTCTCGAAGGGTTCTGTAGTTGGATGACATATCTCTTAGCTTAGGGGGGACGACGAAAAAATTCTCGTATACTCCTCTGTCGACGATTATCGTCCAGGAGTTGTCGCTGGTGGCGATTACCCTCTGGTTTTTTAACTTCCCGACACTTACCTGCCGTCAGACATTGTGCATTGTCGCGGAACGAAAGAAAGCCGTAGATATATATGTCAACACAATCCCTACGGGGCTGCGTTCCGCACAGATTACGACCACAATCGGTTAGATTCGCCAGCCGTTTCTCCCGAAAGTTGCCGATAATTTCACCGGAGATGACGCCCGCAGCACCTCCTTCCGGCTGGTCCATACCTGCGAAGTGATATTGCGCGGTTCTTCGAGGACTTTGTAGTCGGACGCCCTGTCCCTCAGCTCAGGGGTGTCGTTGAGGGACCTCCCGGATGCTCTGCTGTCGACGAGTATCGCCCAGGAGTTGCCGCTCTGGTGCTCACTCTGTGTTTTTGAACTCCCCGAGACCTACTGCCGCCAGGGCTTGGTCTCCGGGCCTCTGCCCAAGCAGCCCATGGCCGGGGATCTATGGAGTTCCTTTTCGTGCTCGCGTACCGTGGCCCCGGATGTGTAGGGCTGCATGCCCTGCGCGCCACCAATAGGCCTGGCGTCCTGCATGGCAGTGGTGACCACGAACAAATATGCTGCTTGGACGCCCAGTTTTTCCATGGAGCTGTAGGGTGCTGCTGCTGAAAATTATTGAAGAACTTGGCGTTTCCGATGGTCTGCTTCTTCTGGGGCTATGATAGCACTCGTCATCTGCATTATATGTGGCCAAGCATACAGAGCACCACACTTGAAGGGTCCTCCCTCCGGGTCTTGTTATGGTTGGGGCTGTACTTTCTTGGAGCAAATTTCCTTCCCGTCTCCCAACGGCTTGCATAAATGCCTGGCATGTAGCATTTCACACCATCGAGGTCATCCCGAGAGTTTGCATGGGGGCATTCCGCAATTATTTGACGATGTGCTTGAAGGATGTGAAAGGAGGTCAACCTACATTTTAGGCATCGTCGATTTTGATGCCCGAATTCGCGGTAGCTGAAGCGGGTATTGCGCGCGAAATTTTAGTCAAGCGTGAGGATGTTGAGCACAAGGTCGCCCAAACGTTCTGGGGAATGAACTCTCCGGTATCGTGGAGGTGGATTAGTGCTGTCTCCAGTCTCCATGATGCACACAAAAAGTCATCTGGGTCCTGGTCCTGCTTGATCCTGGCCTTGGCCAAATCGCACCAGGTCGGTGGCGTCGCTGATGACGTCATTTTTTTCTTCGAAACCCCTAGTCCATGTCCGAACCCATCTTTTGTTTTTTTTTTCCTCGTGACGCCGCACATCTTTGTAGTCCCCCCCCCCCCCCCCCCCCGTTCGAAGCTACAGCAGGGAGAGCACAGAGGGAAAGTTGGCGTTGTGGCGCAGTCCGTTGACCGGGTTACCAGCGACCGTCAAGTGCGGTTTTTCCTACGCCGTAAGTAAGCTGCATACAATACGCCCGCACTGTGGTTCAGGTCGACATTGGCCCGCGCAACCCTGGGAATTCTGGAAATTGAACTCTCCGAAAAGAACGATCCTGAGTCTATTGTCCACGGTGTGGAATATTGTCAAAACACATATTCTAAGCAGAACTCTCCTTTATATGGTATCTGTAACAACACGAGTCCTGCCGTTAATCGCGGCATGTACCTACAGGTTCTATTGCTGCTAGGATGCGCTGTGAAGCTGTACTGCAGCCTCCCTACGTAACAGTGATCACGACAATAGGCTGCGGGTGCCTAGGTGCTGACATCACACTATTAACACACGTTGTTCACTTTGTTGCAGCTTGCCTTAGCTCGCTTGTCTCGCCCGGGTGTATGATACCTGGCATGTGTGTTGATAGAAGGGGCGGTAAGTGGATGTAATTTCTAGTGATGAAATAATTATTTCAAGTGTGCTGAAATAATGCGTTCAGGTTCCCAGTGTGTACCAGTACGCGTATGTGTACGTAAGTATTGGTCCTCCAGCAGCTTCAAGCCCTCAGACCCTAACAGGGCCAGGCTCCTTAAATCTGAGACTGGTTTACATGCTGTTCGCACTCGAACGGAGTACGCCTCGGGGCAAGCGCGGGAAGGTCACAATTGGGTTGGCCAATAATGCCGCTATTAGTTGAAACAGTCCACGTGGATGGGCATCGGTGCGACAGACGCGGTGTCGGGCACAGCCAGGCACGAGAGGCCGACAGGACACGTATCACAGGAAATATTGGCCCTGAGCGTATTGCCTTTTTGTTGGTGTTAACTGAACACCACCACCACCAGGTGTTGCCTTGCAGTTTTAGAGAGCAAGCCGGAAAAAAGGCGTCCTCATTCCTGGTGCGTTTCATCTGAACCTCCTATGACATAGCAGGGAGTTTCACCTCCTACGGCCCGAGTCCAGCCAGCCTACACCTTAGACCCTCCACGCAGTACCGGTTAAGACAGTTAGTTATCAACGTACTAAATCCCAGCACCGCCGCCCTGCAACCGTATGCATGTATGTGAGGGGACGCAACAGCGTGAGCTGTTACTTCAACGCCACTCGCTATGTAATCGAGATACTATTAATAGTATGCAATAATGCGTGCCAGTTTTTACGTCGTAGTGTGTATGTGTATTTACACGCTTTTATTTAGTACCAGGTATTCTTATATTATTATTATTGTCATTATGCTTGCCATCCCACAATGTGTAGTGTTGTTCTAAAAAAAGACTATATAACAGAAAGTGAAGAACTCTCCGGAACAAAAGTGCGGCAGTATCATACGACGAATAAAAACCGATGTGACGTTCATGAAGAGCTACTACAACCAACATCCCTCCATCTCATCCCCCGAAAAATACTATTTTACTTCATTTACCTTCCGACAATGTGTAGGGGCATTTTTCATTCTGAATGAAAAAAACTGTCAGCATTCGTCGAATACCACCAATATCACGAGTGTTTCCCGTCCGCGGCGCTGGGTGCGCACGGCATGAGCGGCGGCTGTTTTGCTGCCTGGTGCGGTGCTGATGGGTGCTATCATCCAACAATTCACCTCCCCTGCGTGTTCGCAAATAAGTACGCACACAATACCACCCTTTACCCAATAATTGCATATACCGCTATGATACATCATAGAGTTACACACTACTACATATATATTCGCCGTGTGTCCTACTCCACATCCACTTCCCAACCTCACACCGGAAGCAATCCTCCCTCTCCCTGCCGGCCAGGCGGTCTCGCAGGGCGAGCTAGTATTGGCGCACCCGGCACGAGATCGCGGCCGCGGGGTAGTCACCGACACGGCCTGGAAAAGGTCTCTACAGACATTGTTCTTGATAAGGATCCCCGTCCGTTCTTCCGACCATGCTCGTCGCTAACTGGTCGATGTATTCGTTCTCCTCCCTTCCGAGGCGGCCTAATATTTCCACCGCAAGAGACAAGTTTATGGCTGCGCTCGTCTGAGGACACTTGTTTTGAACGGGCGTAGGGGTTACACTTTCGCGCCTCGTTTTGGAGGCAGCTGATCCGCCTCGGCATGAGCTGCCAGCCCCCGCATGAGGACCCTTGCTTGGGGCTCTGCATGCGTGACGTCGAGGAGCATCGCCTTGTTGTAGTACTCTGACAATGTAGCGTCTCAAGGCCTCCCCTCTCGACTCTATCCATGCGGAGGTTCCTGTCAGCGTTGAACAGCGCTCCGCTTTCCACGTGATGGCGGATGGGCAATCGCTTGAAGGTGCGAGACAGCGTGTAGACTACCGGCTGATGCCGTTTTCCCCGCGCGCCTGCTCGGTGGCATGTGCGCGCCTGACGCGGGTTGGTTTGTCGTTTCGACCTCGTTGCTAGGAGCTCCTCCATTCCCAGGAAGCGCCGTTCCCAGGACAAAAACTCCGAATCTGATATGATTCATGCCGGGTCCACACGCGTCGCCCTCAAGCAGGTGGCTGCGTCTGGTCCAGAGAGGCTCTGTTGCCGAGCCCTGGCAAGATCTCTGGTTTCGGTTCCCCCAAGAGGCGACTTTCGGATTCGATGGGCCTGCTTCCTAGGGGAGCTGTTTCAGAGAAGAAACGTGCCGTTGGTACCGCACCCGGTTCACCTGCTGCCCCAGCTTGTGCTGCGCCTTGTGAGAGCTCATCGTTGCGGCGTCATGTGCCGGCAACACCTCCGCATCAGACTTCCTTGAAGCTCCTCCCTCGTTCGCACGGAACGCCCTATCCTTCCAGATTTCGGGGGGCACGTTCGACATTGCCTTATCCGACACATGGATGATGTCGTGAATGTCCCTGACGTTATTACACATGGGGCAAACGAGGTCCGAATTGAGCAGCTTCCCCCAGAATTTTCCCCCCAATGGACCGGAGAGGTCAGCAAGGACCTCTGGCACCATCGCCACCAAGCTCCCCATGGATGCCGACATTCTCCGTGATTCAGCAAACGACAGTCCAACCCCCCCCCGGTTCCCGTGGAGAGGCTCGACTGCGTTTTTGGTGGGGTTGTAGCGTCAATCGGTTCGCCGGGCATCCGTCCCCAAAGGACGACGATCAGTTCGCTGCCCCTGGAAGCTCGAGAAGGCGCTCTAGCATCCACATCGTGCCAGTGTCTGCCCGCTGACATGCCGGTAGTGGCAGCACTGGGTCGATTACCCGCTCCACGCAGAAGGTCCGCTGCACCATTAGGATGGTGTCGATGAGGTTCGCCGAGTGTTTGTCCACTATAACCGGAACGATGCGCGCGAGCCGTTCTGCTCCCCCGTTTCGGACCATCTCCACGTCGCTATCCGCCACGAATGCATCGTTGTCTATGGGCACGCCAACCACCTTTACCCCACCCCCTTCTGCAATGCGAGCACCGGTGCCCCCCAGAAGTGCAATCTCTTCCGGCGTAGGCGCATGCCCTTTTGGAGGCGAAGCAACCGCCTCGCTGGGGGTAAGGGCAATACCTACTATGCACAGCTCGTGCTACGGAAAGGGCACGACCATCACAGTATTCGGTCCGATATCTGACGTACCGATGCTGGTGTCGTCATGGTAGGCACAGGATTCAACACCCCGTGGTTCGATTTTCCCACGGACCCGCTTCAGCACTGGCAGCGGCGGCATGCAGAACAACACCAGGCCTATGGCGCCCCCTTGCTGCACCCCGCTGGAATATTAGACATTTCGCCGCTCTGCCGAATCCATTTGGAAGAATACAGTGGCAGGCCTCTCGCCGTAGCATTTGTTAGTGAAAAGCGTGAGCGCCGATCCGCAAGTGCCCGCCTCGGCAAACACGGCCGTCCGTTTCACCGTCTTGAAGGCGTTGGAACAGTCGGTTAGGATGGGCTAGTTTATTGCCGCCTGATGCACCCGGGCGCGTAGAGCTACCTGCTCGACCGTCCCTCGAACCCCGACCCCAAACTGCCTTGGCTCACAATAAATACCTTCCAACCCGTGGCCGCCACCCCCGCATAGCCCGGGCTGTGAGAAGACGTCTCCACGTCATCCCTATACATACGGGGTGGCGTTTTCTCCCCAAGGCAGTGAGATGTTGGATTACAAGAAGGGCCCCCAGAACCCCTGCGGGAATGCACCGGAGTCGTCGAAGATCCACCTCCAAAAGGATTCGACGCCAGCTCCAAATTCCTCGCGGCCGCGGCCGGTCCTGATGCTCAGCTGAAGGTGTAAGAAGCGTACATCGTTACCCCCCGCGCCTGATAACGCGTTTCGGTAGTCGATAACGTCGAGGGCCACCTGAGAATCAAAGTATTCCTCTGGACGCCATTTGGGAACACTCCCTTCCTCCAGTTTCGTGGATCTTGCTGACACCGCTACCGATACCGACTCGGAGACGGTATTGTCCCAGGAAATTATTGGCAGTCACCCGCTCCCATCTCGCCTCATCGCCGGGCGCGCGCGTTTCCGCCAAAAGACCACGTGCTGCCACTGACACCCCACCCGGGTGGCGAGATGCTGACAAGGCTCTCTCGCAAATGCCCGCGTCAGTCTGTTTTGTAGGTTGGGCCCCTGAGCCATGTCGATGCTCGACTGGTGTACTCCATCGGTCACGGAGAGAATAAGAGTGGCGCCCTCACGTTCGACAGACGCGAACCTCTCGCGTTGCTTCTCCCGGCTGCCCTGCGAGTGTAGCAATGCTGCAACGATGTACCACAGCTTGATGGCCCTCAGGAGCGAACTTGGCGCCTCGGAGTGTCTGTGTGGCCGATGCGCTTCAAGGGCGTGGCTAAGGAGGTCCAGCACGTGGGTGAGAAACTTGGCGTGGGTAGTAGCTAGCCCCGGCTGCACCTTGACAACGGTGATGAAGCGTTCGTTGTTGGAGATGTTCAGGAGAAATACCATCAAGCGGTCGTGCTACTCCAACGAA
Source organism: Nereocystis luetkeana (assembly GCA_031213475.1). Taxonomy (NCBI): domain Eukaryota; class Phaeophyceae; order Laminariales; family Laminariaceae; genus Nereocystis; species Nereocystis luetkeana. The sequence goes on from JARUPZ010000020.1 coordinate 6,699,227, forward strand.
ATTTGGTCCCACGGGTAGCATAACTCTTTCTTCCGTTCACCGCAGTTGTTGTCCGGCCTTCCTCCAATTCCTGCGACCGTAATGCGAAGTCCAGGATCAGCCATAACTGCTGCCTCCAGTGATTCCCGTCCCCCATGGCGGGCTGTGCACCCACGTATACCGCAAATGACTGGTGCCAGTTACCTACCTCTACGGATAGTTTCCACCAAACACCGCGCGTGCGTAACGGGCTGGTCTCCACGCGGCAGTCCTACCACTCAGTGCCCCCGAGCAACTGTCGCTCGACATCCCCCGCACATCACGCAGTCTCGGCTGGCGCCAAAGAATGCACGGAGTCGCCCTACGCTCCCCGATGCTGCTCCTCCTCCCTCGCTACCTCCTCCTTCCCTGCGAAGTTCGCCCTCCGCACAGCCGCCCCCTCTCGATCGAGGAGCTGAGGGCGGCGCGCTTCCCCCTCTTCATCGAGGAGCCGAGGGCGGCTCGCTGCCTCCGGGTCGAAGGATGCTTCCCCGGTTCGTGGCGGCCTCTCTCCGAGTGCTTGTCGCGCTCGTGACCCTCTCCCAGACCCACGCGGTCGGCCTCGTCTGGTGCTTGTGGCCGACCCACCTTCGGTTTCGTTTCCAGGTTCAGATGAACTATCCTCAAGTGTTGCTGGGGTGGCGCCGGGCCGTGTCAGGGGAACCCCCAGCGTCCCGGCGGCGTGATGTCCTTATCTTTGGCCGTTTGGAGGTTTGTCATGGTTACTAAAACAGCATTTCCCTGATCCATTATGCCCCCTTGATCGCGGGTCGCCCTCTGACGCCGGAGTTTCTCCGCCCGGTGGTGTAGCCCCCGCCACCGCAGGCAGGTTTTGTATGTATGCATGCATGTAAGTACAATATCTATGCGAGGGGACACAACAAGGTGAACCGCTGTTGCAACTCGCAATACATATACAGAAATATGTACGGTAGTATATAAGTTTAGCAGTAAGAAATAAATGCTTGCCAGGTTTGTTGTTGCTTAGTTACGTGTGCTGCTTGATGCTAAGTACCAGGGTACAATTGCTTACGTCGCCCGGATGTCTTCCGACAAAAGGGGCGGGTGATTACCTGTCCAGGGGACCGATAAGGTCTGCCAGGAGCGCCTGCCAGGTCTCCTGGTGGGGGACATTTATTAGACGTCATGGGTTACTAGTGCCGTTGAAGGAGATGCCAGAGAACAACCAGTTTTGAGTGCGTGGTGTGATGCAGTACCTAGGTTTATAGTCAATAGACAAACCGCATATCCGTAGGATCCGTTAAATAATAAAACTCCGTGTTGTATTGTATCTCAGTTACCCTCTGGAATAAGATATTTGTATTGGCATTACTGGTACCTAGGCTAGTATTCAACGCAGTTGGATCGTACTCCTTCAACCGTCTGGAACAAGAAATTTGTGATTGCAATACTGGAACGCAGGCTAGTGTTCCAAGTAGCCTGAGGAGACGCGGATGTACGCACTGGGTATGCCCATACGTCAGGTTTCACGGGATGCTTACATGATTGAAGTTGCGGTGGCGTACGTACCCTTGCCAGTAGATTGTAGCCCGTTGAAGCCAGAGAGTACTTCTGGCTTCAAGCCACCTGCCGCACCTCCCCCCTGTGTCACTCATTTCACTTGCCTCCTTCAGCAAGCTTCGCACCAACAAATAAGAGAAGGCCATCAGTACGAACTGGGTCTGACGGCCTAGCGCAGACACCTGTGTCACACTTCTTCTGTGGATCTTGATCACCTATTACGGGGGACCATAGTTAATAGGACCAAATATTGTGAGTAAAAATGCTTGAATATATAGGTTTTCATGTATACCACAGGTCCTGTTAACTATGGTCCCCCGTAGTAGTGTTCTTGCCTTCTCCGTATCACAGTGGCGCGGTGAGGTAGTAGCGATGATGCAGTGGTTTATGGTGATGGTGATGAGGTGGGAACACCCAAGGAAAAAGCGTAGAAATTACGGTTAGCGTTAGGGTCGGTAGTAGGTAGAGTTGGGTATCTATCGCGTAAATGAATGAGATGGAGTCATGGATGTGGTTCGGTAGCGGTACACTTTCGAGACAAAACATACATCACTCACCGAGATCCTCGACTGGAGACCTACCTTGTAAGTAAGTAAGTATACTCCGTTGCGCGTAGAACATCCCTATCAATATCTCAGATACATACATACCGGTACGTATATCATAGGATTATCGAGGTGTACCGATCTTCTTATCTGACATTGTTTGCTAGCGGTTGTCGGGTGAGGTACAGAAAAACCTCCGAAAAATCGGCGCTATGTACCCCTTACCTGACGTATACGATCGCACGCGTCGGTATTATATCGAAATATGGACCTTTCGGTCTATAGTATATTATATACCTGGTATATAATATATATATACTATATATAATATATACAATATATATATATATCGAACGCGCTTTGCCCTCCATCCTCACCAGGCATCCCCGTATTTTCTGCTATTTTTTAACGAGAAAAATCTGGTACAATTTTTATTAAAAAACTAAAAGAGTACGTCAGCTGTGAGTTCAACCGATCGGCAGATCGATCGATACTCAACTTCGCAAGCTGCGTGAACCGCTCGCGCGTTTTTTATTATTTCCCTAGCGATTGACTATACTGGCGGGTGACTCCCCTGGATGCTACCAGGGTCGACGAGACGATAATACTTGTACCATTTCGTGCACTGAAACAGCAGATCGACACACGCGAAGGTCGGGGTACATAAGACACTCGAAAGTTGGTTTACAACACAGGCGGGCACACCGACACCATGAAAATTGTTCAATACACTCCCTGTAAATGTTGCAGCAGATCTTGACGTGTACCAGTACATACATGAGTACGCACGTGTTTGTTGGGGAGTCTCACTGTCGTACATGTTCTTGGCCTCTTCTGCTCTTGATATATGAAAAACACAGCAGTATGCACACACCTGTGAGATTGCAGAGGGTGGTCCAACAGCGCAGGAGGTGATGTTCGTGATTTCTGTAGGCAGGCTAGCGAGTGGCGCATTCTGATCCTACAGCTCTTTGTTCCGTCTCAAGCGTCCTACCAGGCTGCAATTTATAGACTACTGATGAACGAAAAGTTTCGGCGTATCGACTTGCTACTACACTGCTGTTGTATACCAAAGATAGAAGTAACGGCAATGTGGCTGGTGATGTGAGAGCGAAAGGACAATCACGTGCCACGTGGCGTGACCGCGCGAGTGACGGCTAAATCCGGGGCCACGAAATAAAGGCCCCCGTTTTCATAAACAAAGACCTTACAATAAAATCGAAAACAACCGTGTTTTTACTATTTTTTGTACTGTACGTTCCCAAGGGGTCTCCAGAGAGATGTATATGGAGGCGTTTCTTTCGGAGAGAGGATAGGGTTTTGCGCGATCGTGACGGCAAAAAATCGGCGACGCGTGACCGACGTGACGTGGTGTGACGGTGCGTACCGGGAAACGTAATTTCAACGGGTTCAGGCAGTTGGGGTGGTAGAGTAGGGGAGGGCGGGGGAGAAGGCCCTGGGGTGGTGAGCTGTGGTGGAGGCAGGAACACGAGTGAAGTAGCGCTGGCTGGAGTCGCTGAATACTGTGTGGGGGGGTAGTGGTGCAACGGGGATTGCGTTGTGGTGGGAGCCTGCAGCGGCGGAATAGAGATTGCGCGGCAGGGCCCGCCAATTGGTCTCGTCGCGCGACGTCCCCGAGGACAGCCGGACAGCCACCTTGACGGCTGCATCGGCCATGAAAGGCTTTTGTCTCTCTGGTACCACCACCCTGCCTTTAATAAGCCTGAAAGTTGGTCATGCACAGACACCTGTGTCACGCTTCTTCTGTGAATCATCCTCTTCTCTCAGGCACTTTTGCCCTCTCCATATAATATCACAATTCTCTGTCTTTCTTTGCTGATTGATGGTGCAACAGCATACAAGTATATATCATCGAAATCGTATCGATTTATATCTCGTTTATAGGTATTGTTTCGAGCTCGATCATCGTTGTGATACTCATCACACATCAGTATATATCCTGCACCTAGCTGGTACCAGGTACCAGGTACCAGGTGTATTCATTATATTATAATACGAGCGATATAATACTATCAATATTGATATTAATATACTTGTATGTATATATATATATTATTTTTTTTGCTCATCCCATTTATTATCTTCGCACATCTTTTTCTCTCTCTCCTTCCAACTCGTAACTCAGATCCGGGGTCACATAGCAGGCTCTTCTACCCCCTTCCCGCTACGGTACGTGCCTTCCTTTTATCGCGAGAAGATTTCAGTCTTTTCTTCCCTCGTCGACTCGCATCGAATTGTGCCTACCCACGCTGCAAGGCGCTCTCAACAATTGAATCCTTTTTTTATTTTTTGCAAATAAAGTCAAAGTCCGACCCACCTGGGGCTCGAACCCAGGACTCAAACAAGTAGAGTTCGAGGTTAACCACTTGAACCACCGGGGCGATATACGGTATTACTATAGGTATATTATTAATCAATGTAATGAAACATGCACATATATATCGTAAGTTTTAACTGAAAGAAAGTGGTGACGCGTCCGTCCATTGTCGACGGCTACGTAGCAGCAGTGGTGGTGGTTGATCGCCTCTCTGATGCAGGCTGCTTTCCTCTCAATAGCTCTTGGCTCCAGTGCCCTGCTCCTATATAAATGTACCCGTATACACTGAGTATACATACACCGGTACAACGGTACACCGGCCGCGCAGTACAATACCGGCGTAATACGTATGTATGCACATATATATTGTATTTTCTCGTACTACTACGAAGTCTTAGTGTAATAATACTACAACGGCGCCCCCCGTGGCCTGGTAGGTGGTCCGCGTTCCCTCCAAGATAAAAAAATCGTGGGTTCGAGTCATACCGAGTGCATACGTAATATACCTGGTACTCGTAACGACTTTTCCTCGGATAAAGAAATGAATAGCGGAAAGCGCGAGGAGGGCGTGAGTCAGCAACATTCCATGAAACTCGACGAGCAGTGTGGGAATGCTGGAATATATGCGCGATAAAAAATGAAGGCACGTACCGGGGGGAATAAGAAGGGACGCGACAGCTGTGACCACGGTTTGTCCAGAAGATCGCTGAGGGTGGAAGCCCTCCTACGACTTATTATAGTAAATAAATTATATACAAAAAAAAAAAATCATCATCAGTCGTAGTCAATGATGATATACAAAAAAAAAAAACGTAATCGCTCTTTTTCCTTGTTATTAATCCTCATTCATCGTTCGTCCCGGTGGTTCAGGTGGTTAACCTTGAATTCTACTTGTGTTTGAGTCCTGGGTTCGAGCCCCAGAGGTGGGTCGGACTTTGACTTTATTTGCAAAAAAATAAATAAAAAAGATTCAATTGTTGAGAGCGCCTTGCAGCGTGGGTAGGCACAATTCGATGCGAGTCGACGAGGGAAGAAAATGCTGAAATCTTCTCGCGATAAAAATGAAGGCACGTACCGTAGCGGGAAAAGGGGGGAGAAGAGCTTGCTATGTGACCCCGGATCTGAGTCACGAGTTGGAAGGAGAGAGAAGAAGATGGGCGAAGATAATAAATGGGATAAGCAAAAAAAAAAAAACGAACAAACAACCCAACAAACAAATAAAATCGTTGCTGCTTCTCCTAGAACAAATTTTAAAGGAGTACCAGGTACCTGGTAGTCTATGGATTGTAATATGTTTACATACTACTACCACGTCAACGAACAACTCGGTCAACCAAATGGAAACAGTGAATCCGTCTCCGAAGGCCTTGCGAGTAGCCCGGTCGTACCGTCGTACGACGTACCTCTTGTAATATACGTCTGATCTACCAACGAAGCTCTCCACAGACAGCAGAGCTTCTGGATATGTTCCGATTTAAAGATTTAATAAAGATTTGACATGTATGTAGGCGGAGAGATCGACAATTAATTGGGAAGCCCACCCGTCGCTGTAGCATTAAAAAGACACATACAGCTCAGCTGAGCTGTGGGAGTTTTTTCTTACCATTCCGTTCTGGCCGGCAACATAATGACCGTTTAAATTGCGATGTCGATACTAATTGGTGCTTACATTACCGGCCAGATGCATTTACTTCTGGCATCAGATACGTTACGTAGTATTCGATGACGTTATGCGATGTTTTCACTTGTTTTTTTTGTTTTTTTTCTGTGTGCACGTAAGATTCGTCTATCTTCGCACTCTGTACCTGGTATAGTAGTACGCGTACAAGTAGTCTTAATAGCAGTACAACTAACTGGTGTAATACAACAGATAGTACTACTAGTATGATAATACTACTGCCACAAAAAAGAGCAAAAAGTCCAATAATTCTTAATCCGGAATATATTATATACGCATATAATTTGAACGTGTGCGTGGAGCATTATTATTGTCATGCAGCGTATGTACGAGTATGAGCGTATGTGTAACATACTAATGAGAAGGTCGTACATCTGTCTACGAAGTATTCTATTAATAATGTTATTGATACTATACCGGCACGTATTGGTAAGTATTTTAGTTTGGACCAACCATGTTCGAATTGCCATAGGACAAAGAGATTCGCTCCGCTATACCTGGTATAGTCTTTTCATACTCCCTCACACGTACCGCTCTCACTCACACAACAAACACACCAACACAACGAAAAAACGCACAAAAAAAACAACCCGCGATCTGCAACACAGCAGCAGCAGCAGCAGCAGCAGCAGCAGCAGCGCCGTCTCGCTTTTGCCTGTACTGCATCGATCACCCCACCCTGAGAAGAAAGCGCTCGTTTGCTGTGCACAGCGGCCATGACAGACGTGGCGTTCGCGGGTGGTATGATCCAAGAAGAGCGCATCCTGGTCCCGGAAACTACCGATCAGTTCCTGTGGATCGTCATTCTGGGCGCCTTCGGTGCATTTTTTGCGGCATTCGGGATCGGCGCGAACGATGTCGCGAACGCTTTCGCCACCTCTGTGGGAGCCAAGGCGATTACTCTGCGACAGGTGCGTGTGTGCGTGGTACGCCCTCGCTTCTCGACGCGCTCGGACATCGCAATCACAGTGCGTCCTCCTCCTGTGGCCATGCATGGTAGGAATAGTAGTATACCGTAATTTTAAGTCGGGAGTGAGATCCGCACGGAGTCGCAAATAATTGCTGCTGCTGCTCCTCCTGCTCCTGCTGCTGATGCTGCGTGCTGCTGCGTGCTGGTGGTGGTGGTGTTTTTGTTTCAGGTTTGGAGGGTACGCATAGCACAGACCTCTGAACTCTCGTACTTCGTTCGCGGTATACTGCCGGTGGTGTGTAGTTTGGTACACATTCATACATGCACGTACTACTACTTACTGTAGGTAGAGCACCAACAACAACAGCAGTACTGTTTTGTGTACAAAACAACTGAGAGGAAATTATCTCTCCCCACGAGTAAACTCCAACCCTACGTGCGATCTCCTCCCGCCGGCCCTCGACGCAGGCCATCTGCTTCGCTGCGGTCTTCGAGTTCCTGGGCGCTCTTCTCCTGGGCAGTCACGTCACCAAGACCATTCGCAAGGGTATCGCCGATGTGAGTCTGCTGTGAGCCTTCCTTTCTCCCTGTAGTATATATATATATATATATATATATATATATACATACATATTTCAGGTGGGGGGAGACATGAAGGCCCTCCAAACAATTGTTGAGAGCGCCTTGCAGCGTGGGTAGGCACAATTCGATGCGAGTCGACGAGGGAAGAAAAGGCTGAATTTTTCTCGCGATAGAAATGAAGGCACGTACCGTAGCGGGAAGGGGGTCGAAGAGCCTGCTATGTGACCCCGGATCTGAGTTACGGGTTGGAAGGAGAGAGAGAAGAAGATGTGCGAAGATAATAAATGGGATGAGCAAAAAAAAAAAAAAAAACAGGCACCAGGTATCAAAGAAATACCCTCTTGTATCAAAACTTGGAAATATTGAGCCCAGGAAGGACCTTGATGTATTTACATACATATACTTTGGTATACCTGGTATATATGCGTTTACGTCTTGTTTTCAGTGTTGAATTTCTTTTTTACGGCATAATAATTTACCAGGTGCAGTCGACGCCAATGTCGATTGGACCTCCACTATCAGTATCATCATACTACTGCAAGTGCTCCCTATATCCCCTTGTCCGAGCCTTACACAATGAGGCTTGCTTTTGCTTCTTGCCTGCCCTCGCCCCCTGCCCGAAGTAAGAGACTGCTTTCACGTGGATCCCTCGACGCTTCGTTGCCGCCCGTGGCGCTCGCACCCACCCTGCAGGGATAGAGCGAGAACACCTGTGATTAATTAACCCTTTGAGTACTGCAGTCCCGGGTTGGGCACAAACTACATAAAATGTGACTGGTTTGTCCCCCAAACGGGACTGCAGTCCTATAAAAATAGGATACGAGTATCTAGATATCAATAATAGTAGGTACGTTCTTAGATCAGACAGAGGGGTCCTCTCAGACGACGAGAAAAATCGCGTCTGTTTGTTGGTGCAACCGATGATACTGCATACCAGGTACTCAATAGTAGGTATACAAATAAATGAACTATTTGAACTATACGAGTACGTACATACCTGGTACGTATACACGTACGTATGGCAACACTACGATACCCTCTTTGCCTTGGACTCTACAGCTATTCATATATATCGTAATATAGCTACCAGGGTATTTATTATTATAGCTGTGGCCCGAACACGACGATATATAGACAGACGTTGTATACTCCGCGCGGTTCTTCCTCTAAAGCAAGTGTGTTGTACCAGTACGCCTTGTGTACGACGGCGCTACTCCGTGCTGCAGGCTGCCGGCTGTGGTGCTGTTGTTGTTGTTGTTGGTGGTGCTGTTGGTGCTGTTGGTGCTGTTGTTGTTGTTGTTGTTGGTGCTGTTGATGTTGTTGTTGTTGCTGATGTTCTTCTTTGAGGCCGGTTGTGTGTGGCCATGGCGGGCCTATCGCCCAACCTGGTGCCTGCCGATCTCATGGCCTTCCCCACAACATGAGTTGCTTTATTACCTACTACCAGTACGTTTCAATAATAATACGGAGTACGTGGTACGGACGGCCGATACCTATACTCGCACCTATCAGGAAATCTTCGCCCGTTGGGTGTGATGATTCAGCCAAACAGTTCAAAATGTCTATTATATACCTGGTACCTGGTATTTAATACTATTAATAGCTCTTTTTTAATATGCGAACAGAACAACAACAAAAAGTTGACAAATTAAAAATGAAAAAAGGGTTTACTTCCTACAACCGAACCATGTTTCCCCAGTATGAATGTATTTACGTCCATGAAGCCCGTGTGTCGAACGGGGTCGCAGCTACTCGTAGCTACGGGTTATATAGGCTTCCTATGATGACGTTATGCTGTACCAGGGTATGTAAATAAGCGGCGGGTCCGGCCCGTGGCCCATCCGCGAGAAATGGTCCCAGCACCTTGCCGAGATCCCCTCCTGGAAAAAAAACCGTGACGTTACACACAGGGGGGCGTCGCTCGTGCCGTGTTTTCGCCCGAGGCACTTTGTGTTTATCATGCCGTTTTGACTTTGCGCTGCACGCTGGTCGTCTCGCGGGTCGCTGGGCCTCCCATTATAGCAGCAGTGAGGTGCATGGCTATCCTCCACGAACCCTCCCGTCTGGAGCAAGCTTGTTGTTATGTCACTATGTAGAAGAACGGTGGGAATCGGGAGCGTGACAGACGCCTTGAAGGGTGGTCAAACTCCCAACTGTATTAAGCTACTGCGTTGTTGGCGGTTCTTCTACGTTTGTTTACTTATTATGCTGCTGCTGCTGTGCTGCGTTCCAAGGACAGCCTTGGGATCGTATTCACTGCTGTTGGGCGATGCGTGTCCGCGCAAAAAGCTTGTATGGTGGTTGGGCGGGTATGATATACCTGATAGGTGGGTGGGTGGGTGGGTGGGTGGGTGGGTTGGTGGTTTGGTATAGGTTGCGTCGGTGGATGCGGGGGTTGGTTGGCCCCACCATCATCACACCACCCACACCACCAACATTTCGATGCTACAGTAAGCGATGCGCGTCAGCGCGAAAACCTCTCAGGGTGGATGGGGGGGAGGGCGCGGGGGGGAGGGGTTGCACCGGCAATCTACGACTAGAAATGATGTCCTCTTAACCACATCACTGAATGATCTCCGCCTTCGGCACGGCTTTCGACACGAGCAGCACAGGACGGACTGCCTAAATAGCAAGCATATATATATCGATCATGGGCATGTATGTCTAGATCGGACTGTTACGGGAGTAAATAGGACCAAATATTGTTATCGGTATAAACAGCGAGATGTATACCGATAGTTTTTTGTCTGTACCGTAGGTCCTAACCAGGTATTTATTATGGTCCCCTGTAATATACCAGGTATACATTACGTAAATTACGGGGGACCATATTAAATACCAGGTAGGACATAAATTACGGGGGATCATATTAAATAGGACCTACGGTACACTCAAAAGTCTATATATTTACCTATTTTTAGTAACAATATTTGGTCCTATTTACTATGATCCCCCGTAATAGTGTGTGCGTGTCGCTGCGGATACCCAAACCGATCTGACAGAGAGACCAGGGGCAGACGAGAAAGGCCAATAAGTCGAGATCGTGTAAGTCAGGCACCCTCTGGAACTTTCGGGGGTCGTTTTTCATCCGTTCCTCTCCTTTCGCGTACCCCCACCTACACACACGCGCAACCATTATGACAGAAGATCTCGTGCGATTATCATTATCCATTGCCAGGTTAAAACGACGCGTCAGCTATTAAACAGAACGTGTATGCGAAGCGATGAGATCGAAAAGTTGTGGTCGATCGACTCTCTCTGCTCACGTCGGCACGCTGCGTGTGATATGATGATATGAGGATATGATACATTAAATGAGTACTGCTCTCCCGTGCTGCAATTGGATCGCGTGTTCGTCAGCTTTTAACCCTTTTAGAACTGCAGTCTCATTTTGGGGACAAACCACTCAAATTCCAAGCAGTTTGTCCCCGAAACGGGACTGCGGTCCTAAATCGTTTTGACATGATGAGTAAAACCGTCAACAAGCAAAAAAATGGGTCTATCGTTTGAGGTAAAAATGTGGGTCCTACTGAGTATCTCTCTGGCCGAGAATGTTATCACCGTCTGGAATCTGATGGGAATATTAAACGATGATTATTTTTGCGAACAGAGTCGTATCGACGTTGTGCCCGTCTATGCAGAGGGTACCGTAATAAATAGGACCAAATATTGTTGGTAAAAAAAGCGAATTATATAGGCGTTTGTGTGTGCCGTTGGTCCTATAGATTTAGTATGGTCCTCCGCAATAGGAACAGCGTGCAGCAAGCAACAGAGTACAGCAGTAGGAGAGGCCCCTCCATAGCGCCGGTTGGGCAGTGCCGGCTGCCCGCTGCGTATAGTGCGTTTGAAATCGTTTTTTTATAGATGGAATTAACCCTTCTAGAACTCCAGTCCCGTTTTGGGGACAAACCACACAAAATTCCAAGTAAGTTGTACCCATTTTGTCCCCAAAACGAGACTGCAGTGGTAAAAGGGTTAACCAGCGGGGCAGTGTGCGGAATAATGCCGGCATTTTTGTCTGGCGCATGTGCCGGCACTATTACGGGGGGGCATAGTAAATAGGACCAAATAGGGTAGGTAAAAATAGGTTAATATATAGCTTTTTGTGTGCACCTCAGGGTCTATCTAATATGGCCCCCCGTAATACTGTCAATAGGGACCACTACCGTACCACCACCACCGTAATGCAAGTGTCGCTCGCATGTGGCATGCTGTAATTGTAGCCATCTTCGTGTTTCGTACGTTGCCCTTCGGAATCTTCCAGGGGGGGGGGGGGGAGGGGACACCCCACCCGATCGGGCATTGTCCCGGGTTGTTTCCGTGTACTACGTGGCCGAGGCGTGATTAGCTTTCGGCATGTAGGTATGCACCTCTGAAGCCCCCCGAAGGCACAGCTACTCTAATGTGTATATGCTTACAGTAGCGGTCGCTCTATAGTGCCGGCTGAGTACTAATAATAGTGCCGGCTGCCCGCTATATTGCCGACGAAATCGCTTGGCGCAGATGGGACTAGCCGGTGTGGCAGTGTGCGGAGTAGTTTGTGACGGTTGCCGCTGCAATAGTACCGGCACTGGCGGCTGACGCGTACCGACACCGCAGAGGGACCACTTCACAGCTGTACGAGTTTTGAACGGACGGGGTGGTGATTTTGAAGGAAAACGATCGTACCGGGTACCAGGTATATAACATGTGAAAATCTTAGTTGTGAAAATCATTGGAAAGAAGAAAGCTCGAAAAAACAAAATCAGGCAGCCGCCCTTTCCCTGCGGTTCAGGGAAGGGTGAACAGTTGGCGAACAGGCCGCTGCCACCTGATGATGAGGGCGTGAGCGGTCGGGCTATTAGTAGTTGGCTCATTTCTTCGTATTCCGCGTCGTTATCCCACCACTTCGAGCGTACCTGGTATGTTATAATTATACCTGGTCCGAAACATGAATATATAAAAAAGTATATTTCTACATAGTCGACCGCGTTGCTGCCGTTTCGAACGAACGCCGCGGTGTGTCACCACAACAACAGAAAGGGACAAGAGAAGAGAGGTAGTCGGGCGGGACGTTCAGTCGGGCTATTGCGCGCATACAATTATTTATCATTCAGCCCGTTCATCTGTTAATAGTAAACGCACACAGCATTGAATCCATCAAAATTGTCGGTCATTAATATATATTAAAAAAACTAGATGGATGGGATGAATGAATGAATGAGTAGTGGTCGCCAAAGCGAGTAAACAACTCGACGACCAGCAACAATATCACATACCAGGTATTTATTAGCACAGCAACACAGAGGAAGTACAGCAGCATATAGTAGTAAAAAAACAGCCGCAATAAACAACGGCAGTAGTGAACAGCAGCAAGTAACACCCCACCAGTGCTTACCTGCGTAGCAAGACCCCTGGCTGACTGCCGGTTGCGTGCAAAACAGCAGTCCACGAAAAAAAAGGAACGTTGCCTGTGGCTGCAGAATACATCGGTACCCCTGGATGGAGTCCGTTGTTGTTGTGACTGCCACGTGAAATAAATTAACCTCATAATGCGAACGAGCACGGCCACTAACTCTCCCCCCTATTGTGGCCCGCGCAGGGTGATGGCAGAATGGGGGGGGGGGTCTCCGTACGTATCTTGTCTCGAATTTTCTGACGCCTATCCCACAGCGCTACGTACCCAAAATCAACGCGTGAAAAGTTCAGCACCTGGCCTCCCCCCCCCCGTTCCATGGTACCAGTAGCAAATAACCCCGACTGTAATGCAGGGTCACTTGTCCATTCAATCGAGCAGACTCCGGGGGAAATGCGGCAACCCCGCTGTTTTCGTTTCTGTAACGCCCCTTTCTTCTGTGTTCTGCGGTGTTGCACACCAGACAGCAACAAGCAACGGGTGTATTACACCAGTACAATACTTGGTATAACTTGGTAGGAAAAGGAACGGAATCGAAATTAAAGATGGCACGATACTCTTGAGCTAATAGCACAAGCGGCCCTTACTCACTCGCATTTAATAATGTGCGGCAGCAGCAGCATCAACACCGACGATGACAACAACAGCAGACACGGCAGCAAGGACAGCAACAACTAGCGGATCCCAACACCACAAACCTCAACAACAACAACAACAACAACAACAACAACAACAACAACAACAACAACAACCTCAACAACAACAACAACAACCACAACAACCACAACAAAAAACGCACACCGCCACATCTTTGTCCACGCCTCCGAACGCGCGCATAATGCATGCACACCTCGTGGCATGCATTCCCGCGGCAATCACTCCCTCCCGCGCCAATAGCTACGCACGGCCACTCCAACCACCAGATGTATCGTAGACAGTGGCGATATAGTAGTGAGACCGACGTACCCCTCTGTCCAAAAATAAAAGTTTTTTTTCCCCATCCACATGAACACCAAGCGGCCCTTATATTTCCGTCCAGAGCGTCCCAACGTCCGTGTGGCACGGGGGGGCGCCTACAGCCCCGCAAAAGAAGCTCGCATCACTATTATTACGGAGGACCATTGTAAATAGGACCTACGGTACACACAAAAACCTAAACATTTCACTTTTTTTTACCAACAGTATTTGGTCCTATTTACTTTGGTTCCCCGTAACATTACTTGATTTACACTGTATACATTAAGGCCCGCCGAGGAAGAAAGCCCAATCTGGGCAACAAGCCTCGGAAATATCAACCCCTTCATGAGTGCAGTCCCGTTTTTTGGGGGGGGGCAAACTACTCGGAAATTTTTAGTGGTTTGTCCCCAAAACGAGACTGCATTTTTTGCCCTAAAAGAGTGATTGTGACAGCATCCTCGAAAAAAGCTCGAGCATAGGCTGTTATTGTGCGTACCGGTAGGATTCAGTGTAGCCCTGTCGCCGCTGAGCGCGATTCTCTAGACCCATTTTTCTTCGCGCCTTCCGAAAATCGAGCCCTATGTTCTCATTGTTTCATCAGGGCACTTCTTATTCGTGGGCCGATACACCGCACCATTCTGACCGGGAATGCTACAAGATACACTTGATATCCATATCAGAGCCCAAACGGCGCTCATATTCCCGGTCAGAGTGGTACACTCGTAAGGAGGCGTGTTTCTGGGAGGGGTACCACCTACAGTGCCCGAGTTTTTTTTCTTTTGGGGCCCATATTGCATAGGGGCGGGGGGGGGAAAGGGGGGGGCGGCCACCTTAGTATATACTTCAAGTAGGTGATGGGTTAACCCATTTAGAACCTCAGTCCCGTTTGGGGGACAAACTACTTGAAGTTTGAGTGGTTTGTCCCCCAAACGGGACTGCGGTTCTAAAAGCGTTGAGGACGCCCTCCGCCAGTGAAGACACTTTCGGCTCGAAAAATGCAACCCCCACCCACCGCCGTAGCAACGGCTCTCAAAAAGCGCAACCCCTATCCCCTATCTAGCACGCCTCTCTCGAAATCGAATCCCCTTCCGCCGGGCCGCGGCTTGAGACGCAACAAGCCCACGCCATATATATCCCTGACGATTTAACCTACGCCGAAAACGCGACAGGTGGACTGCTTCGAGGACAACCCCGGCATCCTCATGTACGGCATGATGTGCGTCGTGTACACAACCGGCTTCTGGCTCCTTCTGGCCTCCTTTCTGGAACTCCCCGTCTCGACCACCCACTCCACCGTGGGGGGCATCGTCGGGATGGCCATGGCCTACAGGGGCTCGGAGTGCGTCGTATGGTACGAGGAAGCGGACAGCTTCCCGTTCCTGAAGGGGATCTCCGCGATCGTGGCCTCGTGGGTGCTGTCTCCTGTGCTCTCCGGTATCCTCGCCGTCATCGTGTTTGTGAGCGTCCGAGCCTTCGTCCTCCGCTCCGAGAACTGCTTCGAGCGGTCCTTCTGGGTGTACCCGGTCCTCGTGTGCGGAACCATCGCTGTGAACGGTAAGAGTCATTGGGGCGGGGGGGGGGGAGGGGGGGGGGGGAGGGGGGGGGCGGCGTACGTATTAGTTTGGCTCGCCTTCGTCGGTTGGCATTCGCCCACGCATCCCTTCCGAGATGGAACACCCGCTCCTACTCCTGATAGAGACACCTCCAACATTTGGATAAGTATTGCGTATTTTTTAGATTTGTTGGGATGGCGGGTGGGGGGTGGCGGGGGGGAGAGGGGGGATCCTTCTGGTTGCCCCCGGTCCTATTGTGCGGAAACATCGCTGTCATGGGCGAGAGCCGTCGGACGCGGTGGGGGGGGGGGGGGGGGGAGCTCTCTTATCGCACCCCAAAAAACTGGTATTACGGAGGACCATAGTAAATAGGACCTGCGGTACACACAAAAAAATATATATTTCCCTGTTTTTACTTAAAAAAAAGGTCCTATTTACTACGGTCTCCCGTGATAGCAACAGCAGCAACAACAACAAAAGGTGAGTTGCTCCCTCATGTCCAAGGCATGAAGCAACGAACAATATCGCAAAACGGGAATGATATCCCAACGATATCGAGTCGCTCCTCCAGCTCGAAAACCGCGTCGGTCAGAACTTTTTTTGGCCAAAACTCCTCTCGTAGCACGGGTCAGGAGTAGCACAAGTTTTCTATGTTTTGGAGGCCAAGGTCTACACGGCCCTAGAGGGAGGGGGTGACGATGGGGGGGGGGGTACTCATCACCATGCATGGCCGTAGTCTGGGGGAGGGGAAGGGGGGATGTGAAGGGGGGTACACCTGGTTCTTCTGTGGGCACCAGCGGTGTCCACGGTGAGAGCAGTTGGAGACGGGAGGGGGGGGGGGAGGGGTGACGAAAGTGAGGAATGCCGCAAAACACGCAACAAAACTGCAGTAGGAGGTACTGCTTGCTGCGCAGGAGTCGCGCCTAAGTTTGAGTCAAAAAAGAGACTGACACGAGATGTCGTCGGAAGGGAGAGGGGGGGAGACGATGGAAGTGGCCGTTACTACGGAAGACGAAAAAAAAGACAAGGCCGTTATACAAGAGCAAACAAAAATTACGGTAGCGCGAGCCACAAAGAAAGTTAGATGGAGCGTTGGAGATCGGTAGGAGAACGGTGGCGGAATTACGTAGGGCTCCACGGAATGCCATGTACCAAGGTACGTTTACCCGCATTACTATTAATAGTCACCCTACGTTTCTAGACGGAGTAAGAAAGTTTGAGAAAAGAGAACATTATTTCAACCACGCTGCTGCTGCTGCTGCTGCTGCTGCTGCTGCTGCTGCTGCTTCTGCTGCCAGTTTTGTGGCTCCGTCGGTCTGCGTATTTTAGCTCGCATGGAGTAGGCAGCCCGTTTTAACTCTTTTAGAACTGTCATCCCGTGTTCGGGACAAAACCAGTCAAATCCCGAGTAGTTTGTCCCCGAAACGGGACAGAAGGGGGGTGAGGGACCCTGCTGCAGTGCGTTCGGGATCGGAGTCCCGTTGCGTGGGTACCAAGGTCTCTTGTCAGAGATGGATGGGCGCCGCCCCCATGTATCACCCTGATCAAAAGTGCAGGGCCCTTCGGGCGCTTATTTAATACCAGGTACTCATAACACGACGCTCCTGACACTTTCCCCCAGACTGGTGGGCAAGAGTGGGCAAAAAACGATGCACATAAACGTGAGGTCCCTCATTTATATATATGTATACCTTGGTATATATATGTTATATATATAATATACCGTTTTCCCTCATAGCGGAAAGCGCTAGAGCGTTAGTTAACTACATTCGATGAAAATCGACGAGCAGTGGGAATGCTGAACCCTATGCGTGACAAAAAATAAAGGCACGTACCGGGGGGGGAGAAGGGTATAGACACCTGTGACCACGGCTTGTCATGAAGGTCGTTGAGGGTAAAAACCTCCTATTAGTTAGGATGGAAAGTGAAAGTGATGCTTTAAAAAACAAAAAAATATATATAAAAAAAATAGAGGGGTCCGTCAACCCCTTTTTGAGGACTGCAGTCCCGTTTGGGGAACAATATACTCACATTTCAAAGTAGTTTGTCCCCAAAACGGGACTGCGGTCTTAACTGAAAGGGTTAAAACGGGCTGCCTGCTGCAACACACCCGACATCGAACTTGAAAACAAAAGCGACAGGAGGGGGACCACCCACCCACCCACCCACCCACCCCCACGAAATGCTCGAGAAGGGAAGGCTTGGCAAGCACGCGACTCCCGAGGTAGTGGGTGTCTCGACGGGGCAGCCAGCCACTCGGAAGTGTGTGTGTTTTCTCCGCCAACAAAAACCCGCCAGGGGGCGAGCGAACCGCGGAAGGGCTTTATGTATGCCATTTGTAAAGTGTGTGTGAGTTCGTGCGTGTGCGTGCTCTTCGCATTGAACCGCTCTTTCTGTATACCCGTCGGCATCCAGCACACCCAGTGTCGATCCAGCCCACCCAGTGTCCGTGCTGGTGTTTCTCTCTAGGTGGAGAGATACAAGCTCTGTCGTCACAAAAAAATACGACACAGAGATGCTACGCTGCTGTTGTGCGGTAGAGCAGAGTAGGACACCATGCAATGCCATGCCATCGTGCTGGATACGACAGGCACGACATACGTATTCTAGCATGCATGCGTTGAAAGAGAGAGGAAGCTCAAGAAGAAACATGGAGAAAAACATATCGAATCGAATCGAATTGAATCGAAAAAATAATAAATAAGGGATCGTGCGCCCCCCCCCCCCTTCCCGAAAGAAGAGATGTGGTAGACAATTCGAAAACAAACAAAATAAAACAAACAACACCACAACATTCCGACAGAGCGGAGACTGAGAACGGAAGGAGAGCGCAGGCAGTCCGAAGCACAACAAGAGCCCCCTCCAGGCAGCCGCAGCAGTTTGTGGTGGTACGAGCAGCATAGACAGGTTCTGCCTACTGGTCGGTCTGGCACCTTGCCACCCTTATCTGCCGTCACCTTCCGGTTTCCCTTCGACCGTTTCCCCTCCCCCTCCCTCCCTCCGCATCGCCTTGGAAGGCCACCCAGACGACCCGTTCTACGATAGAGGTAGCACATTTCCGCTATTTTGTTTCTGAAAGACGGGGTTACTTGACCCGAACACCGTCGGAATGCCAATCTTGATCTCGAAAAAAAAAAACGTTTTGTAGACTCGGGCCATGGGGATCCGGAACGCCTCACATCCTGACGTATTCAGAGCTATATAATACACTATTCACTGTAGTTCGTCGGTGTACGTCGTACTCAGTACTCCGTCACTGCAGTACGGAATTTGTACCTAATACCGACCCTGGGTGTAGTCAGGTCTTTGGTGGGTAAGGAGAACGGTATCATGCGTGATTCGCCGCGATGCAACTTGATTTTTTGCTGCAAAGTCAGTTTTCGGGTGAAGTATGGAGCTCCTTAAGTGGGGAGCCTCAGAAAAGTTAGGGTGAACCTCTACCGCAGAACGCCTCAGGCGTACACCAAATGCGCTCCCAATACTAGTCTGGAAATGAAGGGGTTCCTTCGAAGGCGTCATCAATCATTCGAGGGCTTTTCTTATTACGGGGGACCATAGTTGATACGGCCTACGGTACACACAAAAGCCTATCTATTTCTCATTTTTCACTGACAATATCTGGTCCTCTTAACTATGGCCCCCCGTAATAATTGCCATCTTTTTTTTAAAAGTTGAGAATCGATCACTCATCAACCGATCGAGCTCACAGATGGCGTGTCTGTGTAGTGTAACCATACTAAAAAAAAAAATGCTACGAAAGAAAAAAAAACACTTCGGCTGGCTTGGTGAGTCAAATTCGACCGCTTTTGATCAGTGAGGTGTTGCTGTTCAACCATTGCATGCGAGGAATCGAAGACCGGTGAAAATATCGGCCACCTCCCCCCCCCCCCCCCCCCTCCCTCTGCAGCGGAACATCCATCTGTCTGTAAACCTGCCCGCAAAAAAACACCCACACTTCTTTCGTGACACTAAAAAAATATGGTGTCCTTCATCCGTCTATCCATGAAACATCTTGTCTGACGCCCGTACCCGTTCCCTCCGTGGTAGAAAGTAACGCTCTTGCCCCAATATCCTCAACTTCGTAGGGCTACGTGAACACTGCCGTTTTATGGGAGCTGTGAGTGAGTCGCGCAGCATGGCATGCCTTCGTTGGTTGGACTCGACGGCTATTACGGGGGACCATAGTTAATAGGACCTGTGGTACACATAAAAACGTATATATTTAACCGTTTGTACTCACAATATTTGGTCCTATTAACTATGGTACCCCGTAATAGCGAATCACCTGGGTGGTGACCAATCAAGGCGCGTGCCTCAGCCGGACTTGACGGCTAGCAAATCGGCTGGGTGGCGAGCAAGCCGTGCACACGCCTTGACGGGGGGCTTGACGAGCAGTCACTCGTTGGGTGACGGAGGAACTCACGGCCACTCGTATGCTTTTTTGCCTAACGTATTTATCAGCAAACAACACGCGCCTCGAGCCACCAATTACTCAAGCCAGTCACACACACACAAACAGAACCTGTGCAAGTTTCTAAAAATCAACTACGAACCGTAAAAACCCAGCCAACTAAATGGATATTTGTAATAGTCGGCGACTTATTAGTCAACCAACTCACAGGCACACGGGAATTTTTTCGTTCGCTGAATCAACCGACGATTTATTTTCCCCCGAGGGTGATTAAGTTCCGGAAATGTTCCATGCAGGCAGCGGCGGTACATCGACGTTGGTTGGTCCGCCCCCCCCACCCCCACCCCCACCCTCCCCCTCCCCGGTTTCTGCCACCAACATCAGCAAGTGTTTTTTGTTTGTTTGTTGATGTGTCTCTACCGGATATACAACGCCGCAAGCTAACGCACACCTTCTACCTGCCGTGAACTTCAGAATCGATTTTCTCCAAGAAATGGGGCATACACTGGCACACTAATAAAACTGGTGGCTTTAAGGAAAATACAACGTAAAGCAGGCAAAGCTAACGCACACCTTCTACCTGCCGTGAACTTCAGAATCGATTTTCTCCAAGAAATGGGGCATACACTGGTACACTAACGAAACTGGTGGCTTTAAGGAAAATACAACGTAAAGCAGGCAAACGATTATCACACACATACCTACCTACCTACCTACCTACCTACCTATCGACCTACCTACCTATCTGCAGGACATATTTCAGAGCCGGCTTGTTAAAAAAAACGTCGCTGCAGCGGTGCGACACAAAACAGAAAAATAACGGTGGCTTTGGAGAGATACCGTCGATTTTTCTTTTCTTTTTTTCCCCCTCTCGCAGTGTTGAAGAGAGTATCACATTTTGGCGCTCGCCCGTGGGGTTGTGTCTGTTGCCTCGCTTGCTATTCATTGCTGTAGGCTAGCGCACCCCCCCTCAGACGCAGGCGAGGGTAAACGTTGCACGCTCCGACGCACGCTCGCCTGGTTTTATGTTGGGGAGGGGGGGGATCAAGGTCAAGGTTAGGGCTACAATATCAGCCCCGTCTCTTCGACAGCCTGAGAGCAGCGGCAGCGGCAGCAGCGGCAGCAGTGCCCAGGATATTCTTAACCCCTTCGAGACCACGAAATAGTAGCCGAAGCAATGGTTGGAAGATTTGGTGTTATCAGCCGAGGACACCAACCATTGTGTCGCCCCCCCCCAAAACTACGCAACCGATCGCTAAATTATAATGCCGTACATCGTGAGTGTCGACCTTAAAGTTTCCTCTCCGAATTCCCCCCAAAAAAACAAGATTTGAGTGGTGTACGAGAAGAAGGCGCCGAAGTTCGCCTCGCCTCATAGGCTGTTCTCGGCAGGGCGCAGCTCGCCTCTTTTCATGCGACTCGCCGAACACCTCACGGCGGTTCGCGCCTGGTGCAAGCAACCATTGTCTGCCTGGTCGGTGGCAACCCGACGCGCTCCGTCCCGGCATTGTAGGGGTGGGCTCGGAGGGTCTATGGCCATCCGACCCATGCATGACGTGAGGACACCCCCAACATCTACCCACCCCCCCCCCCCCCCTCCGTCTCGAAAGGGATGCGTGGTCAATGGTCAAATGACTAAGGCAAGCAATAAATGAGTACGCCCCCCCTCCCCCTCCAACCGCTCATCCCACACGCCAGGGTTTTCTTCATCGCCAAGGAACAAGTATGTTTTTTCCCCCAACCCCCCGCCCCCGCCCCCATCAGTAGTCACCCCTCCCCTAAATGCCGCTCACTACTTGAGGCAGACTAACAAGGTACCGCTTTTGTTCCCCCTTTTTGTTTTTTACGGTCGGTCACAGCTGCTGGGGTCGAGTAACAGTAGATCAGTTGTGCGAGTTGAAGAACCTGTATTCCGCGCAAGGGAAGTCATCTTACCACGTACCAGGTAGTTTATGGTATGGCACCCAAGAGGCAGTTACATAGTATTCCCCCCGCTGTCTCTAGAAGTGGCTGCACCGGAAATTAAATCAACCCATTGAGGCTGTCATCCCTATATGCATGTTCGCCTCACGAGCGGCCCTTAGAAGGATGCAGCTCACTCACCCTTCATGCGACTCGCCAGACACCTCACGGCGCTTCGCGCTTGGTGCAAGCAATGTCTGCCTGGTCGGTGAAAACCCGACATGCTCCGTCCCGGCATTGTACATGGGGATGCGAGGGTCTACGGTCATACGACTACAGTACGGCCATGCATGAGATCAAGTACACATCTCCTATCGAGTACACCCCCCCCCCTTCCCCCACCCCCGCCCCGACCGCCATTTTTTCACGCGCCCACCCGCTAGTTTTCTTCATCACCTACAAAGGAGCTTCGGGGCTGGAGCTCGACGACACTAAGATCGAGGTTGCCTTCGCGTGGGCGCTGGGACTGGGAGTGGGCCTCGGGCTCCTGACCATCCCGACCGTCGTCCCCTACATGAGGAGGAAGGTCGCCGAGAAGTTTAACGAGGACGGCACCCCTCGGGTGGTAAGAGAACAGCAACTCATCAACCAACTTACGGTTACAGAAGTCACCCCCACGGTCCCAGGGTAGGGGTTGTACGTTTTGTGCCAAAAGGTTTTAGACCGATTGAGTTATTTCAAGTAAGGAAACCAGCAGTTGGGACGAAAGTTTAACTCGCGTATTCGTCTTGGGACTAGCGCGCATGCAAGTGCCGGTCGGGTGGCGTGAACAAATCTCTTCCAAGGTTCGTATCGGGTGAGATATTGAGCTCCTGCTGTGAGGGGCTCGGGAACTTCTGAGTGCGCCCCTACCGTGGGACGGCTCTAACCAACAACCCATCGCTGGCTGAACCGTTTGGTTCGGCCGTTTCTCGCAAGTGGGAGCGTTTTTTTAGGATTTTTGTCAGAAGGAGGCCCCAAAAACTGGCTTCTTTTTTGTTGTTGCTCGCCACACGCGCAAGGCTAAAAACGTTCGGGGGGGGGGGGGGGGGGGGGGGGGGGGTTCCCCTCCCATCAGCCGAAGTAGAATGTTGCTGCTTTGTTTTCGAGGGAAAAAAAATGGTGCGCGCCGTGTACGAGACGAAAGGGGGAGACACGGGTGCTAACACGATATTCTGTCTGAACGGAACGTTCACCTTCATTTTTTTGCGTGTTTTGGAATATCTCAATAGCGTAACACTTTTGACAGGCTTTTCACCTCGTTTTTGGCTGATCCGAGAGAGACGCGTCCGTCTCGGTATCTCCACGCACGCACATGATCCCTGCTCCA
The DNA here is from genome assembly GCA_031213475.1 of Nereocystis luetkeana. Lineage (NCBI taxonomy): Eukaryota > Phaeophyceae > Laminariales > Laminariaceae > Nereocystis > Nereocystis luetkeana. The sequence continues at coordinate 6,722,406 of JARUPZ010000020.1, forward strand.
AGGGCCAAACCTGATATGCCGCAACCACTGGACACGTTTCCGTGACAAAGGACTTTTTGCTTTGCAAGGCAAATATTTCCGGCTGAGGAACTACCCAATGAGGCATTGTCGCTCGCTCTATATATTCCTAGAAAATGGGATGTAGCCAACCGGGAGGAATCACGCGTGCGTATTTTTCTTCACTTTAGACTAACTTCGGTGGGGGTGACTGGTGTGTATATAGTCTAACAGACCTCCTCTAACGAGAAGCCTTGGAGAAAAAACAGGCCTCGCTCATAGCCTCGCTCATAGGGTTATTAAATGTGCATTTTCTTGGAGACCCCCGACCTCGGGGTTCGGGGTTAATAAACAGGTCTCAGACGCAGAAGCATTCGAAAAAATTATATTTTGCTGATCGGGTTATTGACACAACAGCTTTCCTCCCCCAACTCTGGGTCTTGAAAGCATACACAAGCCTCCTCAAATGGTAAGGCTATTACTGTAGGAACCTTAGGTTCGCTCCTACGTAGCGCAGCGAGCGTCAAGACTATACTGTCAGCCCTAAACAATGAGTAATCGGGCTTGGATGAGGGTCGGGGTTAGCCGTGTTCGCATCGTACATGGCTGCCGAGTCTGTCAGCCGTTTACTCGAATGTGTGTAATAGTAAGCCGTCCTCCCCTCGGCAGACCTGTTCCTCCTACACCAGGCAACAGGCACCTGGCTATTTTTTTTCAGTGCTCTCGAAGACAAAAGCCCAGAAACTCCGTGCTCCCGCTTTCTCAAAGGGTTTGCAGTAGTTGCAAGGCGTTCCGGCCTACAGTACGTGCGTGCGTGCGTGCGTGCGTGCCTAGTTTGCTTTCCGTTTTGGAATTTCCGGCTGACAGGCAGAAGCGCAGCGAGGTAGCCCTACTTGTAAAAAGCTCACACCTCGGACAGCTCATCTATCACGGGGGGCCACAGTAAATACGACCTACGGTTTACATAAAAACCTATATATTCACCTATTTTAACTTGAAATATTTGGTCTTATTAACTGTAATCCCCCGTTATATATAGTTCATCTCCTGCCGTTGCTAGAGGTTGTGCAGGATCTGTCTTAAAGGGTAGATCCAACCCAGGAAACGCACGCCGTATATATAGACCAATAGACCATGAAGATTGTGCGGGTCCAACCCGGCAAGATGAGCTATATCATTCAATACCGGGAATAGATCTATCTGCCTTGAAATATCTAGATCGTGATCTGTCGATGATCCGCAGATGATCTGTGGATGATCTGTGGATGATCTGTTGATTATCTGTGGATGATCTGTGGATGATCCGTGGATGATCTATACGTCCGAGGTGTTTGGTACTAAACCTGATACGATACCCATACATCTTACAATGGTTGAAAAGAAAAAGGGCGGAGGCTTTTTTTGTGGCCCTTTCCCTCCCCCCTCCCCCCCCCCCCAACGGATAGATAAATTATTTTCTGGCGCGGGCGGGCTATGCGAGAAAAAACAAAAAATATGGAAGAAAGTTGGCGCACGCAGTAACTTTTTCCCAGTTGTTTTCGTGCTGAGGTGTTGATTATGAACCCTTCGGTTACGACTTGATTCTACTACGAGGGGCCGTAGTAAATAGGACCGAATATTGTAGGTAAAAATAGCAACATATATTGGTTTTTGTGAGTACCGTAGGTCCTATTTAATATGGTCCCCCCGTGATAGCGCGGTCGTGTCAAAAATTTTTCTGCGTGGGCGGGCTGACGAGGAAAGAAGAGGCTGAATGAAGCCTTCTCGCGATAAAAAAAAAACTGCTAAGGCACGAACCGTACGTAGTGGGGAGGGGGGAGGGAGAAAAGCCTACTTTGTGACCCCGGATCTCTGAGTTACGACTATTTACGGGGGACCATAGTATATAGGACCAAACGTTGTTAGTAAAAGTAGGTAAATATATAGGTGTTTGTGTGTACCGTAGGTCCTGCTAACTATGGCCCCCCGCCATAGGAGGGAGAGAGAAAATAGAAGGGCGAATCTGGTGAAGGGGATGGGAAAAAAAGAAGGAAGGGAAAAATGCGGAAGAGCGTGTAGAACGGTGCAAGCATCGTAGTAATCACGCTGTGCGCGCGTGTCTCGTACACACCTTCACGTTGCAGCCCGGACACGTGCATCCCCGAACGCCCCGAGAAGCCGGGGCTGTTTCATTGTGGCCGATCGGTAGTCGCCGAAAGGTTTTCTTCTTCCTACGAGAAATGTTTTTTTGTTTTCGTGAGTGATCAGCGTTGAAAGCTCATGCTCAACGTTGCCGGATGGTGGGCGTAGTAAGTATTGAAGAGCGCTATCATACTACTATGCTACTATTACGAGGGGCCATAGTAAATAGGACCAAATATTGTTAGTAAAAATAGATGAATGTATAGTTTTGGGTGAGTACCATAGGTCCTATTTACTATAGTCCCCCGTAATAGTACTACTACTGCTGCTGCTGCTGCTGCTACTACTACTGCTGCTGCTGCTACTACTACTACTACTACTACCACTACTACTACTGCTGCTACTGCTGCTACTACTACTACCACTACTACTACTACTATTAATACTACTACCACTACTACTGCTACTGCTGCTAGTAGATAGAGCTCCAGCCCGGAGGAGACGCAGAAGAGAAGTAAAGGGAGTTCGACTTTGTGCATGGGGCTCTTTTTGTGTCCGTGGTTCGTTTTTTCTTCTCTCGGAGCGCTTATGAGTGATCAACGCTGAAGCCCGTGCTGCCGTTGCGCAATGATTGGTAAGAATAGTAGGAGTAATATTGCTTTCGGCAAGTTTCCCCTCTCGCCCCAAAGGGACTGATACGTGGAAGGCGTTATTTTTGTACTCCCCACGATCGGAGGCAGGTGCAGAGAGGGAGAAAGGGAAGACACCTGAAATCACTGGCTTGTCTACAAAAAGGTCGACGAGCGTGAAAAAAAAACAAACGGCGTACTGGTTGGGAAGTATATTAGGTGTCGGTAGACCAACGAAAACATGTACCTGGTATACATTTCACAGCAGCAGCTGATGTTTTACTTGAGGAATATATATTACATATATATCGGTTTACCATCATGTGCAAAAGGGGGCGACCCTCCTCCCCCCACCCCCTGGTAGGGTCTCTTCCCCGCCGCTATGATACCAGATGCTGCTACACTGGATTGCAGTATGGCCCGCCCGCCAACGAAAACAGCTAATCTAAGCAAGGCAAACACTTACACACGTCGGACAGATGGTTCATCTACAGATAGACCATCTACAGTCATCTACAGATGGATCGTCCAGAACCTAACCTGCAGATGTGACACGCTGCGCAGGATCCGTATAGTGCAGATCCAACCCAGGAGACATCCGCTAAATTAGTAGTAGATCGTGCAGGTTTTAGGTGTCCCACCCGTCAACGGGAGCTAGGTCGTACAGATCAAGGACCTATCTATCTGCCCCGAAATATCTAGATTAATGATATGCAGCTGATCTGTAGATGAGCTGTAGATGGCATGTAGATTATCCGTAGATGATCTGTCCAAGTTGTGGATACTACCTACCAGGTATGTGTGTGTGTGGGGGGGGCTTGTCACAAAAAAAAAAAACGAGAAAAAAAAAGACGACAACGAAAGGCGTATGTATGCGTACGTGCTACGAGGACCTCGACGTATCACCCAGACCCAGCAGGCAGCTTTGAGCCGCGGCAACGCGGCAAACGGGAAAATGGCACGGACCTGAGGGGTGAACCTTGGGGCGAGACTGTTGCTTCGATGAAGAATGTACCGAAGTGATTTACGAGTAAGTATCTTCGTGTTGGCAGCTGAGGACGATCTACTGTATGTAGTATGATGCATCCGAAATTTATGAGCGTTTCCCTATCTATACCGTATGTGAGCCTCTGCCGTTGTGTCTGTGTGTCTCATGAGTGGGCCTATAACGTACTACTACTGCTGCTGCTGCTGCTGCTGCTTTTGCTGCTGCTACCGCTGCTGCTGCTGCTGCTGCTGCTGCTGCTACCGCTGCTGCTACCTCTGTGTCCAGCATTCACCGAAAACGCGAAAGGATGTGGACGTGAACGCCACGGGCATCGCGGCGTACATCAGCAGGCAGCTCGACCAGGACCTGCACAGCTCCATCAAGGACTCGGAGTACGTCTCTCAGATCCACGACAACGCGGAGAAGTTCGACCCCCGGTGCGAGGAGGTCTTCAAGTTCATTCAGGTACGTGCGGCTGCGGGCCCTGCGCGCAGACCGCACCTGCCCCTCTCGGGGGTCAGTAAGGTCGGGTCAACGTGCCCGAGCGCCAGAGGTAACATCAGCCTGCTCTGCTGTTGCTACGGGAGCTATGGGTTAAATAGACACACGACACGATATCTGAACGTGGAAGTGTCGTGAGCTTAACGCTCTTAAGACCGCAGTCCCGTTTTGGGGACAAACTACTTAAAATTTGAATGGGTTGTCCCCAACATGGGACTGCAGTTCTTAAAGGGTTGAGCTTTGTTTTTTACCAATCTGCCGGAGGATTTAAAAAAAAAGAAGTCAGGCGTGAAAAGGTGCTGTGGGTGGCGTCGAGTTGTTCGTACCAGAGCTGTCATGTCTTGCTTCATTGCTATCCAACGCCGTTTGTTTTTGCGATAGAAAACTGATCGACACCAAATCACAAAACACCATACGTCTGGGTCTGCTGCAGGCACAACCTCTTGACTCACCGGCCGGTCCCTGACATCCCCCTCTCTATATATAATACCAGGTACCAGGTATGTCTCTCAAAAAAATGGGCGTAATGAAGCGGTAGCCGCCGTTCTGTGACTCGTACGGGCGTGATGTCGAAGACGTCGCCAATAGTGGTGGATATCGTATACGAAAGGTTTCATACATCAAAATATCGAAAAGAAAGTTCCGATATACTTTGAAAAGTGAAAAACTCAACGTTTTGATACATCGTATACATATGTCGAACGCGTTCGGCCCTCCATCCCCTGGCCTCCCCGTTTTTTTTCATGCAGATAGTGAATGATCACTTCGATGTTTCAGACATCGAAATCGTGACGAGTACGTTTTTTTGTTTATCGGTATCGTAGTCGAACTCGATTCCGATATCCGATATCTACCACTAGTTTATCGGTATCGGCTCGATTATTCGTCAATCGGTACGGTAAGGATCGATTCCCGTTCGACAATAGCATGTTATCTCATATTGGAGCGAACATGTTAACAACCCCCCTGCCCTCCGCCCTCCCCCCCCCCCCCCCCCCCCCCGACCCTCCTTTCTCTCCTCTGTCTCCCAACTATCGTCAAGAGGTCTTGATACAACAACAACAAAACGTGCTCCTACGTAGCGTATTTTCTTTGAAGGCGGTACTGTAGTCAAACTATGTTAACACCGTTCCTTACCCCCCCCCCTTAGACATGGCGTCCAAAGTTTGTCGCTCAAGGTTGTTGTCGTTGTTGTCGTTGTCGTTGTTGTTGTTGTGGTTGATGTTGTTTTCATCCCATTTTTTTGGTCTTGGCCTTCCTTTCTCTCCCCCTCCTATCAATAGTCGTAATTCAGATCCGGGTCGCATATTACGGCGGACCATGGCAAATAGGACCTAATATTGGTATTTACGGGGGGGGGCATAATTAACACGACCAAATATTGTTAGTAAAAATGGTCAAATATATAGGTTTTTATGTACACCATAGGTCCTGTTAACTAGGGTCCCCCGTAATAGCAAAAACAGGGAAATATTTTTTTAGTTTTTTGTGTGTACCTATTCACTGTGGCCCCCCGTAATAGTAGGCCCTTAACCCCCCCCTCTCCCAGCTACACACGGTTCTTGCCTTTCTCTTGCATCGCGAGAAAATACTTCAGGCCCTATTCTCCCCTCGTGTTTACCTCCGTCAACAGTCTCTCCAAGTTTAGTTCCAAGTTGTTTCACGGGATAATGTGTTGACACCCTTCCCTCACCCTTCCCCCCCCCGCCCCCCCCCCCCCCCCCCGCTCCCCTCCCCCTCCTCACACTCACTCACCCTCCCCTCGCACCATGTCTCCGAAAAAAACAGCGTCTCTGAAGGCGGTAGCCGCACTATTGTGTCACTAAAATATACTATAAACTGATCGTCAATGTGTTTCAACGGTTAACACCCCCTCCCAAAACACACACACGCGCGCACACGCGCCCACCCTACCCTCCCCTCTCTCCGCAATGTCGGCCGAAAAACACACACTAAAACCATGGCCCCAAGGTGGTGACGGCTATCTGCGACTCTTTCGGTCACGGCGCGAACGATGTCGCCAACGCGATGGGACCCTTCGCGGCCATCTACTCCGTCTACACCGCCGGCGTCGTCGACTCTTCCAGCGAGCTCGGGAACGACGGCTACTGGATCCTCGGCCTCGGCGGGGTCGGCATCGTGTTCGGCCTCATGCTGTACGGGTACAAGATCATTTCCGCCATCGGGGTGAAGATCGCCAAGATCACGCCTTCCCGAGGCTTCAGCATCGAGCTCGGCGCGGCCATCATGATCATCATCGGATCCCGCTTGGAGATCCCGCTATCTACCACTCACTGCCAGGTGAGAGAGAGGAAAAAAAAAACATGTTTTTTGTTTGTTCGAAAGGACAATTATGAAGCGTAGATGGGAGCGGAGACAAGAGGTACTGCTGTAATGCGACCTTGCGCATATACGGTACCTGGTAGGTGTATTTTCGTTTCCGGGGATCTCTTCATTTTTTTTTTTTTTTTGTTTAAAAGGACAAATTATGAAGCGTAGAGGGGAGTAGTAGACATAGGAGGTACTGCTGTAGCTCGACCTTGGGGTGCATATAGGTTTCCGTTGTTTCCGAGGATCTCTTCTTTCAGGAATGGCTTTGGAGGGGATCAACGTCGGAGCTTACGCAGAACATTGCAGGATGGCAAGCATAATAATAATTATTATTACTATTTCTCTTGCCATCCGACAATGTGCAGCATGATCTTCAACATGGATCACTCATAACTTTCCCGAAAGAAGAAAACCTCGGAAACAAAAGGAAACCCTATTATAGGTATTACGTGTGCCACGGGAGAGGTACGTACGTACCGGGAAACAACATATTTCTTCCGGGGCTCCTAAACCTGCCAGTAGCGTAGAAAATCTACGTCTCTTCCTGAAACTGTTTTCTTGACAAGAAAAGAAAACAAAACGGACGCTCAACTTTTTAATGGGCCGTAGTCTCGACTTGGGGAGAAAACACCTGGAAATAGAGTATTTTGTCCCCAAAACAGGGCTGCGGTTCTAACAGGCTTGACCCCTTTAGAACCGCAGTCCTGTTTTGGGGAAAAACTGCTTGAAACTTGAGTGGTTTGTCCCCAAAACGGGACTGCGGTTCTAAAAGGGTTGAGCCCATCGGCCCATCGTAAGTTCGTTGCTCGACAAACGTTGCAAACAAAGACTGAGATTTGACAATGTTTGTGAGTCACGAACGTTGAAGCTTAGTTACGCTGCTGCACGTTTTCGGATGTGACGAAACATAATTGTAAGTGTCGTTAATACCGGGTAATCCGTTCGATTGCCAATATAATACGTTTGCCATTGCTGTACAGCAACAGCTGCGGCAGTGTGCGTCATGAGTACTGAGCTCCGGCGTCAACCATTTCCTACTACGGGGAACCATAGTTAATAGGACCTATCTATGGTATGCATAAAAACCTATATGTTTAACAATTTTTACTAACAATATTTGGTCCAATTAACTATGGCCCCCCGTGAACTTTTAGGATAGAACGCTTACGAACGGAGGAACCGAATAAATAGGGAAACCTGTGCCGTATTCACTGCACGAAGTCTGCAACAATACTCGTACGATCTCCCTTCTGTCCACCTTTTTTTTTTTAGAGAGAGAGAAGATAAAGCATAACCAGGTATACCACTAACTATGACCATGGGCGCATGACAAAAAAAGGCAAAAACGACACCAGATTTATTCCTTTCGAGGCAAAAACGACGAAAACAAACCCGGTGGGGTAAGGGTTTTCTAGACGAAGTTATAGACATACGAAAAGCGTTTTTTTTTTTCTTCCTTGTTAACCCTTTTAGGACTGCAGTCTCGTTTTGGGGACAGTTGAGGACAAATTACTTGGAATTTGAGTGCCTTGTCCCCAAAACGGGACTGGAGTTCTAAAGGGGTTAAGTTCAGTTTTTCTTGGGTTTCGTTTACCCCCCCCCCCCCCCTCCTGCCTGTGGGGCTCGAACATGGGTACGTATAGTGTGGAGCTTACGAAGGAGTTTTTTTTTTTTTCACGTGCCCCCCCTGCTATGGCCCGGAATGTTATCGCCATGTTGATTTTCGCTTAATTTTTACAAACGGGGATTGCATTCCGAGCCAGAGCGGTAGTCCGTTATTACGGGGGACCATAGTTAATAGGACCAAATATTGTTAGTAAAAATGGATAAATATATACCCTGGGTAGGTTTTTATGTCTACCATAGGTCCTATTAACTATGGTCCCCCGAAATAAGTAGACTTGTGTGGGATGTCGTTCTTTTACGCTTTTCCTTCAAGCCGACTGTTGTTCCTTCGTCATTTTTTGCGATTGCCACAGGCTACACGACCGTGGTTTAGGATGGCAAACGCTACAACAGTAGTAGTAGTGTTTAGAACTGCAGTCCCGTTTGGGGGACAAACTACTTGAAATTTGACTGGTTTGTCCCCAAAACGGGACTGCGGCTCTAAAAGGGTTAAGGAGGAGTGGGCGGAAATAATTAATGAAACAGCTCGTATAAAAAAAAATTAAGAGACGATAAAATGCAGCTGTGCATAGAATTACAATAAGTGATAATCTAGGGAGCTATTTGTACAAGGGGCGGAAGGGGCGGGGGGGGGGGGGGGGGGGGGGGGCGTACTCATTTGTTGCTTGCCTCAATCATTTGACCCTTGACCATGCATCCCTTTCGAGACGTGGCCAACCCCTGATAGAGACACCTCCAACAGCAGTTGGGCGCTTATGACGTTGCTTCCATGTGCAACACATTTGTTTTTGCTATTTACAGGGGACACCATATTGAACAGGACCTACGGTACTCACAAACACCTATATATTTCGCTATTTTTTCTAACAATATTTGGTTCTTTTCACTATGGTTCCCCGTAAAAGCGGAGAGGGGGGGGGGGGGTGTACTCGATAGGAGAGATGTACTCGATCTCATGCATGGCCGTAGTCGTATGACCATAGACCCTCGCATCCCTACAATGCCGGGACGGAGCATGTCGGGTTTTCACCGACCAGGCAGACATTGCTTGCACCAAGTGCGAAGCGCCGTGAGGTGTCTGGCGAGTCGCATGAAGGGTGGGCTGCATCCTACCAAGAACCGCTTGTGAGGCGGACTTGCATAAGAATGACAGCTTCAATGTTAATTTCCGGTGTAGGCATTTCCAGAGACAGCAATGGGAGTACTATGTAACTGCCTCTTGGGTGCCTTACCTTGAACACTACCTGGTACGTGATACGGTCAATTCACTCGTGCGGAGTTAAGGTTCTTTACCTCGCACAAATGATCTAACTCGACAACCAGCAGAGGGGGGGGGGTGGGGGGGTGACAGGCCCACACCCGTGCTGTGGGGGTGGAGCCTGGAGGGGGCTTAAATGGGCATGCAAAGAGAAGGGAGGGTGGAGCACAGAGGCGGTAAGCAGAGGTGCAATAACAGCAGCCCGAAGATGGTATGCCCTTCTTTGGGACTCAGTGAACTTGATATTAAACTCCAGTCTAATCGGAAATACAAGTGTGTACCTATTAATATTATTAATATTATTGTTATTATTTCTCTTGCCATCCGACAATGTGCAGCATGATCTTCAACATGGATCACTCATAACTTTCCCGAAAGAATTATGCTTGCCATCCGACAATGTGCAGCTTGATCTTCAACATTGATCACTTATAACTTTCCCGAAAGAAGAAAACCTCGGAAACAAAAGGAAACCCATGCACCAAGTCTACCTCCCTTCTGTACCAACTTTAGGCTTGTCTACTCCATTTGCCGTCCTTGCTCTTTCCTTCTCATTACGTTATATTCTTGAATCTTATTTTTGTTAGGCTTGCCATCCGACAATGTGCAGCATGAGCTTCCACGTTGATAAATCCAAATGTTCCTGAAAGAAGAAATCTCCGTATACAAAAGAAACCTGTGCAGCAAGTCGATATGTTAATATTGATGTATAAACGGCCCTTATGTTTCTGGATCCATCGTGGGAGCTGATCATTGCTGTCAATAGTTATATGAACTCCCGTGATGGATCCCCGGTACCTGGTACTCTGATGGTTGATAAGAACGCACCTGGCATGGTTGGACACGTCGGACAGATAGATCATATAGATCATCTACAGATAGATCATCTATCAATCGAACATCTACAGATACATCAACTAGAGTATCTACAGATACATCAAGTGGATAATCTAGATCATCTACAGATAGATCAACTAGATCATCTACAGATATATCAAGTAGATCATCTAGATCATCTACAGATAGATCATCTGGGTCATATACAGATATATCATCTAGATCATCTACAGATATATCATCTAGATCATCTACATCATCTACAGATAGATCATCTAGATCCTAGCCTGCCCTTGTCAGACGCCGTGCGGGATCTGTACGGTACATGTCCAACCCCAGACAACGTGTCATGTGTTGATCATGCTGATTTTGACGGCTCCCATCGGGCAACATGAGCTACAGATCATTGCAGGTCAGGAGTCGATACTGCTGTATCTTGATCGTCAAGTGGGAGTCGATGGCCTGGTCGTGTGTGTGTCATCGTTCGTTGTTGAATTTATGGGTGTTGTTACACTACGTACGGCAAAGCAGGAGCAGTACGAACTCGTATTAACCATTTTAGTACTGCAGTCCCGTTTAGGGGAGAAAACATTCAAATTCTAAGTAGTTTGTCCCCGGAACGGGACTGCGGTTCTAAAAAGGTTGAATACGTAACGATACAAACCGGGGGATCTCAACCATTGTACTGCAGCACCGCACTGCACGCTGTACCTAGAGCCCACTCTAGTTCCAAGCGTTTTGTCCCCACGCCGAGAGTGAAGAGGTTAACGAGCGGCGGGACATTGAGAGAGCAATCGGCGCGCCGATCGGTTACATACAACATTTACAAAAAAAAAAAGAGCACGAGTACGTGTTGAAATAAAAAGGTTCCGGCATTTCTACGGCCCAGAGATCGGCGGAAAACCGGCGGGTTGCGTAGAGGAACAACCGCTCATTTGTTGTTACATGTACGTGTCGATTCTTATCAAGAACCTAGCCCTCCCCTTCTTTCCATCAGAGCAAACCATATACCCGCCCATCCCTTCAAGAGCATTTATTCCAGGAGGAGGGTGGCGACGGCGAGTACGCAAAACGTTGACGAGGCCGAAGCTGGCGGAGGACGCGCAGTTCCCCCGTGCTTGGCACCTACAGCAATATAAGCAGAAAATGGCACCTAGAAGTATTGTGCTCCGTTTTCGCACATCAGAATATAGCCCGTTGACATACGAAGAATCTGCGTACTACCAGCAGCATTAACCCAGCCAGCCTTATCGAGGTTGACAAACGTGTTCGATCCCTGGCAACCTGACAGCCGCCTTCGCAAGAAGGTGCCCGGCAGCGCTTGGGCGCCCGTCCTGATGTCAGTTGTGCTGGTGGCGCCGACCCCGGAAGGCTGGCCCAGGCCCTCGTCGGGAGCCTTCGCCCCCCCCCCCGCCCCCGACTGGGGTCTCTGTCCCCCCATCGGACGCCGGCCCTCCGACTCCCCATCCCCGAAGCACCATCCCCAGAAGAGCCTGCGGTCGCGCGCGGTACTACACGCACACATATGTATCATACGTACGTATTCGATGCCGGACCCCAAAAACAAACGCGGACATATTTGCAAGGTACGTGTTTGGCGGGCGACCACCAGCCCTCGACTATGCTATAGTTTCAGTCAGTCCCCTTGCACCATGCCTGTGCATACCTGTACACGCTTGCAGAAGTCAATCAACGCTAGAATTTCACGCACATAGATGCCGTACGAGTGTATACACACCCGCAACGCGCCAAATAATACACACACACACACTCAGGCGGATTTCCAGACCTACTTGGCTTTCTCTGACGAAGAGGAGGGTGAAAACGCCGCGAGCGATGCGGTCTCGAGGAAAAATCGGGGAGGATCAGGAAACGCCGAGCGGTGCGTGTCTTACGGGAAAAAAAATTGCGGCAAGATATTTTTTTCCGAACCCCGCCGTTTCCGCTGTGCGTGGCCGCCTTGCTCAGGAGAAAAAAAAACAGCTCGGAAATTCAATTGAGGGGGGTATGACTTTCTTGCCCGCTCCTTCCGCGTATTATCATGCACATATTGGCGCCGCCGCCGCTACGCCGAGAAGAAGAAAAAACAAAATGCCCTTTTGCTCCTCGAGTCCCTTCTGCAGCAACCTAAACTGTTTTTGGTGGGTCTTCCACTTGTGCTCTGTGCCCTCTTTTTCTCATTCACTCTCTCTCTTGCGCGCGCTCTCTCGCTCTATTTTGTTCTCTCTCCCTCGCTCTCTATATCTCTCTCCGCTCCTCCCCCTCCCCCTCCCCCTCCCCCCCCGTGTGTCACCATAGGTTGGGGCCACCGCCGCCGTCGCCCTCCTCGAAGGGACCGGGGGGCTCAACGGCATGGTATTGATGAAGGCCGTCATCGGCTGGATCGTCACCATCATCGTCTGCGCGCTTTCTTGCGCCCTCCTGTTCGCCCAAGGCGCTTACGCCCCCAACGTCTTCGACACCATCGACGTTGCCTGAGAGTTTTTCCACGAGCAGCGGGGAGGGACGAGAGCACGTATATCTACTGCCTGTGGACACTCTCACTAGATGTATTCTGAAAAACATGGCGTTTGTATTGGCGCCAGCGTCAGGGTCGACGTCGAGCGGCAGTGTTGGCGTTAGTGTTAGCGGTAGCGGTTGTGTTACGTGTTTGACACGATCGATATCCTCCCCCCCCGCCCCCAAAGATTGTCTGCGAGCGGGGAGCGGTGAGCGCCTGTCTACTTACTGCCTGGACTGCCTGGACACCCTCAGCTGCTGTTTTGAAAAATTGCGTTTGTGTCAGCGTCCAAGGCAGCGTTAACGATAGGGTTAGCGTCTGATTAGAGTGGCTGGTAGTGGTGGCGATAGCGGTAGCTCTAGCGGTAGCCTTCGATACGGCGTTACCTTCGGGCGTTGGCGTCAGCGTCCAGCGTTGGCGCCCCAAACATTGTGTGTTCCCTGTGCTGTGTTGTACCTTGCCCCCTTAAAAAACATTTTGTTCGCTTTTCGTTTCTAGTCATTTAATATCACTTTTATGCCACCCTGTCTGAGTAAAACTCTATGTGCGCTTTTGAAACCCACGTGTTTTTTTTTTGTATTACAGATGGGGTATAGTACAGGGTACCTATTAAATAGCAAGAAACGGAAATACTGACCCATGGTGGGTGTCTTGTTTGAGAAGTGTGTGTTCCATACTCCGATCGAACGGCACCGGGATGTCTTCATTTATTTCAGTCCCAGTCTAGCTTTAGGGGTGTCCGTTTCTGAGTGATACTCTTACAGTGGTATAAGTCCTGTACTGTATATATTGCTATATATACTGCTGTAATTATAGTCCAGCTTGACTCAAAACGATGCGATGAGTAATTTTCGTTTTTTGCGGTGGGTAAATTTCGATTACCGGCGCGTCTTGAGTAACTGTCGGTTTCGCGATAAGTGGTACCTGGAGGTCAGTTTCCGTTGCCCGCGTAAGTAGCTGTCGATTTCCCACAAAACCATTGTCGATTCCCGTTCGCGTGCTCGCGCTACGACGGTACGTAACGGCGAGAGCACGCAAACTGTCCGAACCGCATGTGGTCGCTTGCTCGAGATAAGCTGTTCCCCTTTTTTCCCCCCCCCTTTTTTTTCTAGGAGTTTTTTTTTTCTGTTACACGAACAGCTACTAGGTAGGTATAGCAAGCTGCTCTCGTTTTTTTTTTTACTAGCTGTTTTTTCTGGGGGTTAGTTTTCAGCCCGGCGGCCTCCACAACACTTTCGACAGTTACCGTGTGCCGCAGCACAAACGCCTCTTTTTGCATTCATTCTCGACCAACTCTTTGGACAACGTAGACCCCCTGTGGATAGTTTCGGATTTCCCTTTTCCAAGAACCCCTGTTGTGTCGGGCGAAAAAACAGCGCGCTGCTGCTGCGGCTGCTGCTTACGTGCGGACGTTGTTGTTGCTTACTGTCGGCGCGTAGCTTGTGTATCAGCATGGTGCTAGCGAAGGCGGTGTTGAGCCCACTCGCTGGTTGATGACCACCTGAGATACAGATAGCTACGCACGCCTGCGTGCCGGCGTTGTCTACTGCAGGTTAGAGGCTGCCTACCGTACTACACGCGCTTTTGAACCCTCGCGGGGGGGTAGGGGGTGGGGGGGGGGGGGGGGGGTGGTGCCGCTCTTCGAAAGCTAGTGCCGTCGTACATAAAAACAACCATGTTCGAGCCACGCCCCTACAGTGCGGTGCCTCTACGGTGCGATTCCTCTACAGTGTGGTTTCTCTACAGTACGGTTCTTATTTAGTGCGGTAGGGGGGGGGGGGATACATTTGCCCCTAAACTGCTCTACAGGAGCTGACGGAGTGTTCCACGTCGCTTGTTTTTCCCGTGGGATTTCTGTGATCCCATGGAAATCCCGTGAGATAGAATATCACGCAATAGCATATATCCCATAGGACAAATGTGATCCCATGGTACATCCCGTGGAATGCGATGGGATCCTATGGGATGTCCCACGGGACGTCTAATGGGAAGAACATCATTTGTTTGACTGTCACTGGGCCTGGCGGGGCTTCTCGACCGAGGAAATACCCCAAGCCCCTTTTTTCCCCCCCGTGAGGTATATATGTGCTAGCCGACGCGGTTTTTCGTAGCGTTGCGCTTGTCAATCGCTCCTCCCCTCGCGTCGGTGTCGGGGTAGGTGAGATAGAGAGCTCCTGTTAGTGTTTTTTACCGATTTATGGATTGCGGAGGCATCCCTCTACCGTATGACAGTATGGAGCAAGTTCGTCGGAAGTTCTGCCTGTGTGTATGGTTTGGCTTTTCGCTGTGCGCCGTGGTCAAAGAGGGGAGCATCTGGCATGAGCAACTACTTTCGATACTACAGTGGCTGCTACTGCAGCTGAGACGCAACATCTGGCAGCGAGGATGACCGCTTGGGTACGACGGTTAGCGGGGGGTTGGTTCACGGCATCTTTACAGACACTGCGAACGGTGCGCGCGCGCGCGTTAGCCCACGACTTTCGATCACGTACCCGACTCCCAGCTGAGGTACAGACACACCTGCGCGTAGGTGTAGGCCCGTTCAGTGTCCAGCGAGCGCTTCTGAGCCCCGCGCGGGGAAGGGGGGGGGGGAAGAGGTGACGCCGCTCTTAGGAAGTTGGTGCAGTTGTAGAAAAGTATGGTTTGAGGCGGAGAGGTCATCGCAGCGAGACTATCTCGGCGTAGTCGCCACGCTTTCTGGTCCCCTCGGAAGGAGTTTGTGTCGCTCTTGGAAACCGCCTGCCGACATAGAGAGGGACATTTTGAGCGGAATGGTCGGCGAGAGTTCTCGATTGCTGTAGTTCCTGCGTACGGCGCGCGCGCGTGCGCGTTTTTCCTCCGCGATGATCGATTACGAGGGCAAACGCACACGTTAGCGTGCGCATCAACAGCTTGCCAGGTTGTGCCCACACGCGCACGCCTGCCGGCAGGTAGAAACCCACTCTGGCAACGATTTCCGCGTTTTTAGTCGGCGGCGGGCGTTTTGAAACCCTTTCTTGCTACGCACAGTTTATACCACGAATGTTTCCTGCACTGGAGTAGTACTAAGTAAGTATCCGCTGAAATCGTGGGTGCGGTTTTGAAAAGGTTAACTAAGGAAGGAATCGCAGGGTTAAGGTTCACGACTTTGTTTTTCTAACCAGGACTGTGTTTTTCGGTGGGCAGTTTCGCAGCCATATGACTGCTATCAGCTGCTCCCAAGAAAACGCGGTTCCGGTTGTAGAACAGCGCCCACGTTTTTTTGGAGACAAACTACTTGGAAATAGTGTGGGAATAACTTTTACAGTAGTAAAGGGGTGCCGGTGCGGAGTTCGCCATATCTGACCTGAAGTGGTGTCTCCCAGAACGAAATGTGGGTTGAGGTTGTGTGCGGGCTAATTGGCCTCATCTCTTACTTGAAGCAGTGTCTTCCAAGAGGTGTTCGCTGGACGCTCCGAGTGATCATACTTCATAAAATGACCGCAACGAGCACGCTGACGGTAGACGTGAGCCAAGAGCGTATGGGGGGCTAGTTCGCCATATCTGGCTCGAAGCGGTGTCTCCCGAAAGCTTTTGCTGTGAGCGCTCCGAGTGGCCGTACCTGCAGTATGTAGTGCGTAGAGTGCTCACGACGAGCATGATGACGGCAGATGTCGGTCGAAAAGTTGTCTGACATGGGGGGAGCAAGTGTCGAGGTGCAGAATTCGCCACATGCCTGACTTGAAGCGATGTGTCCCAAAACAACATGTGGTGAGTCAAGTTCAGTGCTGTGGGTTGACCGGCTCTTTTTGTTTTTTCAACCGCACCCACGTTCTCGGAGATAAAATGCTCGGAACCAATGTGGGATAATTTTTTGTGAAAAGTAGTAGCAAAAATGCGCCGGTGCGGCATCAGCCTGCTCTGAGTTGAAGCACTCATATGCCGTGGTGTCTCCTGAGAAATGTGGCTCAAAGTGTGCCGACGCGGAACTAGCCATGTTTGACTTGAAAGTAGTGTCTCCCAAAAGTTGTGTGGGGGCTAAAAGCTCCGGTCCAGAATTTGCCAAATCTGATGTGAAGTGGAATATCCTCGACTTTTCGGTTCAGGGTTTAACCCCTTAAGAACTGCATCTTCGTTTTCGGGGAGATGTTACTTGGATTTAATATGGGGTCATTTTTGCGGTAGGTGTCGGTGGGGAACAAGCCAACTCTTTTTGGTTGAGTACATAGGAATAGTGTCCACTCAAAATGTGGGACCAGCGGTATGGGGGGTTATATGCCGGTTATACGGGCGCTATTAATAGTGGCTCTCTGTGAGTGGCTTGTGTGCTGATTTGTTTTGTATATTCACAAGCGCTTCCTCTTCATGTTTTTGATGTTTTGACCTTACGAAGTAAGCTTACGCCTTTCGATATGGGGAATGCCCCCGACGGGTGAAATTATGGGTCTGTTTTGCCTGCGATAACTTCAACTACTCGTTCGTACGATGTCTCGATCGCAAGATCAGTTTTGTTTCTCGTGCAACTACTTGTTCGCACGATGTCTTGATCGCAAGATCAATGTGTTTCTCGTACAACTATCACGGGGGATCATAGTTAGTAGGACCTATGGTATACATAAAAAAAACTATATATTGAACCATTTTTACTAACAATATTTGGTCCTATTAACTATGGTCCCCCGTAGTAATGTTCGCACGATGTCTAGATCGCAAGATCAATTTTGTTTCTCGTGCTGCGGCAGCGGGCGCTCAAGGGCGTTTTCGCCGTGGTTTTCGGCGATTGTGTGGGGGTACATATGTCCGGGACACACACCACATATCTCGTTTTAGGTATGTTTATGAATCGGGTTCCGCGATGCCATTCACTTGTGTTTGTTTTCGAAGCACTTTGTGTCATTACCCTTACACGACGGATGGGGCGTGTAAACAAAAGGGATCGTAATTTGTCTCTTTTGACTATCCCCCTATTTTTCTGCACGCAAACGCCGTCTGACTTCCACATCATCCCTTTCCGACGTTCTCAAATCTCCTGGAACCTGGGTCTATACAGTTTTTCCTAGGCGATACCACAACACTAGCCCACCCTGAAAAATCATATACACAGACTACCTGGTATGGAATATTCGGGGACCAGAAGCACCGGTCCCACTAATTACAAGAACATAAGTAGTGGAAGATATACGGCTCCTCCAAACCCACTCTGAAGACTTGCACCTCTACCTTACAAGGCTAAAATGTATCAGGACGAAACGCCAAAAAGAGGTGAAAAGGGAAAACTAGCCTCAAGGGTGTGGTTGCCGGACGCAAAAGCTACAGCCACCGCCCGGGAATGACGGGAGGGGGGAAACAAAAACACCTGAAAACAGGCAAAACATAAGCAAGCGTCGCGTCTCCAGCGAGGGGGGGGTATGCACTCGATAGGAGAGATGTACTCGATCTCATGCATGGCCGTACTGTAATCGTATGGCCATAAACCCTCGCACCCCTACAATGCCGGGACGGAGCAAGTCGGGTCTTCACCGACCAGGCAGACATTGCTTGCACCAAGCGCGAAGCGCCGTGAGGTGTCCGACGAGTCCCATGAGGAGTGAGCTGCATCCTACTAAGAACCGCTTGTGAGGCGGACTTGCGTATGAAAGACAGCTTTCGGGGGGGGTGGGGGGCACAAGATGCATGCAGAGAACCGAAGAACACGACCTGCCGCGATATCCCCAGCGACGGGGGGGGGGGGGGGGGTACTCTTGTCGTGCATGGCCATAGGCGCATGACCGTAGACGCTCGCATCCACACAGCGGAGTCGGCACCCGGTGATGGGCTCGTCGGGAGAGGGGTCGGCTGAAATATCCCAAAACGCACACCAAAAAAACTAAACGAAGGTGGTGTCGGCGACAGGACTCATGGTCGCGCGGTCGGGACGGCGGTGATCAACTCTACATAATGGCGAAAGCAGAAACGCGAACGACGAATCTTCACGTAGAAACAGCAAAAAAGGGTCCAGTTCGTCTGCCGACAGGCGGTGGGGGACTTGGAACTCTCGAAGCATCGCTTGATTCGGTGCGCCTAACGCCCGAATCAGAGCCGCTGGGGAGCTACCAGCGCAGACACGATCCTTACTCTGTGCCCCGTAGATTGACGCTTGTCATCGTACTTCCTGTACTGTAACAGGTACCTGGTACACAAGTAGGTCGACCGCTGGTGGTTCCGCTTCTTTCATACCCTGGTAGTAAACATCGTGCCTGCGCAACAACAAGAGCAGCACCAGCAGCAGCTCCAGCAGCAGATGATGATAGTGTTGCCATGTATGTGGCAAATAAAAGCTTGCAACTTGAAACTTGATATTGAAACGGGGAAACGCGGAGACCGATGAACGTTAAACGTTGCACGTGCACGTGGCATGTTGAACGTTACTCATGAGAGTTAAAACGTTAGATTTTTGACGGTTTCAATTTTCAATTTCAGGATCCGCGTTAAACTTCGGGGAGACCCGACCAATCAGAAGGCAGTTCCATCGAATCTTTGATTTCTCGATATTATCTCCCCGTCTTCTTGTCTCTTGCGAAGACGTCAGGAGACCGCGGTTTGACTCCTTGACTGACCATATCATAAGTCTCAAGTGAGTATAATAATCCAAAACTTGGCCTTGACGCGTCCAAAAAGATCGGGATCGGTCTCCTCTGTTCCTTTGTGTCTCCTTTTGCCAGGTCAGGCCGCATTTCTGTCCAAAAAGGAGAGACAAATTCAAAGATCACTGCTACTACTCTGTCTTGCTGTGTCGCATTCGCATCCAAATCTGTAGTGCTGCAGCTGCGCAAGGAAGGCAGAGCCCACGCCATGGGGCCGAACCGATCGCCACTCGGGCATCCTCACCGCCTCACGATGAGGTCGATGCTGGTGTGGGCGACCCTCATCTCGCGCGGAGCATCCAAAGCGCTGCTCTCTCGAAGCGCAATAAAAATGTCAGGGTCTCCTCGGATTCAACCAGGCTCCTCCTCAGGGATAGCACGGACTAGGGTAGCAGTACCCTCCGCTGGCGCGATGGCCCTCGGCCGCAACTCCTCTCGCTCGAGGCCGGCGCCAGCCAAGCAGGGAAGGAGAGGGAGAGGCGGCTGTGGAGGCACTCCGGGAGGAAGCAGCACCCGCCCAGGTAGGGACGGGACGAGAGCAAAGGGTCGGAGGTCTTCTTTCGGAGAAGAGAGAAGCGGCCAAATTGGCTTTTGGGAAGCGGGGGATGTTATCTGGGGCAGCGGTGGTGGTGGTGGTAGTGGTGGTGGCCGCCAGGGAGGACGGAAGCGGCCGTCGGTGAGCAAGGGTGAAGGGGAGTTCGGGAAGCAGTATCATCCGCACCGAGCAGGTGGCACCTTTTCCGCCAAAGGTGAGCTGTCTGTTGTGCCACGAAGAAGAAAAATCGGATCTGATCATCACACCCATCCTTTGTTGGCAAAAACTCACGCACTCGCCCTGCCGCTTTTGCTGCTTGTTGCACTACGAGTACAAGTTCGTTTCGATGATCTATCTGCGGCCGACTGCCACATCAGCTCGACGCCTCCACGACGGCGGGTGCTGCTGCACGAGTAGTGTCCGGCACCGCGCTTGGTTTGCAGGTCTAGGCCCGGCACCGCAGCTCTCTGCCTTCCGCAGCTGGCGCCCCTTTCCTGCCTAGCGCTACTGCTGCTGTTTGTTTCGAAATTTGAAAAATGCTCCCGGAAGCTGGATTCTGGACTACTGCTGTGGAACCTTGAACCTTCGCCTCGTGATACGTACAACTGAGCTGCACCGCCTGCACAGAATGTTCGTATTACGGGGGGGCATATTAAATAAGACCTACGGGGGATACAAAAACCTATATATTTTCCTTTTTTTACCAATAATATTTGGTCCTATTTACTATGGTCCCCCGTAATCGCGAAAATGGAAGATGTCGAACATGCCAGGTGTACGTACAGGTACAAAGTTGGCCATCTTGATCGAGTGATTTTGCCTACTGGCGGAGCGTTTCTGAGTCCGAATTTGAATGTTCCGCAGCAACAGCGAGCAAGCAGCAACAGCTGCAGCAAGCAGTACACCTGCAGCTGCTGAGCAGTGTCGTCGTCGATCATGGCAGAGCGCGTATGGTAGTTTCGAGTCTCGAGTCGTAGTTTGTACCTCGCTGTGCATAGGCTTTTATTGCGGGTGAAACCAAAGACTCAACTTCAGTTATCACATCAAATTTGAATGCCCGACATTCAAGCAACCTCATTGTTCAGGGGACCTAATTGCAACACCCTCTTGCACAACTCCTTGTGCAACACCCCGGTCTGCTTGGCCACTCTTTTTTTTAATCACCGAAAACGCTGCGTAGCCACGCGACCGCCCCTGCCGACCTCAAGCCCTCCGAAGGGTTGATTGAGGTTAGGGTTAGTTTCGGGGTCGGGTTGGGTCTGGGCCGAAGTGCAAGATAGCAATTGACCCAAAGGTGTTGCACGAGTTTGTTTTCACGGCGGGTGGTGTCGCAATCAGCGGCACCCCATTATCGTCCATTGTTGCGTGCTATCAATACTAACTGCTGTACCTGTTGTCAGCCTGCTGCTTCTGCTGCTGCTGCTGCTGCTGCTGCACTGGCTGTAAAATATGGGACCGTCCTATGGATTCGTACCAGTACGTTCTTGTACCTGGTACACGTACGAGGAACTGGTATACACCAGTGCGAACCCGTACGTGCGCGTGCTGCGCTATAATAGGAGGTACCGCAACAGGAGTACGTATATACGAGGTACGTACATATCAACAACAGCAACAACAACAACAACAACGAACCAACACGCCTCATTATCTCTTTCAACAAACCATGGAATATTCTCGGAAGGTTCCCTTTCTCTCATTACTAATAACTCTTCATTCCAACCGCCCTTCTCAGCGAGCACCAGCGGAAACCTTCTCGGCGCCCCGCCTAAGTGGAGCTACAAGAAGGTGAGGGGTTACGGCTTTATATGTACGGGTAAGGGACTAGTCTAGGGCTATATATCCAGATATACAGCAGTAGCGCTAAAACCCTATAGTGGTGTCACTCTGTCCGCAAATGTAAGGAACGTTTTGGGTACGGACACGAATACTCAAACGGTGCTTAAATTTCCGGACATTGTGGTAGAGGTCAAGGAGGGATAAGGTGCAGGGCCGCTCACGGGACGAGTCAAATCCCGCAGGTCGGGTCGGGTCGGGTCGGGTCGGGTAATGGTGACCCGACGCGACCATAAGGTGCGGGGCCGCTCACGGGGCTGGTCAAATCCCGCGGGTCGGGTCGGGTCGGGTCGGGTCGGGTCGCGTAATGGTGACCCGACCCGGCTCGTGAGAGAGGGATACCGTAGAGCTTACCACTTACCTGGTACTCGAGGACATGGTTGACGTACACCGTGTACGAGACGAAGGGACTAACGCTAGGAGTAGCCAATGGTTGATTGGGTCTGATTGGCTTAGAGTCAGGGTTAGGGCTAGTCCGATCCGTCTCCTACACAGGGTGAGTCAACCATTTTCTTGGGGTAAGTGAGCTTCCCTCGAGGCGTAACGGGTAGGGGGCGGGGGCTATGGCCTAAGGAGTGGGGTCTACAGGGGGTGAGGGGTGGGCAGTGCGGGCTACCAGGTACCTCATACCTCCTGGTATATGCTAAGGGATTAGGGGTGAAGCGTCTGAGGTAACAAGTAACAAGTACCAGGGTATGGCTTAAGGACTAAGGTCTAGGGGGTGAGGGGTGGGCGGTGGGCAGTGTGTGCTATACTCTCGGGGGGGTAAGGGGTGAGGTCCCAGGGCGGTGGAGTGTGGGTAACGGGTAGGGGGCGAGGGATTAGGGGAGTAGTAGTTGGTGTGATGGCAGCGGTATAGTGTGTGTTGTTCTTCGCATTAAGCTGTTATTTCTACCCGTCGACATCTACTGTAGCACAACCAGTGTCCGTGCCGATTCTTCAATCCTGGAGAGATACAAGCTCGGTGGTGAGATACTGCATTGCTATGCAATGAGCTGAGTAGACAAAGCAATGCCGTGTCATCGTACTGGATACGACAGGACTATCAATCGCAACAGGACTGATGATGGGGCTATTATTTCCAGGTATAGCAGTAATACTTCGTATACTATTAATAAGAATGCTACTACTGTAGTGGTAGCAGTACTATTAACAGATACACCGCGTCTGACAGCCAAACAAAAGCGGCCGGCACGAAACCTAAGCATCGCCCCCCCGTCGACCCCCCCACTCCTATTAAAAGGTGGACCTTTCCGTGCTCCCTCGGGGTTTCCACGAAGAGGCGAACAATCCTAAGGTTAACGTCGGGGGCAAGAGGCGACGAGGCGCGGCAGCGTCGGCCTTGACAGCAGCAGCTTCGGCGGCAGCAGTGGCGGCGGCGGAGCGGGGGGAGGGGACGACTACGGTGGTCCGATTTGCTCCGCCATCGACCGGGCGGGGCAGGGGGAGGGGAGCCAAGCGGTCGGTGGTGTATGCCGGCCTGTCGGCGTACAACGCCCACTTTGCCTCCCTCGTCCTCATGGAGCTCAAGCACGAGAAGGTGATGGAGGGGGGAGGGGGGGGGGGGGGTGGTGCTCGTGTCATGCATGGCCGTAGTCGTATGACCATGGACCCTCACATTCCTACAACGCTGGTACAGAGCACGTCGGGTTTCCACCGACCAGGCGGTGGTGGGGAGGGGGGAGGGAGAGGTGTTTTAGGGGGGGGGCGGTACGAGGGAGTAGCCCCGTTGAGAGGGTGGGGTTGTAAGGGACTAGTCCAGTGTATTGACGGGAAGGGCTGATGGGATTGTGAGGGAGTAACCCTACGTGAAGAGGGATTTGGGGGGGGGGGGGGATTAGCCCCGCCTGTTGACGGGAACCGGGGATGGGGGGTCGAGGGTGGCGACGCAGGAGTAAACCCGCCTGATAAAGGAGAGCGAGGGGGGGGGGTGGGGAGGGTGTACTCGATTTTATGCATGGCCATAGTCGTATGACCATAGACCCTCGCATCCCTACAATGCCGGGACGGAGCACGTCGAAGGGGGGGGGGGGGATTGTAAAGCACTATTGCGGTGTGATGACGGGGGGGGGGGTGTACTCGATAGGAGAGATGTACTCGATCTCATGCATGGCCGTAGTCGTGTGATGACGGGGGGGGGGGGGTGAAAGAGAAACCCCGTGTGATAACGCCGGGTATTGACGGGGTGTGATTACACCTTATGAAAACGCCGTATGATCATGGTGGAACCCCTCCCCCCCCCCCCCCCCCCCCCCCCCACCCCGAGATTTTCATTGTGGGGCGTCCACTTGAAGGCGGCATCGATCGGACCTGTTTTTCGATCGAACACACTGCTCCTGCTGGTGGTGCCGACAGCGGCGGTCGGCTTTTTTTTCGGCGTGTTGGTTTGGATGTCGTCATACGGACATCGATCGCCCTTGTAACGTGCTCCGGTCTACGTTTTCATGGTTTAGATGGCGCGAGATGCGACTCACGCCGATCTGATGTTGCTGTTTCTGTTGTTGGTGTTGTGTTTTTGTTGGTGTTGGTGTTGGTGGTGTTGCTGTTGGTGGTGGTGGTGTTGCTGTTGGTGGTGTTGCTGTTGCTGTTTTTGTTTCTGTTTGTTGTCCTCCTTGTTGATGTTAGTGTTGATGCTGTCGGTACCGTGGGTTGGCGCGGTTGATGCTGTCGGTACTGTCGGTTGCCGCGGTTGTGGTCGTATTGATTTTGGATACATTGCCCCACCGCTCTGCGCTCCTGCGTTTCTAGGTTTTGGATGACTTGAACAACGCCGGGCGCTGATGCTACTTCACTGTCGGCGGTAGCGGTTGTGGTGACGTTCTTTTTCTTTGTTTGCATTTTTTGTTCGCGTTTTTATTCCTCCGCTAAAAATATCTGCTGCCACAGGAGAAGGCGTACGAGCGGATGACCACCTGGAGCCAGCGGGAGCTGTCCTCGGGCGGCTACACGGTGCAGGGCCTAGTCGGAGCGAGGGTTGGGCGGCTGTACCGGGAGCACGTGGTCCGCTTCTCCCTGCCGCCTCGAAGGAGGGACAACAAGGTATGTGGTCCTGTCCCGAGTACCTGGTATATATATAACGCGTGTCAACGGCAAAACGGTAGAAGTTTTTGTTTTGCCTTATGACGCAGACATTTGTGATTGAGACGGGGCTCCTCAACTAAAAAACTACCCGGTAGGTTTATACGAAGTATATATATATATATATATATATATAATATATATATTGAAACAACAGCTATGAGATGGAGGTTTTGGTCGATACTCATCTTTGCAAGATGTGTATGTGATACTTCGATAGAGCTTACTACGGGTTTGTATTTGGTCCGGTCCCATGCAGGTAGTACAGTCCGTATATGAGGAAGGTGTGTTTTTTCGTTCGCTCTCATTTCAGTATGTGGGCTTTTTTTTCTCTCTGTTCGTCGCTATTTTGCTGTTGCTGCCGCCGCTGATGTCACCAATGGCACTATCGCTGATGCCAATATCGCTCCATGTCGCTGTCGCTGCTACTGCTGCTGCTGCTGCTGCCGCTGCTGCTTTCTCGATCAGCTGCTGTCCTTGATATGGCTACCGCTATCGCTGGTGTCTCGAATACTATCGGCGATCTCGCTATCGAAATCGCTATTGTCGGTATCGCCATCGCTGATGTGGTTATTGCTTTACTGTCGCTGATGTTCGCAATAGACCACTGCTGTCTCTGGTATCGGTACTATCACAATCTCTGACATCGCTACTAACACTATCTCTGATATCGCTACAATCACTACAGGTAGCTCTGATATCGCTACCATCACTATCGCAGATATCGAAATACTTCGAAGTATATTTAGCACTGTCTCTGCTGTCTCTGATATCGCTACTATCACCATCTCTGATATCGCCATCACTATCGTTGACATCGCTATCACTATCTCTGATATCGCTACTATCGCTATGTCTGATATCGCTGTCACTATCGCTGAAATCGTTGCCACTGTCTCTGATATCAGAGATTGTGATAACGATACCAGCGACAGTGATAGCGATATCAGAGATAACGATAGTGGCGATATCAGAGGTGAGGATAGCAATATCAGGGGTAGTGATAGCGGTATCAGGTACAGTGAGTACGGTATCAGAGATAGTGACAATGGCGATATATAAAATAGTGATGACGGTATCGGGTAGATAGCGATACCAGAGTTATCGCCATCACTATATCTGAGATCGGTGTCACTGTCTCTGATATCGCTACTATCACTATCTCTGATATCGCCATCACTATCGTTGACATCGCTATCACTATCTCTGATATCGCTACTATCGCTATGTCTGATATCGCTGTCACTATCGCTGAAATCGTTGCCACTGTCTCTGATATCAGAGATAGTAATAACGATACCAGCGACAGTGATAGCAATATCAGGGGTAGTGATAGCGGTATCAGGTACAGTGATTACGGTATCAGAGATGGTGACAATGGCGATATCAAAAACAGTGATGACGGTATCAGATATAGATAGCGGTACCAGAGTTATCGCTACAACTATAACTGAGATCGATGTCACTCTCTGATATCATTTTTACTGTCTCTGATATCGCTACCATCACTATCTCTGGTATCGCTATCAATATCGTAACGATATCAGAGAAATTCCGGGGGACCGTATTATGTAGGACCAAATAGTGTTATTAAAAATAGGTGAAAATACCGTTTTTTTTTTGTGTTACCATAGATCCTATTTACTTTGGTCCCCCATAAACAGTGATAATTGCGACATCAGAGAGGGTGCTATTACGGGGGGCCATAGTTAATAGGACCAAATATTGTTAGTAAAAATGGTCAAATATATAGTTTTTTATGTATACCATAGGTCCCATTAACTATGGTCCCCCGTAATAAAAAAAGAATCAAGGATGGTGACGGAATTATCGGGTACAGGGATATGCGACACCAAAGATAGTGGTAACGACAGTTATCATCACTAAAACCGCCCCTGCTGGTCACACTCGCTGTGCTCCTCATCTTTCCAGGGCAAGGGGAGTCCGGTCCGCCGCCCGCCGATGCCGTACCACCGCTTCACGGCAGGGGACGTTATCGCGATCACCCCCGGAAAGGCACCGCCCACGCAGAGCGAGATGGACAGTGGGGCCGTGCTCGACGGGGTGGTCCTGCAGAGGTAGGCGGTGCTCGCGTGCAGGGGTTGGGCTTGAGCTGGTCCGGATTTGCTGTGGGATTGCTCGGCTTTTGCCGTGGAAATGTTTAGATTGAGTGTGATATGGTCTCGATTCGGATTGGGGAGGGCTTGGGGGGTTTCGGTTGCTAGGGTTTAGGTTCGGCTTGCAATATTTTTTTGCTTCTTTTGGGTTTTGGAATGGTTTGTGGGTTGGATTGGACGGTGCGATTCGGGACGGTTTCACCCCTCGAACAGATGAGATTTAGTTAATTCAGAGGAAATAGATTTGTGATCTGTATTATCTGTATGATCCGTACGATCTGTATGATCTGCATGATCTGTGTGACCTGTAGCTGCAGAACCTGCGTTATCTATTATGACATACCTGGTATGTCTTAAGGTTGGACATGTACCGTACACATCCCGCGTAACATCTCATTACAGCAGGTTAGGATCTAGATGATCTATCTGTACATGATACATTATGTATATAATTTATATGTGCATGATCCATCTGTACATGATGTATCTCTGCATGATGTATCTGTGCATGATTCATCTGTACATGAGCTATCTGTCCCACGTATTGCTGGCTCGGGTTTGAGTTGGTTTGTGTAGTTTGGGTATGGATGGGCTTGTGCTTTGGGTTCTCGCTATACGGTTTGGTTTGGGTTTTAGATGGCACAGTTTAGGTCTGGGATGCGCTTGGGCTTGGGTTTGGGTTGATTATCGTATGTACCCGCGACTGTTGTGCGAATGGGGCGATGATGTGTGTATTACTTATGTCCAAGATTGCGTTTGTCTTTGCTGTTGGTCGTTTGTTTCTCGTGTTCGAAGAACTACGGCGTGGTGCTCCCTCCCTGCTCTGCCTCCTTTGCGTGCCATCGTTGTCGGGGTTTTGTATGGGTGGTTGTCGTTCTGCCGCGGCGTGTTTTCACCCTTCGTCCACACACACACACACACACACCACCCACCCTCGAAAAATCGTTGATTTCGACGCTGTCATCCATATGCAGGAAAGTCCGCCTCACTATATAGCGGATCTTCGTAGGATGCAGCTCACCCCTCACGCGACTCGCCGAACACCTCACGTCGCTTCTTCGTACTTGGTGCAAGCAATGCCTACCTGGTGGGTGAAAAGACGACGTGCTCCGTCCCGGTATTGTAGGCATGCGAGGGTCTATGGTCATACGACTACGGCCATGCATGATATCGAGTACATCTCTCCTATCGAGTACCCCCCCCCCCGCTGTCTCGTAGGGGGTGCGTCATCGATGGTCAGATAACGAAGGCAATCAACAAACACATGAGTAACCCGCCCCCCGCCCCCCCCCTCACCCGCTCTGTTTCGCTGCGCGTGTTATGTCGTGATCGGGGTTTGTATTTCGTTGGCGTTTCTTACTTTTTTGTGCGAAGGATGCCGCATTTCATCGACGTGGTGTTGAAGATTGTGCCGGAGGGCTTGGCGGACGCTACGCCCTCGGGGCGCATCGTCGTCTGCGGGTCAACCTCCACGTTCCGCCTCGACCAGTTCGTCAATGGTGAGAAAAATAATAGTTACCCCGCCAGACGGTGATAAGTGGTATTACGGGGGACCATAGTTAATAGGACCAAATATTGTTAGTAAAAAAATTGAAATATATAGGTTTTCATGTATACCATAGGTCCTATTAACTATGGTCCCCCGTAATAGTATACCCTCGACGGCTGTAAACACGAGGCGCGTAGAGTAAGCACGCGCGCAAGAGCGTGCATCGTCGGCGACGGGTCGACCTCCGTGCTTCCCCCCCCCCCCCCTTCTTTCTCTCGCCGCACCCCTCGACCCAATCCATCACACCAACCGTACATTGGAACCGGGGTTGGGGGTTGGCGTCGGGCTTCGACGCACATGGCAGGCGTTTCTTACGACCGGATGCTCCAGGCCCTGCAGACCTCCACCGCGCCAGAAACATTGGCGGTCTGTCCCATCGTGAGGGGGCTAGTGGTGGACTCGCTGTTCCCCACCCTGGACCGCATAGCGGAGTTGGAGAAGGCCGGAGGCGTGCAACCCGGGGTCGGGGAGACGGCGCTGCCTCCGGGGGTGTTGTCACCTGGTGAGAGCTTTTGGGGGAGGAGGGGGGGCGGGAGAGGGGAGGGAGGGAGGGAGAGGGGTGTTTTTATGCTTGTTCACATGTTGCGTGTCTTTTGTCAATTACGCATCCCTCCCGTACTCTTTAGGAGACAGCTCCAACATTTGGGCGCTCAATACCTGGTACGTTTTTTCTTGTATGATTATGTAGAAACTGGGTGCGTCTTTTATTTTGACTTCGCGAGCGTCCACACTAGTCGTTACCATTGCTAGTTAGGCGTTTCTTGTTGAAGGAAGCTGGGAAGCGGGGGGGGGGGGGGGCTCTTCCCGTCCCCGCATCGTTCTCCCATCGTGCGGCATCTCGTGGCTACCCTTCGGGACAATATTTTGTTCTCATGCGTGTACTATATTTTGTTCTCATGCGTGTACTATTGCACCTTCTCATTTTTGTTTCCCCGCTGAGTATGCTGCAGTATACGGCATGGTGTCAATAATTTGGGAGTTATTAATCTCAGGGTGAGCTTTTTTTAAAGATAAGAATTTGCCAAGCAGCGAGGAACGCCACTCTAGCTCCTAACCTGCCAACCTTTTGAGAGGCTGCGTTCAACGTTGACATCACGGTGAGCCGCTAGCCTCATCAGCCAAGGTAAGAGACTCTTAACCCCTTTAGAACCGCAGTCCCGTTTTGGGGGCAAACTACTTGAAGTTAGAATGGTTTGTACCCAAAACGGGACTGCGGTTCTAAAAGGGTCAACTGCTGTCGTGTGCGTACTGTAGTGGAGTGGGCCTTGGCAACCGATGTGCCGGGGCAAGCGGGGACCGGAAAGTTCCGATGATAGTCGCATCGGAGACCCACCCATCGCTCTCTTCCTCGAACCAATACCTGGTGTCTTTTATGATACCTGGTATGTTGTTCTCCTTCTGTCTATCCTCTCACGTCTGCTGATTTGGCTCTCTAAATTTCTCGTTGTGTGCATGCGTCTGTGTGTGTTGTGCCTTGTTCCGCTCTTGCATCTTTTGCCTCTTTTTTTCACCCTGTTCTCGTTTTTTTTCCGTTTTTTCTTTTATTGCGGCCGGGGTGTTCGGTTCGTGCGCGTGCTCGTGTTCGCGCTCGTTTTTCTTCGCTGCTATTGTGGATTGTCAACTGTCTTCGTCTTTTTTTCTGTTCTTACTGTTTTGCTTTCTTGTTCTTTTCGGTGGTCGTGTTGTCGTTCACTCGCTTGGTCCTTTGCCTTGTCGTCGTTTGTGTGTCGTCCGTCTTTTGTGTTTCGTTATTTTGCGTTTTTTGTTTGCCCATTTTTTTGCGCTAACATGTTTCAAGACGCGGAGTGGGCAAGAATCGCTCTGGGGCTGAGCAGCTCTCCTAGCCAAGAGTTTTCAAGGGGGAGCATTGCTCAGGTCATCGCCGGGGTCACGGCGGAATCGGGGCTCAGCAAGCGTCAGGTACCGGCAAGACGTCGGGACGTGTCAAGGCCTCATTTTACCCTAGTATGCTGGTTTTAGTGTAGGGCGGCGGTCAGTCAAGGGGTCAAACCGCGGTCTCTTAGCTTATTTGACGGCGGGTATCGGTAGGAGACCGGTCTTTTTGGACAAATCAAGGCGTCTTCTGGCCTTATTATTCTGCCTTTAGCATCGGGGGGGCGGTCGTTAGAGGCGTCAAACCGCGGTCTCCTAGCTTATTTGACGGCGTGTCGCTATGAAACCGAACTTGTTGGACGCGTCAAGGCTTTTCTAGTCCTTGTTGTACTGGTTTTAGTGCAGGGCCGTGGTCGGTCAAAAGGGTCGAACCGTCGTCTCTCAGCTTGGTTTGATGGCGGGTGTCGCTATGTCGCTATCACATCGATGTAGTCGGGTTGCTGCTTGGCGTTGCTGTTGCTATTGAGCGGGTACGGCAGTAGATTTTCGCCGCATGCCGTGACACTGGTATTGATGGAGCGGCTGCGGAGCTATTGGGTAAGAGTACCTTTGACGGAGTTGTCGACAAAGCTGGTGAGAGAGCGCTGCTGAAAGAGCTGTGGAGGGAGCTGTTGAGAGAACTGCTGGTGAAACTGTTGAAAAGGTTCGACGTTCGAACAGCCCTACACAATGCGTCTCTGTAGTACCCCCCCCCCCCCCCCCACCCTATGGTCATACGACTACGGCCATGCATGAGATCGAGTACATCTCGCCTATCGAGTACACCCCCCCCCCCCCCCCCCCCACCCTGCCCGAAAGGGATGCGTGGTTAATGGTCAAATGACTAAGGCAAGCAACAAATGAGTACCCCCCCCCCCCCCCCGCCCCCCCTGCCCGAAAAATGCCAAAGAGTACAAATGCTCAAAACTAACCCTTTTAGAACCGCAGTCCCTTTTGGGGGACAACCCACTCAAATTCTAGGTACTTTTTCACCCAAATGGGACTGCAGTCCTAAAACGGTTCAGAACTGGGAATATACCCACTCGAAGACAAATAGGGACGTGAGAAAGTTGACATGGCAGTATGTAGCAAGGAACACGCCAAAAATCTGTGCCAGCCAGTAGATGATAGAGCTGCATGGGAGAAAGTAACAAAAGGGCGACCTGGAACAAGGTGGGATAACGTCGTTGAGAAAATATTGGAAGGATGTAGGGGGGGACCAAGAAGAGGTGGCGTCCGCCGGGAAGTTTGGGAGGTACAAGGCAGAGGTAGAACGAGGGATAGAAAGAAGAGAAAGGCTAGCGCTAAGAAACAAGGTGGAATCGGGAAAACACTAGAAGATACACGGGGGATTGAGAGAAGGAATAGGATACGTGTGAAAACGTATTTGCACGGCCCAATGGACTTCGCGAGAACGCTGAAACTGCGATTTCGTGTAGGTGACCTGGACCTGCCAGAAAGAAGAAAGAGGTGAACCAGTAGCCGGGGGGGGGGAGTAGATGCACAGATGTGCCCGTGTGGCAAAGCAATAGAGAGTAGAACGCACATATAGTAGTAGTAGGAGAACGTGAAACGTACAAGGAGGAACGAGATGTGTTAGAAGAGGAGATGAGGGAAGTAGACGTATGTGACATGGAGGAGTTTGGTACACTAGGTAGCAGCGAGAAGACGATCGCTATCCTAGGAGATAGATGATGGCCACAGGCGGCCAAACAGGAAGGGGATAAGATTAGCAAAAAGTTTCTATGTAATATGTGGAAACAACGTAGTGAGCGCCCAACTGTTGGAGGTGTCTCTTTTAAGAGTAGGAATGGTGCTCCGTCTCGAAAGGGATGCGTCGTCAATGGTCAAATAACCGGGGCAAGCAACAAATGAGTACACCCCCCCCCTTCCCCCACGCCGCCTGCGACGCGCTACTGAAACCAGTCTCAAGCAATCCGCCAAGCCCTCGAGAGCCGAGTAACGCTCATCCAGGGGCCTCCGGGTACAGGGAAGACACAAACCGCCTGCAACCTCATCCTGTCCGCTGTTCGACTCCGAAGCGGGAAGGGGGCTCGACGCGACGGAAAGGTGAATAAGAATAATGAGGCGTTTTTTGTGGAATGTATTTGCTCAAAAGGGAGGTTTTTTTCTTGTGGGGTTTATTTTGAAGATCGATAGTGAGATCGCGATCTTAGAGGTCAGCGTTTTTTTTTTTGTTTTGTTTCTCGCACGAACAACGACAAGGAGCAAGGAGTGCATTTTTATTTTTTTTTGTGGTCGGTTTTGCTATCCCTCGCACGAATAGCGGTAAAGGTTTTTTTGTTTTGTTTTGTTTTGTTTTGTGGGGTTTGTTGTCAAGACTGGGGATCGGATCGAGATTGCGATGTTATTCGGCTCCCCGCACGCGCGATGCCGTAGCATGTCATCTTGCAAACCAAGTTCCACGTGGAGGCTTTTTTTTGTGGGCTTGTGTGGCTGTCGTTGTCATTGGCTGTGACCGAATGCCACTTGTGTTCGGAATTTTTAGGTCCGTTCGGGTCTTGCTGTTAACGGGAGACCATAGTAAATAGGACCAAATATTGTTCGTAAAAATACGGAAATATATAGGTTTTTGTGTGTACCGTAGGTCCTATTTACTGTGGTCCCCCGTAGTAGGAACACTCCAAAGAACCTTACATTTTGAGACATGAGAAGTACTTGTATATGTGTTTGTTTCCGGTCGTGTACTTTTTTCCCCGTTTTGATATATATATATTTTTTGTGGTTTTCTTGCTTTTGTTGTTTCGTGGTGGTGTTGGTGTTGGTGTTGGTGTTGTTGGTGTTGGTGGTAGTGGTGGTGGTGGCGGCGGTGGCGGCGGCGCGTGTTGGCGAAGGTGTTGTCGTCTCGACTTTCTTTTCGTGTTTTTTTTTCGTTATGTTGTATGTGGTGGTGATGTTGGTAGGTGGTGGTGGTGTTGTTTGTTGTTGGTGGCAGGTTGGTGGTGTTGTTGTTGATGGTGTTGCGTTATTTTGTCATTATTCGAGCTTCCGTTTTTGGTTTGCTGTCGTCGCTGTTGTTGCTGCTGTTGCGGTTGTTGTTAGCGTTGGCGTTTGGTCGTTGTTGTTGCTGCTGTTGCTGCTGATGCCGATGATGATGATATTGATGATGATGATGATGATGATGATATTGATGATGATGATGATGACGACATGGTGTAGCCCTACAGCGGTTAACTTTTTATTTCGTTGTTGGCGTGACTGTTGCTATTTGTCGTTTTTAGCCGTCGTGAGATATGCTGCTGCTGCTGCTGTGACTGTTATTGCCGTTGTACGTTGTTCTTATTCTTGTCGCTCTATTGATTAATGTTCTTGAAGTTTTATTACTTTGTGTGTTGTTTTGTAGTGTTGGATATCAATATCGGAATCGATTTCGATACGATACCGATTTTTTCCCTGGTACACGAAAAAAAGTATCACTGTAGGCGGAAACATAAGGACCATTTCGTTTACATGTAAATGTGTATACGGTGCTTATATTTACGGCCACAGAGTGGTATTCGATATGACGACTTCCATATTTTGACGCCACCTATCGATAGTAACATTCGAAGTTTTCGTTCTGCATGAAAGGCACAGGGACGCCAGGGGATGGAGGGCAACACACGCTCGATATATCGGAATATCGAAACGATCGACCTTCCGATACGATATATCGAATCGTTCGATACGACACCCACCACTACAGCATCAATAGTACAGTATCAGTAGCTTTTATTGCCTGCCGTTGGCGGCTTTGTAGTGAATCGTTCGGCCAGCTCGACCAGCTCAATCACCGGGGGGGGGGCAGATTTTGGGCTGCTGCTCTGGACGGAGGGCGTAAAGAGGGAGTGCAGCGGCCACTCGCAAGGCAATGCATGGTTTGTAACCGCCGTCGCAGTATACGTGTACCATGTATATATTATATATACTTACGAGTACAAGGTATACGTTTTTCGTTCAAACTTTTGGAGCTTCTGATTTTCTTTGTAGAGTTTTTGACACTGCAAGTTTATTTCGGGTGTGATACCGGGTACCAGCATGATCTTTCGACATTCTGAGCTTTGGACGTGTTGAGCTTTTGACTGTTTTGACGTTTTGAGCTTTTTCTTGACCTTCGGAGCTTTTTGAGCTTGGAAGGTTATTAATAGTAACTTTTGAGTTTTCGATCTTTTCTTGTTTCCGAAGTCCGGCAACGAAAAGACGGAATCTTAAAAAGAGGCCAACCGCCCTCGCCCCCCCCCCCCCCCCCCCCCCTCCCGTCATTCGGCGACTCGCACCTCACGGCGCTTCGCGCTTGGTGCAAGCAATGCCTGCCTGGTCGATGAAAACCCGACATGCTCCGTCCCGGCATTGTAGGGATGCGAGGGTCTATGGCCGTACGACTACGGCCATGCATGAGACCGAGTGCATATCTCCTATCGAGTACACCACCCCCCCCCCGCCCGTTGCCGTTATCCCGCTATGTCAACGCACATAAGCTAATCAGCAGCAGTGTGTACCTGATGAAGCGGTACGCGTGCGTGGCAGGTGGGGTGTAGCATGGAAGCATGCACGCAGCAGACAACAGCAACGCTGTGTTGTTCTCCCGTGCTCTAGAACGGCGAAGCTATGAGTGTAAGGACGGTTGGCATTGAAGGTGGATAGACGGGGGCCTTGTTTCGAGAGGCCCCTATTAATAGCAGTAACACTATTACGGAGGACCATTGTTAGTAGGACCTATGGTATACCTAAAAACATTATACATTTAACCATTTTTACTGAAAATATTTGGTCCTATTCACTATGGTCCCCCGTAATAGTATAAGTTCTTGACAAAACGGCATCATTTTCAGAACCTCAAAGTATTTTTCTCGCCTACCTGGTACATACGTACTCGACTTTTTTTTTCTTTTTCTTGTGTGCTCCGTTTTGTGTTGTTTTTTTGTGGTGTGTCCCTGCTGCCTGCTGGCGGCCTCCCGCCTGCGTGCTGCTGGGTGCTGCTGCACAATACACACATACCTGGTACAGCCGAGAGGTGGAATTCACGCACGACACCGGATAGGCTTGGAATTTTGGCGAGCTTGGGGCGCACGATCTCTACATACATTTCTACCCACCCGCCTTTTATAACGGGACGGAAGATAATATTACGGTAGACCATACCTGGTACCAGGTAGTGAATAGTACCAAATATTGTTATTAATAGTAAAAATAGGTACGTATATACGGTACCTGGTAGGTTTTTGTCTGTACCGTAGGTCCTATTTACTGTGGCCCCCCGTAATATTAATAGTAATAGCAAAAGCTGTCGCTATTGACAGGAAACTCGCGCAACAGGGTATTTTCAAGTGTCATCAACTTTGTGCGCGTATAATCGCGGTTGGGCGTTTACAGCGAATTTCAGAGAGGGGCCCCCTATTTTTTTTTGTTCGGTGCGGTCAGGTCAGGCCGCTCGTGATCAAATTGAAAACTCGCACGAACAATAGCGACGAAGTACCGGGATCAGCTGGAGTAAGTGTTGGTATGCTATTAATAACGGTGCTTAGATTTTGGGGAGAGGGGGTGGTATACCCTCAGGTATGCTCTGGGGGTCCCCGGGTACCTACCCGAGAGTATGGCCAGAACAGCCATGCTTGGTACCCGAGTAACCCGAGAGTTTATACTTGGTACCCTACTGTATATGCTGGAGTACTGCAGTACCTTTTGGCCGTCGCCTTTATCTCCCCCGAGACTACAGTATGTGCTTGTGATAAAGACAACAACCTGTGGGCATAGAGTTTGCCCAGGGGGAAGGCGCGATCGTTTTTCAGCGGTCGTTGTTTCCGGAACGGGAAGGGAGGTCAAGGTTGCCAATTAGCCACTCCCGACTCCCGAACGATAACCCTATGGTGTTTCAGGAAAGATGTCGGTCTGGAGAGAGAGAGAGAGCCTTCAGAAAGTACAACGTACCCGGTACGACTTTAGGACTTGAACAACATTCACCGGTGTTAAGGAGAAACAAAAGGGCGCTGAAAAACGATCGCACTCACCTTCTGTGGTGCGAGCGAGCTCAACGGCTCTTTTCAACGGTTTCGCTTGAGCAAAAAACAGTCTCTCTCCTCTCTCTCTGCGTTCTTTTTTCTTCCTCGCCCTTACAACGAG
Source organism: Nereocystis luetkeana (assembly GCA_031213475.1). Lineage (NCBI taxonomy): Eukaryota > Phaeophyceae > Laminariales > Laminariaceae > Nereocystis > Nereocystis luetkeana. Next base: position 6,758,882 of record JARUPZ010000020.1, read on the forward strand.
CGGTCTGAAACGGGCCCTCTCTTTCTCTCTCCCTTCCTTCGCCACTACAGAAAGAATATTAATAGTAAAGCTGAAAAAGTTGCACAGAAATGAAAGGATTGATGCTGATGATGATGATGATGACGATACGATACGATACGATACGATACGATGTTCTCACATTTGTTTATGGCTCCTTTTGCCTGAAACATACCGCTGTTGCAGCGGCGGAAGGGAAAGACACCGCGAGAAGAACAAAACAATACGTGCACGGCTGTAGCATACCAGCACGCAAGGGAAAACGGTACTAACGAGCTGTGGCACACCCTTCCGTGTCACCTGCATCCAATCTGTCGGGGTCGGGGAGGAGATGGGAGGGGGGGGGGGGGCGCGGGGGGGGTCGAACCGAGAATACTTTTGTGTTTTTTTTTTGTTTCCTTTGTTTCGTTTTGTTGTTGTGAGACAGAAGAGTTTATCGTGTTGGTTCTGTTCTGTTCCGGGATTATAGGATTGATCTCGGTGTCTCAAGCAATGTGGCATCATGTTCTGGGTTTGAACGCGTAACTGCTACGGTAGTGGCAGGTTTTGCTTTGTCGGGTCGGGTGTATTTTCTGGGTGTCAACCCTGGTACCTACGATACCCCGAGAAGTACAACCAGAACCGCCCAGGTTTTGGTGCCTACCCTGGTGCCCTAGCGTGCGCACCTCGCACCCCGCTAAATTCCAGCATGTCCCGAAACACAAGGATCAGTTAGGACTGCAGCCTCTTTAGGTCGGTTTTTTTAGGACGAATTACGTGGGAAGTTGAGCGGATCGTCCCCAAAACGGGACTGCAGTTTTTTTGTTTTCCCTCGAAAGGGTCAAGTGTTATTATTGCTGGGAACCATGGTAAATAGGACCAAATATTGTCGGTAAAAATAGCGAAATATACAGGTTTTTGCGTGTACCGCAGGTCCTATTTGATATGGTCGCCCCTGTAAATAGTATGCGAAGTACCAAACAGCTCTTAGATTTCGGGACAGGGGGTGGTCTACCCTCGAATGTGCTGGTGGTACCTGGGTTCCTACCCGAGTATGACCAGAACAGCCAAGCTTGGTACCCGAGTACCCCGAGAGTATATGCTTGGCACCCTACGATGTACTGGAGTACTGCAGTAACTTTTCGTCGTTGCATTCACTCTTATTTAGGCATCACTGCGCCTCCTGCAGGCTTTTTCCTAGTCCGGGGATGCTCTTCATTCGTCCCCGGATATGTATCCAAAAACCACCCTTCATCACACTCTGGGGGTACCCGTATGTCTACCCGAGTCCAACCAACACAGCCAACTTTTGGTACGCGGGTACAGACAACAGCAGAAGCAACAGCAGCAGTAGGACACACGAGGGCAGGGGTCAGCGTCGCTGTACGCTCGGCTTGTGCCGGTTTACCCCTTAAGCCCTTTTGTACACGTGCTCGATGTCGCTGCGCGTTTCCTGGTTCTTCAGCTCGAAATTCGGCAGAACTTGAAGACGAACACTCTGCACCTATCTCACATGCGTGTGTCCAACAGAGAGAGCTTCTCGTACCAGGTGCCACCACTACTACTACTACTACTGCTGTACTCGTACGATATTTACAACTCAGAGCTTATTCTTCCCCTCATCATTAGGAGGGGGGACCTGACAACACCTCCTGCAGTATGCCCTTAGGGACACACCCCGAGCGTTGCTGTGGACAAGACACATTTTGCGTGCGAGTATCTCGTAGAGTTGGGTTTCTCTCGGCAGAACTAAAAAAAAAAACAAGAACGTTTTATGATATTTCACTCAACTATCCTCAAACAGTTATCACCACCCTGGCTGACACCATCTCCAACCACCCCCCCCCCCCCCCCCCCTGTACCAGGTTATGGCCACAGCATTCAGCAACGTGGCCGCCGACAACCTCCTGGAAGGCGCTACTAAGCTGGGGATGCGGGCGGTCAGGGTAGGGCGCCCGGCGACTGTGCGCCCGACACTGTGGCACGCCACGCTGGATGCTCTCGTTGAAAACCACCCGGAAGTTGTCGGTGAGATGACCGTTGGAAGAGGCGGGAAGGGGGGGGAGGGGGGGGGGAGGGTGTACTCGATATCATGCATGGCCGTAGTCGTTGGACCATATACCCTCGCATCCATACAATGAAGGGACGGAGCACGTCGGGTGTTCACCGACCGGGCAGACGTTGCTTGCACCAAGCGCGAAGCGCCGTGAGGTGGTCGTCGAGTCGCATGAAGGGTGGGCTGCATCCTACTAAGAGCCGCTTGTGGGGTGGACTTGCTTGCTTGTGGAGGACAGCGTCGGATTAGTGGGTTTGTTTTTTTTTATGTTGGGAGGGAGGTGGGGGGGGGGGGATGTTGCAGATGCTGTATGGGGTAGGGGGAGAGGGTCGTGTGTGTTTACGTACGTGTTTTTTGTTGCAATCCCTTCGCTTATGCCCCCCCCCCCCCCTCCGAGTACACCCCCCCCCCCTCTCAAACGACTATACGTCTACGGACATACATGTCATGAGTACCCCCCCCCCCCTCCTTCCCTCTGGCGTACCAAACCACAACCGCCACCAACCAATACTATGTTCACCCCCACCATAGCCATTGCAACAACCAACCACCAACCAACGCCATCCCCCACCACCACCTCACCCCCCACCCCCCCCCTCCCACTACCCCCCCCCCTCCCACTACCCCCCCCCCTCCCACTACCCCCCCCCTCCCACTACCCCCCCCCCTCCCACTACCCCCCCCCCTCCCACTACCCCCCCCCCCCCCCCACACACACACACACACACATTCGCACCATCCCTCACCCACCACCCCTCTCACCCACCACCCCCTCCCCCCCCCCCCCCCGCTCACCAGCGGCGAAAGGATGGGTGAAGCAGGTGTCATCAGAGCCTTCCTCCGACCCTCCCGTGGACGCCAGAAAGGGAACGCCTCCTCGCCCGAGAAACCCGTCCGCGTCGCTGTCATCCTCCTCGTCGAGGCGAGCTTACGCCGTGCTCGAAGAAGCGCAGGAACGAGCCGCCAGAGAGATACTGCTGGGGGCGGACGTGGTGGTGTGCAGCTGTATCGGCGCGGGCAACGATGCCTTCGTGCGGGCTCTGGGGGGCGACCAGGAAGGGTGAGTGGGAGCTCACAGCGGCGGAGGCGGTGTGTGTGTATGCCGTGTTTTTTCGGGGGGGGGGGGGGGGGGTGGAAGAGGTGAGAGAGGGGTGGGGGGGGGGGGGGAGAGGAGACGAGGAGGGAATGGAGGTGGGGGAGGGGGGGGGGGGGGGGCGTACTCATTTGTTGCTTGCCTTAGTCATTTGACCATTGACCACGCATCCCTTTCGAGGCGAATGGAGGGGGGGGGGTTGGGGATGGGAATAGGACATTGGTATAACGGGGTAGGGGGGTTGGGTGGGTGGGGGGGGCACTCATTATCATGCATGGCCGTAGTCGTATGGCCATAGACCCTCGCATCCCTACAATGCTGGGACGGAGCATGTCGGGTTTTCACCGACCAGGCAGACATTGAGGCAGACATTGAGGCAGACATTGCTTGCACCAAGCGCGAAGCGCCGTGAGGTGTCTGGCGAGTCGCATGAAGGGTGAGCTGCATCCTACTAAGAACCGCTTGTGAGGCGGACCTGCATATGGATGGCAGCTTCAATGAGTTGATTTAATTTCCGGTTTAGGCAATTCCAGAGACAGCAATGGGAGTACCATGTAACTGCCTCTTGGGTGCCTTACCTTGGACACTACGTGATACGATCGTTCCCACTTGTGCGGAGTTCAGGTTCTTCACCTCGCAGAGATGATCTATTCATAACTCGACAACCAGGTATGGGCGACCGCCAAAAAAAAGAAAAAACGGTACCTTGGTTGTCTAGCTCACGTGGTGAGCGGCATGTTTGACAGTGTCGTTGCCAACCGACGCCAACCCAATTTATATAAAATAGGAGGGGGGGGGGGGAAGAGTTGAGGGTGGGATGAGAAGGGTGTATGTATGACTTGAAGTATGTTTGTTTTCCCCGCTTAGGGTTCATCTTCAAAGCTTGCAGTAGTTGTACTATTAATAGTAATACCTGATATATACGTACCAGTTTCCGTTTTCTGTTTTATTTTATGTGAATCATCTTCGTGTCCAAGTCATATTTCAGTTTCGTTTTCTTTCTTTATATTCTCCAAAGTCAGTTTCATGTTCAGGTCACCTTCCCGCACTTTCAATCTATATACGTTTCAATTTTCATCTTACTGTCCTTTTTTCGTTTCAGTTTCATTTTACTGTCCTTTTTTCGTTTCAGTTTTCACTTTGCTGTCCATTTCTAATCTAATCCAATACGCACTCGCAATGGTAAGGTTATTTTTAATCTAATGATACCTGGTACTATCTGTGTGCCCCCCCCCCCCCCCCCCCCCCCCCTCCCCTCTTATCGCTCCGTCTCGAAAGGGATGCGTGGTCAATGGTCAAATGACCGAGGCAGGCAACAAATGAGTACGCCTTCCCTCCCTTTCCCCCCCCCCTCTTCTTGGTGTTCATTTCTCGTTGCCACAGCGGGTTCAGCTCTATACGCTTTTCTACGGTGGTGGTGGACGAGGCCACCCAGGCCACAGAGGTCGCCACCCTCGTCCCGATCGTCAGAGGCTGCCAGCAACTCATCCTCGTCGGTGACCAGAACCAGGTACGGCTGGCCCTGTCAGCCAAAGATGTCACTCTTAACCCCTTGACGGACGGCATTTTCCGGTTTATTTCCCTTGACGGACGCCAAACTAATACCGTACCTGGTAAGTTTTAGTGTGGAACACTAGGATTTACACCCTTGACCGATGCACGTTTCCCTTGACTGACCGTCTCCTGACGTCTTTGCCGTCAACCGTCTTGTCGACCACCTGGGAATTTCCTCGGAATGTTCTCTACTGCTATATTTTTTCTTTGGGGGGGGGGGGGGGTAGAGTGATCGTATGCAGCCCACGATGGATCCATGTTTGGTTCTCACTACAGCAGTATGGTGCCGGTCCCTTTATAGTGCCGGTATTTATGCGCCAGCCAATCATACCGGCACTATTATAGCGCCAACCGGCACTAATTACTCCGCATACTGCCGCTCTGGTGAATCCCGTCTGTGCCAAGTTATATATAGCGGGCAGCCGGCACTACTCTTACTCGACCGGCACTAGAGAGAGGCCACTGCTGTACTATGTGAACTACAGTATGAATACGTTCCCCCGTGATACCAGGGTAGGATGTAATGAGGAGTTCGTGTGAACTTGACCTATATACCGAAGAATATACCTGGCATGTATATTTATTTATTTTTTAATTTTTTAATTTTTTCGTTTATTCGTTTGTTTATTTATTTATTCATTTTTTTATGGATTGATTTACTAACATTTTGATTTATTGATTTATTGATTGATGTTTTAGCGTCAGCTGCGAGATCGAGGAGTAGGATTTGGTCGAAATCATATTTGCAAGCTGCGTATGATACGCCAATCACCAATCACGCGTATGCACTGCTGTAGGTATGGCTGGACTTGTCAGCCGTTTTTGTCGACCGTCTGGAAAATTCTCGGAATGTTCTACCAAGAGAAGGATGTAAAATATGAGTTCTTGTGAGGTACGTATTTGTCAACCATTTTTTTTTAAGCTGGGCCATGCCATAAACGCCACTGCTGAACCTGTACACATCTGGCTGGCCCTGCCTGTTCAACCAGTCCGTCGACGCCTCGCCTGGTAAATTTCTCGGAACGTTCCTGGATCTTATCGAGGAGTTCGTGTGAAGTATACATGAACATTTTTTTCGAAGCTGCTCAAGTGGCAAACACTACTGAAGCTGTAAAGATTCGACTGGCCATGTTCAAGTTTTTTTGTCGACGCCCCGCCTGGAATTTTCCCGGAATGTTCTTTGTAATAGGATGAAATGAGAACTTCGTGATAGATATCGATTATTTCGAAGCTGGATCAAGTCGCAAACACTACTGAGGCTGAATAACAAATATTGCTGGCTTTGTTCAACCATTTTTGTCGACCACCTGGGAAATTTCTGGGAAATTTTTAGGAAGGAACGAGGAGTTTGATTGGATTATCAACCTTTTTTTCGAGGCCGAGCCAAGTCTTGAAACACTGCTTAGACTATATAGATCTGGCTTGGTCTTGTTCAACCATTTTTTGACCGCCTGGGAACTTTCTCAGAACGTTCCAGGATGTGGTGAAGAGGTAGTGTGGGCTCTCAACCATTTGGTTGAAGATGGACCAAGTCGTAAAATGAACACTATCGAGGCTTTACGTATGCGAACTCAACTTAACTGTCTTTGCGGTAGTCATGGCTTGGCCGCACTGACGTGGTACAGCTCCTAAGTTTTTCCTAGACTAATTTTAAGTGTTTTGTCCCCAAAACGGGACTGCGGTGGTAAGAGGGTTCACCTTGCTTGACACATTGGTCACGTTCTTGCGTTTCCTCGCCCCCCCCCCCCGGCCCCCCTCTCCCCCTCCCCGTAGCTCCCTCCCACGGTGATTTGCCCGGAAGCTCTGGACGGAGGCCTAGGCATCAGCCTTTTCGCTCGCCTAATACACGCGGGCATCAAGCCCATCCTACTCAACAAGTGAGAGTTGCCCGTTTTACTGCGAATCTGTGCGCTGTGTGGGGTGTGGTGGGGGAGGGGTGGAGTTGTGGTGGTGGCGATGGGGGCGGCCGGGGGGGCGGCCGGGTGCACTCATGCCATGAATGGCCGTTAGGGGGGGGTTGGGGGTCGGGGGGGGGGGGGGGGTCGGGGGGGGGAGAGGTTTTTGGGTAGGGTAAGACTGCAGATGTGCAGTACACCTCCTGGGGTTTGTAGCTCCTCACAAAGGGATTATCCGAGTTGCTCGCTCTCTCAACCACGCCGCAATCACCCCCCCCCCCCCCCCCCACCCCCCCCCCCTCCTCCCAGGCAATATCGCATGCATCCGGCCATCGCGGACTTCCCCTCCCTCCACTTCTACGACGGCCAAGTGGCTTCGGGGACACGAGCCTCTGACCGACTCACTCCTCGCGGGTTCCCCTGGCCCACCTCCGCCGCCCCCGTAGCCTTCATTAGCGTAACGGAAGGGGGTTTCCAACGTGGGGAGGAGGAGGGCGGGAGGCGGGGGCGGGGGCAGCTGGAGAGTAGAGGGGGGACGGAGGCGGCCGTTCAGGGGGGGAGTCCCGCCTCGGCTGCTCTGGGCACATCGTACTGCAATTTGAGGGAGGCGGAGGCTGTGGCGTTTGCCCTGGAGTTACTGATAGCTGGAGGCGATGTTGAGGTAAGGGGACGGGGGAAGGAGGGAAGGGGGGAACTCCTGCCATCCTGTCATGCATGGCCGTAGTCGTAAGGCCATACACCCTCGCATCGGGTCTGTTTTGTTTCGAGTATTGGGGGAAGGGAGGTCTATCTTGATTTTTTTTTTTTTCGTGAAGGAGGGAGGAAGTCTGTTTTGTTTAGTGATTAGGGAGGGACGGCATGGTTGTTTTATGATGCTTGAACATGTCGCCTAGGATATGGAAACGGCGGAAGGGGGAAAGAGAGGGAGAGGAGGGGGGGGGGAGGGGGTGAGCGTGCCTTGTGTGGTACGGTGTTCGTTTTGATTGTATGGGCGTGCTATATAATAGGGGGCTCTTACGATACGGGTCTTTAGTTTCCGGCTTCCCCGGTAGCCTGGTAGGGTGGTTGCGTGCCTATCAAGATCAATTTCGTGGGTTCCGAACTTCACCGAGCGCATGCTCGTAGGGATTTTGTTTTGCAGACAAATTGATGAGCGTATCCGCGAGAGCGTGAGTTAGCAGCCTTCGGTGAAAATCGACGAGCAGCGGGAATCCTGAACCCTATGCGCGACGAAATAATGAAGGCACCTACCGGGGGGAAGAAGGGACGACACCTTGTGACCACGGCCCGTCCAGAAGATCGCTGAGGGTAAAACCTCCAACGAGTCAAGCTGGAAAGTAAAAGTGATGATGGTGCAGGTGGGGGGGAGGGAAACCCCATGAGGCGTCACCGCTTTGTTTTGGTCGGCGCGCGTTTTTTTTTTTTTTTCGCTCGCCGCGGTAGTCGCTTTCGGGGCGTCCGGTGCTGCTGCCGTCAACGCACCCGCCCAAGGATCCGCACAAAGAGAGGTACTCGTATATACCTTTGGGACTTTCCGATGGAGAGGTGGGGGCAAAAAAAAAACATGGTGGTTACGGTATCGGCCAACTGCTTGGCGGAGGAAGGACAAGAGACGTGGTGTTGTCCGAAGCACCATGCGAGGGATCGCACGACACCGGTGCAGACTGCACGCTAAAACCCCGCTCGTACGCACGAGTAGGCGGCTGGTCTTGCCAGAACCGAACGTATGCCGGGTACGAGCAGTGTTTTACGGCCGCTGTATCAGGGTCCCTTTGAGGGTGTACAAGTTGGCCTTGCTCGTTCATAGGGGCCAAAAGCAGTTGGCGGGGGGGTTTTCTTTCAAGCAGGACTCGGGACCAGGTTTTTGGGGGGGTGTTTACATACAGACCAAAAGGGTTGTTCTGCTATACAAAAGAGTATGTACTGTATACATATACGTCCATACCTGTTACGTTTGTCTATGAAACGCCAACAAAAAAGTAGGTTTGTATGGTGTTTTTTGTTTTTTCCTTTTGCCTCCAGAAACGCCCAGAAAGATGTACGTATTGACTTTTTTCTGCCCCTTGCCGTGCGTGGACCGGCCGAAAAAATAACTCCAAACCAGGCGGAAGACGTGGGAATCATCACTCCCTACTCTGCGCAAGTCAGAGTACTCCAAGATGTCGTCGGGGCTTCTCGCCGCTCGGTAGCCGCCGCCGCGGCGGATGGTGGAGAGTGGGGGCGGGAGTTGTATGGCGGCGGGAGCGGGGGCGGGGGCGGGGGCGGGGGTGGGGAAAGAGGGAGGAGGAGGGGGGAGACAGCTCTGCCTGAGATTGCGTCGGTGGATGGATACCAAGGGCGGGAGAAGGAGGTGAGACGGAAAAATGTGGTATTAATAGGAGGTTTGGCAAGGCGAGGGTTCCGAATTTTTGTGTTGCAGGAAACAAGTTGTAGTCTATCGTGTGCCTCGGAGGGCGGAGTAGGTTGTTGTTTTGAAGTAGAATGTGGTACCAGGTATGAATGTATTCAAATCACACTACAGTAGTAACTCATGTAATTAATTGATGCGTTTTACCCAATATATGCATGCCGTGCTCCTATATATCAGGTTGTATTGCCAGGCGCAGACATATAAGTAACGCGTGCTGCATCGTGGTGCGAGTGCAGATCGATCTATTCCTTTCACCCCACCGCTCCTGTACTTCGCCTCACGTTATCTCACCAGCCCCCCCTTCAACAAGAACCAAACCGCCCTCGGGTCATCATTCGACGCTGCCATCCATAAGCAAGAAAGTACGCGCAAGGTGCCGAAGTCCGCCACACAAGCGGTTCTTGGTAGGATGCAGATTACCCTTTCATGAGACTCGCCGAACAACCTCACGGTGCTTTCGCGCTTGGAGTAAGCAAGCAATGACTGCTTGGTCGACGAAACCCGTCCCGGCACTGTACGTAGGGATGCGAGGGTCTATAGTCATACGACTATGGCCATGCATGTACAATGAGTACACCCCCCGTCCCAGCAACAGCAGCACCCCCCCCACCAACAGCATTAACACGCCTCCCCCCGTCTCAACAATTGCTCAGGTGATCATCCTCTCCGCGGTGCGCTCCAACTACGGCGGCCGCGTAGGCTTCCTCTCCGACTGGCGCCGCCTCAACGTCGCCTTAACTCGCGCCCGGCGCGGTGTTGTCGTCGTCGGAGACCCGGACACGCTCAAGAGGGATCGACACTGGCGTGCTTTCTTCCGCTGGTGCGAGCGGCGGGGCGCTGTTATGGGGGAGCCCGCCCTGTTCGTTGCGGGTGGGGGCGGGGATCGGGGGCGATCTCCCCCGGGAGGGTTGGGGTGGAAGGAGTCGGCGCAGGGCTCGCGGCAGTAGAAAGTCGTGTCATACAGCAGGGGTTACGGTAGTGGTTGTACAGCAGGTGTTTGTTGTGGGTATAATGGTAGGCAGCCGTTTGTCGTACGGTACGGTACGTACGTAGTTGTACAGCAGGAAGACGGCGGTAGTTTGTGTTTCGTGCTGCGGTGGTCGTACTGCGGTGGTCGTACAGCAGTGGCCTCGTACAGCAGTAGCGGTACAGCTGTAGTACATACCAGGTAAGCAGCTTAGCTATCCAGCAGCAGCAGCAGTACGGCTGCAGTAGTGCAGCAGTAAAACGGCAGAGGTGGTACTGCAGAAGCCCAGCCAGCGGTACGGGAGGATTACAGCAGGGGGACGGCACTGCTGTACGAGTAGTACAGCCGTGACACAGAATTACTACAGCCGATAGCCGGACAGCAGGAGTGCAGCAGTGGTACAGCAGGGGTGTACCGTAGTGGTAGTGCAACGGTAGGGCAGCACTACAGTAGTACAGCAGCACGAAACTACAGGAGTGCGGATGCTTTCGTCAGAGGAGACTTCTTGTGGAGGCGTTGTTTTGTCGGAGAGGGAGGGGGGGAGGGAGGGAGGTATGGGGTAGGGGAAGAGTGATTTCGGATCGGGGCAGCTGGTTCGAGGTTTCTCGCGCCGAAGTGTGCTGCTGCGATAAACGAGGGTTTGGTGGGTGGCGATGGGTAGTGTGGAGAAACAAGCGCTTTAACGGTAAATGGTTTTGTGTCGGTCGGTTTAAAGCACATGGATGTGTCTGTCTTGCACTTTCGGGACGAGGCGAATGCTTCGTTGCGCATGCGCTCGATTTCATATTTCATAAGCGGACTTTGAGGAACGCTCTCGAAGAGTCAGCCTTGCGGGCGGAGGCGAATGCGCTCTCCTTCCCGCGTGTGCTTTATCTGACATAACTTTGGGAAAAAATTGTGACCCGCTAGCTCTCGAAGAATCAATCGGGGGGGCGGCTGAGGGGCGGCTGAGGAGGGGGGGTGAACTCAGGGGGGTAGGGGGGTATTTACATGGCGGTCACTCGCCCAGTTTAAGGCGTTGGCACGTATGCAAGACGTTACCGGCGCCACAGATCTCTGGCGGCCCTCCCCCCCCTGCCCCCCACCAAAGGCGCCTTCCGGAGAACTCCTCTGTTCGGCGCCACCACTATGTTATTGTTCTCACATCAGCTCATCGCCAAAATCGAGTTCTTGGTCACAGGATAGGCTCCGTTATACCTGGCAGTAACTGTTAGTACTAGGGATATGTAGCAGAGATGGTCGGGGGTGAGACGTGGGTTCTCGGGGGCGTGGCACGGGCTGTGCGGGCTGACGGGTCTTGCGGACGTCGTGTTACCACCCTAGCCCTTTCCCTGCCGCAAAAAGGGAAACTACTCTCGACGACTGCTACTACTACTACTACTACTACTACTACTACTGTAGTTCCAAGTAGTGTATCCCTAAAAACATTGTGCAGGTTTATTTATGAATGGGGTCGTGTTATTGCCCCTTTTACGTCGAGTGTGCTAATACCTGCAACCTTGTTCCGAGGGGAAAACAGTAAGAGCTAAGAATGGGAATAATATTTTGCGGTGTAGTAGAATTGTTGTTGGGGGTAGCCGGGGGGGGGGGGCGTACTCATGTCACTCGTGGCCGTAGTGGTTTGACCATAGACCCTTGCATCCCTACATACAGGAGCTCGTCGTTTTTTTCGCCGACCAGGCAGGCATTGAATCTTGGGAGGGGGGAGATTTTGTTGGGTTTTTTCGCTCGCCCGGGAGACGCTCTTTTTTGTGTTGGGTTGACGGCAGGTTAAAGTCGGCCACGACAAACAGGGTACGGTGTGTACGCACGGAAATAGGCTTGCAGCAGAAACAGCAATAGCGCGCGCCCACCCGTCGACATCGATGGCGGTGCTCGCCCCCTTGCACCTGGTTGCCTTCGATTTGGTACCACACTGTCCGGAAATACATGAACCGTTCGGATCAAACATTAAGCATACAAAGTGTCCTTATATGTCGAGACGGAGTGGTTGGCGTTTTTTTTTTTTCGGGAATAAAATGGTATCCTCCCCTGCGTGCGGTCACGCGATTGGTGGGTTGAGGTCGAGGTTGCACGTCGGGCTCCAGGTGAGGGAGAAAGCAGCTTAGGGTCAGCGGTACTTTGATTTGCCCCCGTTCAAGGAATATGGATGCTTGCCCGCTCCTGGCTAACAGGGAAATTCGTGCGTTCTTTCTCGACACGATGCGAGCTACGTACGCTGTTGCTGTTGTTGTTGCTCTAACTTTTGTTTTGTTTTGTTTTGTTTTGGAACGCGAAATTGACGCTCTGTCTGCACACAAGTGAAAAGCAAGTGAAAGGATAAATCATAACGCCGGCAATGTTCCGGTGGGTTGGGTGAGGGGAGGGGGTGAGCGGTGCAGGGTACTATTGCGTCCGGTGTTGTTGATTTTGCTCTCTCGCTGGTTGTTGCGGTATACCCCTTCGAAGTTGGGGAAGAGTGTCAGGAGGATTGAGGAAGAGGTGAACTGGATGGAGGTAGTGGATGGGGGAAAGGTGAACTGGATGGAGGTAGTGGATGGAAGGAAAGGTCAACTGCGTGGAGAACATTTTATTGGATGAGAGGACATGGAAGGGTGGATTGGATTGATAAGGGGCAGCTCGAATTAGGTGAAACGGGGAGGCATTACTTTGTATTACAAAGCGAAACGGTGAGTGAATAAGATTGGAGGGAAACGTTAACTTGAAAAGAGGAAACGATGAATTTGGTAAAAATGGCGGAATTCGAAAAATGGATTGGAAGGAAATCTGGCAATTGGTAGAAGTGAGGGGGGAAGGTTATGCAGACCTCAGGTTGTGTGCGTGCTGTTCAGGCGGAGGGGGGGAAGGGGCCGATCTGCAGCGCTCTGTCTACGGTACGCCCATGCATCACATGAGTACCCCCCTCCCTCCCAAAACTGTGCTCCGTCTCGAAAGGGATGCGTGGTCAATGGTCAGGTGACTAAGGCAACCAACAAAAATGAGTACGCCCCCCCTCCGAAAGCGTGAGTGGCGCCCACTGCTGTGCCTACACCGAACTGCGACCAGCCGTGACCGTTCCCGGTTGCAGCAGCAACGTGGAGCACGGTGGTTGCAGGGTTGAGGAGGGTGGGCTAAGCGCTAAGGCTCCATGGGAGGGATGGTGGGCGTGGAGTAGCCTCTGGCGGAAGGGAGGAGAGGGGGGGGCGGTATCGAAACGCGTTCTTCGATGGATCTTTTTTAGTGCTGATAATAGTGGGCGGGTGGCGGGTGGCGCTTATATTTTCGATCCATCATGTACAAAGGTTAGCGCCATTTTCTTTTTGCGCGTCAGGCGTTTGTCGCGGGGGTGTTCAAACGGGATATTACTGCGCCGCGGTGATATATGCAGGGAATTGATTTATTATGGAGAAGCAGGTCAGTGTTGATCGGGTGTGATGAGCGGTAGTACAGTGGGGCTCCTCCGCGACTCGAAAATACTCGAGGCCATGTTTTTTTTTCGTTTGTCGCGCGTGTTTGATAGCAAACGGAGAGCGAAGACCGACTTTGCGAACATGATGTATACACCAGGATCGATATCGACGGACATGCTGGAGCCCGCTATCTGCATTGATTCCTGGTTGGTTGCTCCAAAGTGCAAACCATGTGTCCCCCAACGGGGAGACCGTGGAGGAACTAGCCATGATGTGGCCTGCAGACGGCGGCGGTGGTGGTGGTGGTTGCTACGTTAATTTTGTAGGTCGTGGGTTTGCCGCGCGTTGTCCGGCTTCTTTTTTGTTGATGCATGATATATATGTTTTTGGATTGGATACGTGTGGGGGGGGGGGGGGGGGGGGGGAGATAGCTCCTGTGGCTACGCTCGGCTTGTCCAGAGTGCCGCTGAGGGTACACCAACCTCCTGTACTATTCTTGTAATACGATTCGAGCTGAAACGTCAAGATGAAGGTGAAAAAAAATGAATAGAGACGGCCGTGTGTAAGCTGGACGTTTCCCTGTGAGTATTCGTTTCTCGTGCTCGGTTATGTGTCCGTCTTCTCGCCTGTCTGTGCGAGTTGTCTTGTTTGTTGCTGGTTTCGGGAGCCCCACGTCAGCTTTCTCTCGATACGGGAGGGACGCATGTACGCATCTGACAGATAGTCTTCACCTGGTATACAGATTAATCATGTAGGTCTCAACCTGAAGTTATGAGAGGCTGTGCCGGATCTGTAGGGTACAGATCCAACCCAGGAAATATTTCGTAGAGCGTGCAGATCGCACATAGCCGGCAACATTAACGTGTACTTGCACAGATGATACAAGGTCGGGAATGTGTCTGCCCCCTCGGAAATATATAAAATCCATCAAATTGTGGGAATCGATAACCTTTTTCGCCTACGGTTGTTACATCGCTTTTATGAGGCCGAAAGAATAGAGGCAGACTATGACGGAAAGAGCTTTTTTTTTCACTACGAGAAGTTTTAGTTTTATCTACGCGCCGGTTGGGGGTGTGTGGATTAATCGAACCCTTTCAGGACCGCAGTCCCGTTTTCGGGACAAACTACTTGGAATTTGACTGGTTTGTCCCCAAAAACGGGGCTGCGGTTCTAAAAGGGTTCAGCTAGTTTACCACCTAATTTGACCAAAAAAAAATGTCGGCTGGCTATATATGACCAATCTTCGATGTTCTGTGGCGCGCGACCCTTAATTTCGGTCGGCATGGGAAAAATCAGGGTGCTTGGTGGGCCCTGCCGACAACTAGTCCTGTAACGGTGCGGGGTCAGTGCCGAGGGTTCGGGTCCTAGCGTGATCGGGTACCAGGTATGCGCTGTTCACATACAATACGTGCGTACACCGTACGGTAGCTTCTATCACTCCTCTGAGAGGCCGCTACGTACAGAACGTTTGCTGGGTTTCAATTTTCTCGTCGTGTCCACTACAGCTATTGTTGTTATTTTTATTGTTTTTGCCATCCTCAATAATGCGCACCAGTATGTAGCATGAGCTTCAAACGTTGATCACTCATAATAAGCACCCCAAAAGCAGAAAGCCACGGGGATGGAAAAACTACGCTCAAACGTCTAACTCCCTTTCTGTACTTACATACAGCGGCAGTACTTCCGAAACGAGTTTTTTTTCATCGTACCTGCTACTTCCAGTTGCTGCCTTTGCTCGTTCCTTCTCGATACGTATATACTAATATTTTATATTCCTACATCTATTGTAGCTCCTTCCGGGATGCCGAAAGTGACATCTCCGCCGGAAGGAAAAGGCCTCACTATTTATTGTGTTGTTGGGATATCCATAGCGCACATACAACATTGTGCCATCTCTACCACAACTCCTGAACACATCGGAACCGTACAACGATCTACGGAAATATCACGATCTACGTAAATCACCGCGTCGGCCCTAACCTGCCGCTATGACATATCGCGCAGGATAGGGGTGCATGCGTAGGCGGTGTACACGGACCCACCCGGAGAAAAATTGCGCTATACCATGCAAACTCTGCGACCTCCACGCGGCGACATAATGAACTACCTATCACTGTCAGGTAGATCCTGCCAGTACTGATCAGGGATGCGATATATCCATCCATCCGCCCTGAAATGATCTAGTTCATCGAGTGGGGATCGGTAACGATCTGTTCGAGGTTGTCTGTGAAGGCTTCGTCACAAACACGGCCCCCTCGACGGTTGCTACGCTCGGTAGACCGCTCGCTTCTTTTCGCGTCCTCGCACTGGCGGGCGCAACAGAACCTCCATCATCAGTGCACCCTTGACTTGTCGCCTCGATCTCCCTGCGGCAACAGCAGCAGAAGAGGGTGGTTGGGGCGCGGACCGGTCGTGGCAGAGAAGAAGTTGTTCGAGCCCTCTCGAAGAAAACAAAACTCTCGTCTACGCTCGCAGACCTTCCGCGTCTCAAGTTAGTTGTTGGATTATAGTCACCCTTTCACAATGTATTATGCGGATGACTATTAATAATACGAGTGGAATTCGCGCTGCGCATTGGCAGACAGAAAATTGAATAGTATATCACAAAAATATGGGCAGTTGCTCTCTCAAACCGCAGTGGTGGAGGCAAGTATCAGTTTCGGCGGAATTTTCGACGTCTCACAGCAGTGCTGAGGTGTCTTTTGTTTTTTCACTTTCACACACGTGCACCGCTCGGGGGCCAATGCATGCTCCTGTTCGTTCTAGGCTTGATAGAGTTCGCCACAGCCAGCTTCTCGAGTTTGTGCGTGCGGGCCGGGCCCAAACTCGGCGTCTTCTTTCTCGAGCGGTCGGGAGATCCAAGAATTTTTGTCCCACGGACTACTAGAGCTCGGAGTATCGACTCTGTGTGGGCTAAACAAATTTACCAGAACGGGGGACTATAGTAAATACCAGGTAGGACCTATGGTACACATAAAAACCTGTACGTATTGTTACCTATTTTTACTAACAATATTTGGTCCTGTTTACTATGGCCCCCTGTAGTAGAAGCGAGTGGATGCCCCCGTTGCCTGCTCTACGCCAACTGTGCTCGGGGATTGGGGGAGGACTGCATTTTTTAATACCTGACCGGCAGACTGCTGCTGCCCAGCGTTTGCTTCCGCGCGCATCAGACGACGCTGTTTTCCGCTTTCCTGTACTACGAAAAGTCCAAATTGTGTACGGTGCTGAAGGGCATAGCATTGGTGTAGTCGATTTGCTTCATGTAAAATAAATTATACTTTTACTACGTAATCAAACCATCTTTAGTGAGAAAAATGCATACCAGGTAATTCGTATAATTCTTCAACCAAGTGCACAACTTTTTCAAATCATCTTCTCAGGCTTAGCCGAATGATCTACGTGGAACATAGCATACTATACTCTAATCCAATCGAATTGTTTGAACAGAAAGAAGAACACGCGGTTCCATTCGTCTAATACTTCAATCAAATGAACATTCTTTAGAATCAAATTCCCCAGCTTGTCGGGAACTTCTACAGCCAAGTTTTTGCCGTTAACTTCTATATTCAAAACTGAATTTCGTGTGTATACGTCCGTCCATCCGTCCGTCTTAACCCAACAATTTAGGAACTCACAACTCCTACAGATCATGATCTATCTATTTATCCATCTGATCTGTGTACAGATAGATCATCTAGCAGTTCCTCACCTGCCGTTGTGAAGGCATGTGCAGGATCTGCACAATAGGACAGATCCAACCCAGGAAGCATGTGCTAGATAGATCACGCAGATTATTGCAGCTCCCACCCAGCAACACGAGCTGCTGTATATCATCTAGATCAGTGAATACAGATTCCCTGGAGGATCTGTAGGTCCTGAAGTGGGTATCGACGATCTGTCAGTGATCTGCCTGAGGTGTGAAACGGCCCCTAACGGTGGACGGCCATACCGCGCACAGCGAAAACCGCTATCGCCGACACACACATGTATAAGCGGTGTGCGCCCCCGACATGCTCGGCTTCTCCGGCGTGCCCTGTGCGTTGAGCTACGGTAGGCGAACCCACCCGAACACTCGCCGTAGCACCCTCTCGTACGCGTACAACAATTACTTGTCCAAGGGCCGGTACGAGAACCATCCGCAAAAAATTGCATGTATCACCCATGATAGTAGATGTGTGTTCCAACGGGAAAGGCTTGCTGTCGCCCGACGGCATTGTGTCGCGGTACTTGTGTTAAGGCCGGTGCCCACCGCTTGCTAGGGGGGCCCCGGCTCAAGCTGGCTTTAGGCTGCATGCGGCATGCATGCACGGATAGGCGTTGTTGTGGCATGTTATGTGGCATGCTTTGGCAGCTAGACTTTACGGATAGCCGCATCTCAACAAGCATCAAGGAGAGAGAGAGAGAGAGAGAGAGAGAGATAGATAAAATGTCTCCACACCAGCACCACATCATCAGCAGAGGAGGAGCAGCAGCAGCAGCAGCACAACATGCCTTCCGCTTGCATTGGGACACCACCACCACCACCACTATCACCACCACCACCACCACCACCACCACCACCACCACCACCACCACCACCACCACCACCACCACCACCACCACCATAACGTACCTATCTGGACTTGGACTGCGGTCAGCCTTCCTCTTGGGTACCCGTCGCCGTTTTCTCCGGCGGATGGGCGGCAGGCGCACTCGACCCTCAGCGACATCGACAACGGCGGACCCGTTCAAGTTGAAAGCGTTGACGCGCCCCATAATTCCCTGGCAAGTCGAAGTTCAATGAACCCCGCCGCGATAACGGGCCGGCATTGCCGACGAGGGGGGGGAGGGAGGGAGGGAGGGAGGGAGGGAGGGAGGGGGGGGGAGGGGGGGAGGGAAGGGGGGGGGAGGGGGGGGGGGGGTACTCGATATCATGCATGGCCGTAGTCGTGTGACCATAGCCCCTTGCACCCCTACAATGGAGGGACGGAGCATGTCGGATTTTCACCGACCAGGCAGACATTGCGGGTGGCGACGCGGGAGGGCAACCTCATATCAGCGCAGACTAGGGAGGCACAATACAGTCGGAGATCAGAGCGCAGGATATGGGAGGGACTCGAGGTATCCGCGCGGGCGAGGGAGACTTGGATAGTCATGCCTCTACCATGAGGTAGAAGAGGTGTTTCGGGGATCAAGTAATGCACGCATTGAACAGTTCACCAAATACCCACTTCATGATCTGCAATATCTAGATCATTCTTAGCAGAGAGAGGATATTGATCTGTGTGATAAAGCTCATCTGACGGGATGGAAGCCACACAATCTGCATGATCTACCACAGCAATACCACACTGTAATCCCTGAGTTGGATACGTACTATACAGATCCTGCACAGCATCTCATGACGGCAGCTAGTGGCATCTAGATGATCTGTAGATCGATAGATAGATCGTGATATATATGCCCGATGTCTGTAACATATTCTGACCGACAGAGCTCGCCGGTATACTCACGAAACTACCCAACACATTTTCGACCCCGTCGTACATGTGTTTTGCTATTTTAATCGTTGTTTTACGTGCGATACATGTAACATGTCGGGTCGCGCGAAAACAGTGTTTAATCGCAGCCCGTTTATCTGGGCTGTTCACGGGGTTGGTTCGCGTAAGGGTGGCCCGACCCGACCCTACCCGACCCGATCCATGAGATTACCAAACGTTATTGACCCAACCGGTGAGTCGGATCATGGCCCGTGAAAAGCCCGGCATGTTTTAGAACCCGAAGATACTCGTAGACCCCCCCCCCCCCCCGCCAAGCCCTCCATGATACCGAGGACACCGCCCCCCGCCTCCCCCACCCTAGCTATCCTACGGAGGACATAGATGGTGGCCAAAGGCGGCGAAACAGGAAAAAGGCACAAGAGTACAGTTGCCAGGAGTTTTTATGTTCTGTATGGAAACAGCGTGATCAGCACCCAAAAATGTTAGAGGTGTGTCTACTAGGAGTAGGAACGGTGCTCCGTCTTGAAAGGGGTGCGTGGTCAACGGTCAAGTGACTAAGGCAAGCAACAAGTGGGTACGCCATACACACACACAGGGCCCGCATTAACGATGCAACATGAAATCCAATTTGGAAAAAAGTAGAAGCACATATGTTTTTCATCGATCTGAACACGCACCACCACCAGAAGTTTGGGATAAATCTAATCGGATTTGAACGAAAAAACAAAAGAAGAAGAAGGTCGAGAAATATTCTTTTGCTGTAGACCAGATTCTAAAATGGGGAGTTGATCTGACTTGGAGTGGCGTGTGCACGGTGGATCAACGCCCCCGGGACATGCTGACGTTGTTCTTCATCGCATCGACGACCGCAACCGAGGCAACAAAAACGCGGACCGAGAAAACAGCCGCGCCTACCCCTACAGACCATGAGACAGCGCACCCCAGCGGTGGCGCCTCAAAAATCAATATTGGCGGCCGCAGACCCAACTGAACTTCAACTAGCTCTCTGCGCCAAAACCGCACGAAAACCGAATGTTCGAGCCAAAAACGGGAGGATGCGCTCAAGACGTTAATAGCCTCATCGCCGTCGATGCCCCGCCCGGGGCGTTTTAGGGATCCCACCACTCCACCCCAAGATATCCGGGGAGCCCTCAAAGCCCAAGAAGAGGGCTGGCGATGAAGCGCACGCGCCGACGCATGCCATCGCTCTCTCGCCTACCTCCTGCTTCTCGCCGGAGTTTGTTCAGTTGGGCGTTGTGAGGCGTGCTGCTTTCTTTTGATTTCTAGTTCAATTACAGTAGTTAGGGGGCGGGGTCGGTGTGACATGTTCTGTCCGATGTGTGAAACTGTCTAGGAGCTGCTTTCACCTTGGCGGCCGCCGACGAGGAAACCGCATCCCGAGCGATCTCCCTGGAGAGGAGGCCCACCAGGGAGCCCAGCAGGGAGCCGCTGACGTCCAGCGACGCCTTCTCTGCTTCCCTCGCCTGGACCGCGAGCACGTCTTCATCGGCTCTGCTCTCGCCGTCATCGCCACTTTCTGAGTTGGACCCCTCGCCGTCCTCGTCGCTGGCCGTAAAGAGATGTCCGGAAGTGATTTTGGCGGTGCGAGCCGGCGGGGCAGGGCGGGGCGGGGCGGGGTGGGGGGTGGGGGTGGGGGTACACGTGTCATGAATGGCCGTATGTAGTCGTACGCCCATAGATCCTCGCATCCCTACAATGCCTGGACGGAGCATGTCGGGTTTTCACCGACCAGGCAGACATATACTGGTACGAAGTATAGACATTGCATTCATACCCAAGATGGCATATATATACGTACATTCGGACCCTCTCTAGTGCAAAAACAACCAGCCGAACAAAACAGATCGTCCGTACCGATTGCAACCCACACAACAATGGTTGGCGCATCGGACAGACAGATTACGATTTGTGTCGTGTAGATCATCTATGGACTATCTAGAACATCTAGATCACCTGCATCATACCTGGTACGTATTTTCGCTCTGAGATGTTGTTTGGAGCGTCATATCATACAGACGCCAACCGACAGATATTAGACGTGTCATCGAGGTTACGTATGTATACCCGACAAACATGTATCCATGCATCGTAGAGGTCATGTAAATCAGGGAAGTGTCGAATCTAACTGGTATATTTGATATACTTCGAAATATCTTATCTATCTTATCTATGTTGATCTATCTGACCTATATTACATATCTGATTTATCAGATATTTCTGAACTCTCTGATACATCTGATATATCTAATATATTGTATATATTTAATATATCTTATATATCTGATCTATCTGATCTATCTGGTCTACCTGATATATCTGATCGGTATGATGGATCTGATCTATCTGATCTATTGTCTTTTTTTTCCATCCCATTTTTTTTTTATCTAGCAGGCTTTACTGCCCCCCACACATCTTGCAAAGATGAGGGTTAGGACGACATCCTCGATCTCACCAACGGTAGACGGGGAAAAAAAAAAACGACACCCCACTTGTTTTTTTTTCAAGTCCCAGACAAGGGGGAGGTGCTAAACTCAAGTAGAAAAAACAGAATTATAAAAGCATGTTTATTCAATTTCTGAGAAAATCCCAACCCGCTACTTTGTTTTCAATCCTGACATCGTGGCCGACTTTGACTCTGTTTTACCTTTTGTCGTGTATGTACACCTGACATCACGGCTCCAATGTTTTTTTTTCGTGAATGTAGCCGACCCTGTCCCCCCCCCTCCCCCCTCTACAGCAGTACGTACGGTGGGGGCCTTTGCAGCCTTTTTATTATCGCGAAGACTTCGGCCCCTTTCCTTCCCTTTCGCAGTCGACTCGCGTGGAAACAATCGTGCCAACATCTAACACCTCTGGCAGATAGATGATGATATATCTGCCTGATCTGTCTACAGATAGATCATCTGGCTCCTGACCTACCTGCCGTTGTGAGAGGTTGTGCGACATATGCATAGCACAGACCCAACCCCACAAAAAGATGCGCAAAGCAAGATCGTGCATGCTACACGGCTCCCACCCGGCGACATGAGCTGGATCATACACAACATACAGATCATAGAGATCATACAGATCAAACACATCATACAGATCATACAGATCATAGAGATCATACAGAACATACAGATCATGCAGATCATACTGATCACACAGATTATACCGATCATACAGATCATACACATCATTCAGATCATACAAATCACACAGATCATACAGATCAAGTATCTATTTATCTGCCCTGAGAGGTCTCGAGATTTGCAAAATTTTACTCGGGAGACGGAAAAACGTACCTGTCAGCGTTAAGAATCGCGTCCTCTTCGGCGATAGTCCGCATGCGCTCTCTCACCCTCGCCGCCACGTTTTTCTCTCCGCTGGTGGCGACCTTGGGGCACACGATCTCGAGCCTGGATGTTTTCGGAGGAAAAAAAAAACGAAAAGCAGAAGGAGGGGGGGGTGGGGGGGGGGGGGGGAGGGGGAGGAATTCGACGGGGGCCAACCAAACGCATTCAACATATTGAAGACCGCACGCTCTTTGTACTTTTGTCCGTATAGGAAACCGCAGTTCGACCCGTCGTCAGGCCGACCGCCCCTCCCCTCCCCCGCGCACTATCGCAACACCAGGTGATAGTAAAACCAAGCATGTTGACCGCCTTGGGGGAGATGGCCGATAGAAAAACGGCGATTACAGCATCAGCCACGGCGTTACTACGTACCAGGCAGGCCACAAGGTACAATGGTTGGTGTCCGAGTTATAATGGTTGATGCTAAAGGAGTCGTGCTACGGCACGGGCGCAAGACGATCCTACCGTACCTCCTACCCGTGCGTACTGCCACTAGTAGGCGCTCAGGCTGCTGCCGTACAAAGTAGGCGGTTGAAAACACCAAAAGCTGTCGATGTATTTGGTCGATATCTTCAATTCCACAGTAGGGCTGTTCCAGTGTACGGTAGAGCCGCGCGCTTGGCGCAAGCAATCAATGTCTGTCTCTGGTCGGTGAAACCCCGACGGGCAATCCGTCCCAACACTACATGGAGGCGAGGGTTCATGGTCATCATACGACTACGGCCATGCGTGATATCGAGAGTAACCCCCCCCCCCCCCTCCCCCCTCCCCCCTCCCCCCTCCCCCCGCTTCCCGCCGACACACACTGACCTGCGGGCCTCCTCCCACATTTCGGCGAAGTGCGCGTCTCTTCTGGCTATGCGGCCCATCAGCGACGCAGGGTCGTCGGCAGCCACAAAGACCTTCGTCGGTCTGGCATGGTGTAAGGTGAGGGGGGTGGGCGGCGTGGGGAGGGTAAGGTGAGCGGATGAGGGGTGGTTGGTGGGGGTCTGGCCCGGCGCAAGATGGGGGTGGCGGAGGGCGGGGGGGGTGGAGGTGGGGCGCGGGGGGGGGGGGAAGGGGGGTGGGGGGAGGGGGGAAGGGGGGGAAGGGGGGTGGGGGTTGGGGGTCTGGCTCGTTGAAAGGGCGGGGTGGCGGAGGGCGGGGGGGGGGTGGGGGGGTGGGGGGGTGGGTTAGGGCGCGGGGGGTACGGAGGTAGGAGAGTGGGGGGGGGGGGTGGAAGGGGGATGGGGTGAGTGCTCAGGTCATACACGACCGTAGTCGAATGATCATAGATCCTCGCATCCCTACAATGCCGGGACAGGGCAGGGTGGGTGAGGCGCGGAGTTTATGACTCGGCGCAAAAGGGGGGGCGGGGAGGGGGGTGGGGAGGTAGTGGGGGCGGGTTGGGGGCGGGTTGAGGAGGGGGCGTGGGGGGGATGTCGGGAGTGGGGCGGGCGGGTGTGAAGGGGGTGTACTCGATATAATGCATGGTCGTAGTCGTATGACCATAGACCCTCGCATCCCTACAATGCCGCGAAGGAGCACGTCGAGTTTTCACCGACCATGCAGACATTGCTTGCACCAAGCGCGAAGCGCCGTGAGGTTCGGCGAGTCGCATGGAAGGTGAGCTTCATCCTACTAAGACCCATAGGCGGACTTGCATGTGGATGACAGCTTCAGTGAGTTAGGGGGGGGGGGGGCGCTCGTCAAGGAGCATTTCGAACGAACACCAACACCCTTTTCGCCTGTACCCAATCCCTCGACCACATCATGATAGAGGGGGTGCATTCTTATACCCTCAGCAAGCTGCCTAAACGATACTGACAAGATAATTCTGCCCATCCTCATACCACAAAGATGACATGCCAGGTGTGTGTGGTGTGCGGTGTGTGTATTAAAAAACAAAACGAGCCATCGTTGGAGGGTTAAATGAAGCCTGGTTTGTCTTTCCAGGCGCGTTCGCTCGAGCGACAAAATTGTTAAACGAAAGATTTGCGCTCTAGCGACTGCTATGTACACGACCTACCAGGGTATCTATTTAGCAGCTGCATGCGGCGGGCAACTCCTGCAGTGCAGCGACCAACCCCTCGGAAACGCGGGGCTTGAGCGGGATAATAGGTTTGGAGCGGGAAAATAGGTTCGGCTGAATACCAAGCGACCAATCGACGGCATAAATGTGCTCGTATACGTACCCCGTGGAAACATTCGCGACTTTTTTTGTTTGTTTGTCTCCTTGTTTCCCCCAGAGGACGAAAACAACACAAAAAAGAAGCTTGACCTCACCTCAACTTTCACATGCAATATCAATATGTGCCGAGTACCAATCAATATGTCTCTATTAAGGGGGAACGTAGTTAATAGGACCAAATATTGTTAGTAGAAATGGTTCAAATATAGGCTTTTATGTATGCCACAGGTCCTATTAACTATGGTCCTATTAACAACGGTGCCCCGGTGTTGTAACGACAGCGCAAGCTCTGATAGTTCCGACCAAAACCTTTTTCAAAAGGCCACTGGCGACACGCTCGTGCAGTATATATATATATATATATATATATATACGTGGTACGTCGGGGCATATCGCGTACGATGTGCGTGTATATTGCTTACCGTTTACGGCCGTCAGTCCCACCGCTCTCCGTCTTCTGTGTCAGCACTCTGGCACGCTCAATCGTTTGCGAACGTCTCTCGTCGACAGCGCTAGCCTTAGCTGCTTCCACTTCCGCCGCGGTGGGTTCGTTGGGGTTTCCTTCGAAAACAAAAGGCGGTAAACGTATTGAAGGGCACGGTATTACACCGCACCGAATGCATGGCATGGTTTGGACAGGACGGGGGGGGGGGGACGGGGGAAGGTGTACTCATGTCATGCATGACCGTGGACGTGTGGGCATAGACCCTGCCATCCCTACAATACCGGGGTGGATCACGTCGGGTTTCCACCGACCAGGCAGGCATTGCTAAAGCGGTGGGAGGAAGCGGGGGGAAGGGGGGTACTCTTGCCATGCAGCGCCGTAGTCGTAAGGCTATATATAGACCCTCGAAAACAACCCTACCACGCCGGGACGGAGCACGTCGGGCTTTCACCGACCAGGCAGACCTTGTTTTTGCACCAGGCACGAAGCGCCATGAGGTGTTTGGATAGTCGCATGAAAGGTGAGCTGCATCCTACTAAGAACCGATTGTGAGGCGGACGCCCCTGGATGCGGGGGCGGGGGGCGGGGGACGGGGGGGGAGGGAAGGGGCAACGTTGGTATGGTCGCGGTTTTCGTAGCTTAGACGGTCGATCCCGGAGCCTTAAAATAACCGGGCGCGCCTAAAAAGGTTCCGCTGTGGTCGCTTCTGTTGGCACAATCCTGATTGGCCGGGGGGGGGGGGGGGGGGCGGGGCGGGGCGGGACGGTGCATACTCGACCCATCGCGAAGGTCGGAAAAATGACGATTTTTCCCACATGATGCACGTAAAAAACGAAAATCGATATCCCCCTCGAGTACAAAGTACGTAGTTTCGAGACCCAGGCTGGGGAAAGGGGGGTACACTAAACCCAAGAGAACAACACTAGAAAAAAAAACAAATCTCGTTTTGGGATAATTTCGCCCAGAAATCCCACCGCACCAGTTTTTTGTTTCTACCGACCTTTTTGTTCGTAGATATAGGGACCACTCGGTCTTCATGTTGATATCTGAACTGTCCTTATATTGACTAACACCCAGAGTGGTGCACCATTAGCATTGTTTCGTTGGCCATCCGACAAACGTGCGTGCAGCATGAGCTTTAACGTTGATCACTCGTAAAACATTATCAGAAAAGAAACAAAAGAGAAAGCTTCGTTTCCCTCGTATGAGTTCACCGGAGACACAGGCGCGAGCAACTTCTGTCTGTTACGACGCGTACGTGCGCACTAGACGGTTAAATATCTCTGACGAACGACGACAGCAGCAACAGCGCTTCTTTTTACCCCCGTGATGTTCGTCTGGAACGCCCCCCTCCCCAATTCATTAACGCTGTCATCCATACGCAAGAAAATCCACCCTTCATGCGACTCGCCGGACACCCCACGGCGCTTCGCGCTTGGTGCAAGCAATGTCTGCCTGGTCGGCGAAAACCCGACGTGCTCCGTCCCGGCATTGTAGGGATGCGAGGGTCTATGGTCATACGACTACGTCCATGCATGAGATCAAGTACATCTCCCCTAGCGAGTACACCCCCCGTCACCCTTTGTGTCCCTCCCACCCAGTGATGACTATCAACAGAAAAAAACGCTGAGTTGAACAAATTATGTGCACATCAAAGTCAATAACCGATCACGGAGGTCGGTGTTTTTTTTTCTTATTTTCGCACGTATGGCTTATAAATAGTGTGCTATACTAAGCGCCACACAAACCATACAATAAACGATCAATGGTCACGACTAACCAACATTCGGCGAAAAGCAAAATAACGAAACCAATGCTATAAAATCAAACCAACCCCGCTCTTTGTGTTGCTTTTGGTTGACTGCCGACACTTCTGTAGAACAACTGCATCACCCCCGCCCCTTTTCATCCTCCCACCCCCACCTTTTGCCACAATGAGTTTCGTTCCGATCCCAAGCTGTCGCGTGTTTCGCAAGCCGTTCCACTTCACCACATCCGCCACGGTGACGCCGTTCTGCTTCGCGACCCGGCCGAGGTTATCGCTGGGACCCAGCACGACGTACTTGTCCTGCGTGAGCGGGTAAGAACAACGGGCAGTGAAGAAAACGAAAGGTACGTGAGGCTTTTGGCCGCTTCGAGATGCATCTGGCAAAGACTGCGAGTGCTTTACGTTTTGTTTTTCTTCTGTATTACGCCGACTTGGTTTTGAAAAAGGTCTGTCTCTGTGAGTGTGATAGAAAAAAAGGTCAGAGTTCGTACTGTAGTGGTGGTAGTAGTAGTAGTAGTAGTAGTAGTAGTAGTAATAGTTGTAGTAGTCGTAATATTAGCATTATTATTATACTGGTTGTCAGCCGTCGAGCAAGCCTTTCAGGCGTTTCGGGTTATAAACAAAACTGTAACAACCAATCGGCGACATCAGCGAAACTGTAGCAAAAGCGAAACGCCCATTTTTTTCTGTAATTTTTATTTTTATTCTTCCAGTGGATGGGGAAAACGAACTAGAAAAAACAAAAATCAAGCCCACCACACTCCCTTCCCCATATATGCATAGTATGTAGTACGTACAGTAGTAGCAAACAACGGTTTTCGTACTGTAGTACCCAACGGTGCGGCCGTGGAAACTACAACAAACGAGTCGCGGCGCTGCCACTGCTGCCGCCGTCACCGGCGCTGGCGCCGCCGCCGCCGCCACCGCTGCCGTCGCTGCCGCCACAGCCGCCGTCGTCAGCGGCTGCTCGCGACCGTGGCGGTTTCTCGAAGAATTTCCGTCTGTGCTCTCACCTCCTTCGGACCCCTGGCTGCCCAGACCCAGGTCCTCAGGGTGGCGTCGTCGCTCGCGCTGATGATCTTAGACCTATCGAACGCCACCGCGAGCACGATGCCCTCGTGCCCCCTTAGCGTCATGGTGCACTCGCCCGTCGACAAATCTGTCACCAAGATCGACCCATCGGTGCCGCAAGACACCACCTTAGGGGAGAAGAAAAAAACACCAAGAAATGAGCAAGGAAGGTAGGGCATGACTTTTTTTTTTCTTCTCAAACCATGTAGGAGCTCGCGCTAACAGGCGGAAATATTTTGCTACATACCTCGGACGGGATCACCATCGATTTTCAGCTCATGGTCTAGATATTTGAGTGCCGATAGATAGATTCCTGATCTGTATAATCTGCATAATTTGTATAATCTCTATAATCTCTATAATCTGTATGATCTGTATGATCTGCATGATCCAAAAAGGATGGCAGTAGGTGGTAGAGCGTATATAGGCGGTCACTATATATTGTTTTTTTATTGTTGCACGATTCGCGACCTCACAAAACTCGTGCGATTTTCTGCTTAATTTTTTTTTTGTTATCGTCTCAGCGGCAGGGAGTTCGACATTGAAGCAGGGGGGATGTCTCCGGGATCACTTGCGATATCATATACCTGGTATATAGATGCCAATTTACTGGTATTATGTAGTTTTGATTGGGGGGGGCAGGGGCTTCCTTTTTCGTGTTGGCTGTTCGTATGAGATATCGAGATTTAAGCTGTAGATGATGTCGGAGAGCAAATGCACAACTTGTCGCTGGAGAGGATTACTGGATATAGGGAAACTTCCGACAACATTCAGTGGTTTCTTGCGAGAGATAAGGAGGCGTGCAGGCTCGTATATTTTAGGTTTGTCGGACAAAAAAGGACGTTCGTAGGCAGATCCCGTTTGGTTGATCGCGTGAGCGGCGTCAGTTAACCCTTTTAGGACTGCAGTCCCATCTTGGGGACAAACTACTCAGAAACTGAGCGGTTTGTTCCCATAAGGGGACTGCAGTACTGTAGGGTTCATCAACAAAAAAAGAGTGAAGTAGTTCCCTCATGAAAAGTGTTCAGCTTTACTTTTGTTTTGAGGCACAACAATAACGATATCAATAATAATGTTTGACCAAACAGCTTCTCAATGCCTGTACTGCGGAAAAAGCTTTTCCGTCGACAGGCGGACGGGAGTTTAAAAGCACACTGTTCCTTATCCGTCGCAGTCGAGCCTACGCCACCTCTCGCTCGCGCGATCCGCGTGAACGTGAAGGAGTGACGCGAGTTGGCCTTGACATCTCAGGAAGGCTGCACTTTTTTTTTGGTATTCAGTCCGTCGGCGGATCGGAAAAATATAAAACAGAAACATGGAGCTTAAGCTCAGCACACTGGCACAAGTTCAACACGTGTCGTGGTTCAATTTCCCCCGTCGCTCCCGCTGCTGCAGAGCAGCAGAGCGCGCTGCTTCCTACCTCTGGGGCGCGTGAGTACGTTAACCCGAGAAAAAAAAAGAGTTGGATTATAGTAGCAGGACGAAAATACGCGTACGCACGGGGAGACAAGAATCCTTTGTATTGCTGCACCAGCCTTATGTATAAAATATACACCCGACTCTAATTTCCAGCGATTTGTCCCACAGACGGCACTTCGGTCCGAAAGAGATTTGTCGACCCTCCTTTAGGACCCTCAGAGAGCAGTGACCAGGACTACATGATTATTTTTTTTTTGTGATATCAACCGTCTGTGTACGAGCAGCGTGAGAGCGCCCAGCAGCATGTACGGGTCGGAGGCAGGGCCATGTTACGCCCCCCCCCCCGTGCCGTACGACTCCTTGCATCAACCATTTTTTCATCGCCCCCAGTCAATCACGCACCCGGCCGATGCTGCAGTCGTCAATTTTCTAGCGTCTATTTCCCTCTCCGAAGCCCCCAAGAGGGGGCAAGGCGTTAGGCTTCGAATCTCGTCGGGTTCTGAAGGCGTTCGGCAGACCGACGCGTTTCATGGTGGCAAGCGGGTCTAAACGTGGCGGCGCGGCGATATGTGATATTACCTTCGTGGCATCGAACTGCAGCTGCCGAACGGGTCCCCCGTGCACCTTGCTTTTCATCATGATCAAGCCTGTCGATGCCCACCAAACAATCACGGTACCTGTGCGACGTCCATAATTGGCAGACCGGAAACGAACCGGACCGGACCGGACCGGGCCGAAAGTTTGTTTTTTTTTGTGCTGGGGACGACGAACAGTAGTATTCATACAACGTGTATGCTAACTATTGACTTGAGCTATGATAGTGTGGACGAATGATTTTTGCCCTAAGAGGGACACGGTTCCGCAGCGTTCATGGGTTGGTGTACCCAGCTCACTTCACAGGTACTAACTCCGCGCCGAGTATACGATACGCTATGTAGCCAAGCATCCACTCAGCGCGGGGGGGACATACCAGGCGAGGACTCCCTGCCGGCGCAGGAGGTCTCATCCAACCCAATGTATAACATGAAACTGTTCACGGTACGTAGGGAAACACCGTATAACATAGAATATAAAGACGGTTTTGGTTTTAGGCTTGAGATGGAGAAGCAAGGCGGACGATACCAGGGTGTGTTGATTGATGCCGTAGTGGAGAAAATAACGCTGAAGTAGGGTGTTGTCTGCTATAGATCTGCAGTGTATCGGCAGCAGTAGGGTATTAATAGGTTAAGAGCCCCGTCTGTCGGAAAACTAAGCGCTGCCCCTATCCCTTCGCATACCACGCGTCGTCATGCACGCTACTCGCACTCCCCGCCGGAGAAGGAAAAGGAGCGGGACGTAACTGTTGGTTCTCTCCAGCCCGCGCGCAATGTACTCTCTTTCTCTTCCGTGGCGTTTATATATATTATAATCTCTCACCGTCTTCATGGCCGCTGACCAACTCAAGCCGGCCGTAAGCAACGCAGGTGGCCGATCGGTGGTGCCCGGTCAGTCGCCGCTTGCACTCGAACCGCCCAACGTCGCTATCGTCATCATTGCTGTTGTTATTGCCCCCCGCGTTTCCCGCCTTTGCAAACTTGGAAATCTTGACCACTCCCCACAGGCGAATGTCGCCGTCCGCTCCGCCGCTGAGGATAAACGAGGCGCCTGTGTCAAGGGTCACGGACGAACGTGGGTTAATTAATCCCTGCAGAATTTCACCCACGTTAGGGGGACAGAGTACTTGGAATTGGGGTTGAACATGGTAAAAGGAGGGGGGGGAAGTTGTTTGTGTTTCGCAAAAGCTTACGGGGAAAGTCAACATGACCCTTATTTTGTTCGTCGAACGGGGGTTTCATTTTCATTTTTTGTTTGTGAAGGAAACAGAATATGATCAGCCCTTGACTATCTACAGCCGACTTTGTGGAGGGTTTGGCTTTTGCTGCTGCGTTGCCTCGGGAAACGCTTGCTCTGCTCCCTACCCCTCAACTGCCCCCCGAGTGGGATGCGTGGTCAATGGTCAAATGGCTAAGGCAAGCAACAACTGAGTACGCCTCCCCAACCCCCAACCTCCATCCAACCCCCCCCCCAGCCCTCCCACCCACCTCAACCCCCCCCACTCTCTATCCCTCCCACACACCCCTCCAACCCACCCACCCGCCACCCCCCGCCTCCGACCGCTTTTCACCCTTAATTCACCCCTCCATCCCCACCCCCCACCCCCCACCCCCCTCCCTCCACCCCACCCCCCGCCCACCTCCCACCTATCCCCTCCCTACCTACCCCCGACGCCCCCCTTCTCCACCCCCAGCGAAATTTCAAGGTCGTCGGAGGAACTCACCGGTATGCAGGGAAACAACGCTCTTCGTGTGCCCATGGAGAACTCTCAGAATGTTGCCGTCGACGGGGTTCCAAATAAGGATGTCCTGCGGGACAGAGATGGGCCATCCGGGTGATACGTTCGCAAACGGTAAAGCGTTGTCACTCCGCGGTTGACGACTGCCGGCATTTTGATGACCGGAGTTGTCCAGTGTCTAACGTCGCAGAACGAAAAGTTGTGTTTCTGAGTCAATCGGAGTGACCTTAAACATGAAATTTACAGGTTCCTATCATCCGCAGACGAATGAAATGGAGTGTTTCTTTTGTGCGCCTGCGCGACGGCCAGTATACTGGTGCGATTCAGTGTACTGAGCGGCTAACGGAGTCAGTATAATATCTACTGGCTTAGGCTGCCAGTGCCCTTTTCGGCACCCCCTTCAGACGGTACCGTAACCAACCGCTCCAAACCGTAAACATTTTTTTCTGGTACTTACTTCAGACCAGGGATGTGTACAACCGAAAACGGAAAAGGAAACCTTTCCGTTACAACCGGAAATAGGAAAATGTGGAAACCGCTCGCCAAAAGAGAGAAAATATATATCTTGGAAAATTGCAAGGCGATAAAGTGGGGGACGCATGCCTGTCGTCCCCCCCTTGCCATAATCTGGTAAAATACAAAGACTCTGGGAGGCCCTATAACCCTCCTCATAGTATTCTTATACAGTGTCAACAGTAGCAGCAGGTGGGACGATTTGGAATCATTCACATTGACCGGCATGCCCTGCGAAAGCAAGACAGGAGTAGTGAGGGTTGACTGGTCCTTTTATGTTTAGCTCTGCGTCGCCATCGCTTCCCGCGCTACGAGGGCACACTAGCTGCGTGCAGCTGCTGCCACGCTGCCGCACCAAACAAAACAAATAGGGGTTTCCAACAATCCATGAAGGCTTTATTTACGGGGCCATCTTCCTCGTTTCAAAAACCGCAATAAAAGGGAAGCTCGTGTGATTTTGGAAACCGCCGAAAACCGCGCACTGGTTTTACACATCCCCGTTTCAGACCGTAAGAAAATCTGCTGTAGCTAACTCCGCGACATAATATGACACGCCACCCAAGCCTCGCCTTGTCTGCCCCTCCCGAGACTATCTTGTGCTCGTCGGCTACCACGCTGCAGACCGTAGATTCATGCCCGTGCAACACCAGGAGGCGTGTTTTCTCGTCCACATCCCATACCTTAAGAGACAACACGTAGGGCGAGAAGTACGCGAAGGTGGGGTGGGGGGGGGGGGCAAACACAGCAGGAAGCGATAGTTTAGGCCTGTGGCGGACGACCGTCTCGACATAATAAGACGATGTGTTTTTGTGTGAGAGTTTCTGACTTGAAGGTGTGACTGACAACGCCCGAAACGGTTGCCTCGTGACAAATTAAACAAAAATTTGATTCGAGGATGGGGGCTCACAGTGTACGCGGTATTCGGGTTATGTACTATTCCAGGGGACCATAGTAAATAGGACCAAATGTTGTTGGTAAAAAATAGGTAAACATATGAGTTTTTGTGTATACCATAGGTCCTGTTTACTATGGTCCTCCGTACTACTCATTCCGAGCGACGTTGTGTTTTCGGTTGGTGGAGGTGGTGTCTTGTATGTCTCTGGTAAACATGTTTCTTGATTTTTTGCGGAACGTTCGAGCCTGGGTTCTACTACGAACCACTAATATGTTGTTGTGATGAGTGCGTGTGATACTAAACACGGAAATCGTCAGGGGGGGGGTCGGGCGAATCACTCCTGGGTTGTTACCCGCTAGATATAACTCTGCACCGCTGATCACCACGGCCACTACCACTACCGCTATCATCACCACCATCACTACCCACCACCACCGTACCATCACTACCGCAACCACTACCGCTATCATCACCACCACCACCACCACCACCACCACCAACAACAACAACAACAACAACACCGAACCACTCTGACGGCTACAACTATCGACTACAAGCTCCCCCCCCCCCCCCACCTGCACAGTGCAGTCCATAGAACCGGTATACACCAAGTTCTTGTAGAAAAATAGCGCGGTGATGACCCTCGAGTGCCCCAGCAGCTCTCCCGTGTGTCTCCCGGGCTCGTCGCCGCTGAAGACGTGCTCCAACTTTCCCGTGGCTATACCGTACACCAACACCTGCGATACGAATCGTCACAGAATCGGCGTCATCGCGGAAAGCGATGCGTAAGCCGAGCTATCATAGAGAGGGGAGGGAGGGGGGGTACCCATGTCGTGCGTGGCCGTGGTCGTATGATCATAGACCCTCGCATCCCTGTATACAAATGCCGGGACGGAGCATGTCGGGCATTCACGGACCAGACAGACATTGCTTGCGTCACGCGCGAGGCGCCCACTGTGAGGCGTTGGTTCGGCGAGTCGCACGAAAGGTGAGCTGCTGCATCCTACCGTCAGGACCGCATGTGCGGCGAACTTTCTTGCAACATGGATTGAGAGCGTAGAAACAAGTCGATTTGTTATACGGTGTAGCCACTTCCAAATACAGCAGTGGGTTTACGATGCAACCGCCTCGAGGTTGCCTTACCAGGGCAAGGGCGGGGGGGGGGAGCCGAGACAGTGGTCAATATTTTTCTTGATGGGGGCGGTGTTCGTTTAGAAGCGATAACCTACACACCAGCCTACCAAGTCAGTGCGCGTGCTACGATCGGGCTTGCCTTAAAGGGTTAGCACCTATTTTTCTCTTAGTAGTTGCTCCGTTGAGGAGGTCCGTCCGTCACCAAGATTGCCTCAAAAAGCAAAAAAAGTGCTACCTCCATCGTAGCGCGCGTCTCAGCAAGGGGGGGGGGGAATGGGGAGTACTCAATATCATGCATGGCCAAAGTCTTATGACCATAGACCCTGGCATCCCTACAATACCGGGACGGAGCACGTCGGGTTTTCACCGACCAGGCAGACATTGCTTGCACCAAGCGCGAAGCGCCGTGAGGTGGTTGGCGAGTCGCATGAAGGATAAGCTGCATCCTACTAAGAACCGCCTGTGAGGCGGACTTGCACATGGATGACAGCTTTGAATGTTTTTTTTTGTTCTTCCGGTGTGGTCACTTCCGGGGACAGCGACGGGGTGTGTAACCATACACACATTGCGAGATATGATAACTCTCCACCCCCGCACGAATGAATAAAAAATTAGACCGCAGGCCGTGGTGACCGCAAAAAAAAAACAGAACAGTACCCTGGTCGTCTAGCTCGCGCAGCGGAAAGCGTGCTTCTGACGTCGCCGCCAAACGACTCCAACCCAACGTATATATTTAGGGGAGGGGGAGGGTGTACTCGGGATCATGCCTGGCCGTACTATGGGACACTCTATGCACTAGCTTGCCGTATACGGCTGCTGAGAGCACGCTTTCCCCGACAAGGGTTGCTACACGCGCATGCTGGACCCCAAAAATGTAGCAACATACTCGCAAGATTTGTTTTGTTTGTTTTCCTTTTTTCTCGTTTTGGTGTTGTTTGTTTCCCTTTTTCTCGCTTAGGTGATGTTAAATTTCGTAGTTCAAGTATGTACTCTTCTTCACGACGTATCTCCGTCACAGATACTGACGCAGTCTAAGACCGAACGTTATGGTACCACTTTATGGCTGTTTCACCTTGATCTCAGAAACATGGTGCCAAAGAAAATGGGTGTACACCCCGTATGGAGACCAATGTTGCTCCACAAACTTCCCAAGATGTGAAAATCCAACAAAATGGGGCCTCTCTCGCCACTACCTCATCCCTGAGATAGTGGCGAGGACGACACGCCACTATCTTGTTGCCTCGTGTTTTCGTTCCGCAAACAATGTACGATGATCTATGCCCTGGTGCTATATACGAGTTCGATGCGTACAATGTTTGAAATGTTTACGGGGTACTATTAACACTTGTTTTTACCGTACGCACTGCTGTTGCGCAGCCTTTACGCTTTGGGGGGCGAAAAAAATACCATGCGAAGACAAAAGAGCCGCAAAGTGGTACCTAAACGCGCGGTCTAGGTCAGCACAACCACCTCCGTATCAGATGCTGACTGACGCAAGTCAAGTCAACAAACGTGTCTCCGTAGCAGATGCTGACGCGGTCGAGCCATCAACAACCGTATCTCCGCACCAACAGATAATGACGCAGTCAAGCCAGTAGAGGCGTTATCACGTTTTTTTTTGTTTTGTTTTTTTACCTTTTTACCGTCCACTGCAACGAGCTTCTCCAC
Organism: Nereocystis luetkeana; assembly: GCA_031213475.1. Taxonomy (NCBI): domain Eukaryota; class Phaeophyceae; order Laminariales; family Laminariaceae; genus Nereocystis; species Nereocystis luetkeana. Next base: position 6,794,500 of record JARUPZ010000020.1, read on the forward strand.
CCCTCCTGTAGCCGTTCCCTCCACATCGTTGCCGGCGGTGTTCGCCGGGTTTAACGCGATGAGACGGAGGCGAGCCTTGGCGACAACACTCGTCATCAGGGGTCCGCCTTCGATCGCGATGTCCTTCAATTCGAAAAAAAAACGCGTGCGATGCGACGGGAGGTGCAGTGCAGAGCGTGAATACCGTGCGGCGCAGTGCCGTGATTTTTTTCCCAGGTGCCCTTTAGTCTGTCTTGTCCCAAATACAATGCGTACACTTCGAAGCACGTTTTCGTGCGAAGGGACAGCCAACCGCAACAGCTAGTAGGAATTGTCCACCGCTGATCCCCACCCACCTACGCACACAAGTTGACGACAGTTACGAACATCATCTCCCACGGTAGTATACAGGACCACAGTGAAGCAAGCGGTTTTTTTAGAGAGTGCGGAAGGCGGTGCGTCCACGCAGTGCAATAACCGCACCACGGGAGCGGCGGGGTAGTTCCTACGATTGGAGCGACAGTTCAGAGGGGCTTGCTGCAAGCTAGCGCCCCAGTAAAGCTGCACCACGGACGGTATATGGGGGTCTGGTTGAACTGTCGACCCCCGAAACATTTCACACCCAAGGTGCGAAATCTCTAGACCATCTAGTCCCTCGCCAGCCGCTGTTAGAGGTTGAGCACGATTTCCGCACTGGTCAAAATACCACTATGTCCCTTAATATAGGTATCATTTCCATACTAATATTCAATTAAAAAGTTCATTATATTTACGAACAGAGTGATATAAGTGGTCTGTTGTCGGGCAGAGTGTAGAAATTCTCAGAAAAAAAAATGCATGAACAAATATCGGGTAACACGCAAGGTACCACACAGACAGAGCCCCCCTCCCCTCGTGCGAACTTCGAAGAGACTGATTTTCATCGACATTGGAGAGGGTGGGTGCGGTCGCCGAGCGATGATGTGTCTATGTTCCCCCCCCCCCCCCCCCCCCCGCCCCCCCCCCCCACGTATGGGAAGCGTCTGAGCGAGGTCTTCCCAACGCCGCCATTTCTGTTGTGGTTTCCCCCGTCCCGGCGTTGTAGTGATGCGAGGGCCTATGGTCATACATACGGACTACGACCATGCATGATAAAGAGTACCCCCCCCCCCCTTACGGATCGGGTCTATGGTCATACGACTACGGCCATGCATAATAATAAGTGTACCCCCCCCCCCCCCCTACAGCATGATGATAGTGAATATACCCCCCCCTCTACAGCAGTACTCAGTAGGATGCATCTCAGCCGTCATGCGACCCGTCCAACACCTCACGGTGCTTCGCGCTTGGAGTAAGCAAGCAATGGTCGGTGAAACCCCGACGTGCTCCGTCCCGGCATTGTGAGGATGCGAGGGTCTATGATCATACGACTACGGCCATCCATAAGAGTGACCCCCCCCCCCCCCCCCCCTGCCCCCTAAGGTACTATCGGATAAACTCACCTCGGAAATTCGTCGCAGGGTGTGTGTTATCACTCTGGCTGTAAATATAGTTCCCGCTTGGTCTTCACGTTAATGTCTAAACACTCCCTATATTTACGCATTAATTACCCCTACCTCATGTAGTGCCGCTCGTGTGTACCGCATTAATTACGCCGACACGAAAATGAACACCAGGATGCAGGTTCTCGAGACACGTATTGCCACCCCGCGGTACATGGGGGGACGTATATATATATATATATATATATATATACATATATACGTGATATATATATATATATATATATATACATATATACGTGATATATATATATATATATACATATATACGTGTATACGGACGGTGTCATGATGCGCAAGAGACATAAATAACAACTACACAAATAAATGCATGCCAAATAAATCGTGTGCGGTGCCCAGACGTTTGTTCGCTCAACTTACGGTTAGTAGGAGTGAAACTGGGTGTTTTAAGGACAACGTATGGACACAGGTGACACGATTGCGTGCGCTTCCCTCCAACCCAGGATGCGGGGTTGAACTCATCCGACGATTCACGGTGGCATGTCGGGACGGATGGAGGGGGGGGGTGTGGAAGGATTGCGTAAAGTACGTGGAAATGTGCCGAGACGCCGGAAGAGGGGAAAGGGCGTGTGCCGTTCCTGCGTGGCCGTAGTCGTACGTAAGACCATATACCCTCGCTTTCTTACAATTCCGTGGCGGAGCACGTCGGTTTTTCAAGGTAGGCATTACTTGCTTGCATCAAGCGCGAAGCGCCATGAGGTGTTGGGCGAGTCGCTCAAAGGGTGCATCCTACTCAGAATCGCTTTTGAGGCGGACGTTCTTACATGTGGATGACAGCGTCGAATGAGGGGGGGGAGGGTGGGGGTGTACTCGATATCATGGATGGCCGTAGTCGTATGACCACAGACCCTCGCATCTCCACAATGCTGGGCGGAGGCACGTCAGGTTTTGACCGACCAGGTGGGCATTGCCTGCACCAAGCGCGAAGCGCCGTGAGGTGGTCGGCGAGTCGCATGAAGGGTGAGCTGCATCCTGCGAAGAACCGCTTGTGAGGCGGACTTGCATTTGGATGACAGCGTCAATAAGTTGATTTATTTTCCGGTGTGGCCACTTCCAGAGACAGCAATGAGGGTACTATGTAACCGCCTTGCGAGTGCCTTACCATAAACATCGCGTGATGCCATCATTCTCCTTGTGCTGAGTGAGTTTCTCCGTCCCGCACAAATGATCTAACTCGACCACCAGCTGTGACCGACCGCCAAGAAAAAACAACAAACGGTATCCTGGTTGTCTGGCTCACGTAATGACCGACATGTTTTACAGTGTCGTTGCCAACCGACGCCAACCCAACCTATATTATCTCGGGGGGGGGAGTGGGGGGGGGGGGGGGGGAGGGTACACATTGTCATGCTTAGCCATAGCGGGGGAGGGAAGGGGGGCATGGGTAGGGAGTGAGCGTGAGCGACCATGTCACCTGCTTTAGGCTATCCAGCTCGTCCATGGCGTTGGTCCCTCGATTGGCCAGGGCGGTTAGGAGATCGGCATCGCGAAGCAGCTCCTCGGCCACCTTTCGCAACGTGCGTCAAGGTGTCCAACAAAAAAAAACGTCGACGTACCGGGGTATAAATGTTTGAGCGAGCGATGTGTACCTCTACTGTACGTACATACATGTATATATATATATGAATTGAAATTTTGTGGCAGTGGTACGAAGTCGCGACCCGCCACTGGCGCCCCGTGCATGCGCCTCTCTGCCTCTCTTCGAGACGGACCCTGAGTCCCTCTATCTAGAAAGGGCGTCTCATTGTCATGCCGTGCTTACCCCTCCCCCTCTTACTCGCTCTCTCCTGAACCCTCTAGGGACTTTCATGCGGAGAAATAAAGATAAACAAGTGACGACTTCAGCAACCATTGCGGCCACTGCGTGATTGGGGGGGTGGTACAATGGTTGTTGTCCGAGTTACAATGGTTGATGCTAGAGTAGTCGTACGGCACGGGGGGGGGGGCGACATGATCCTACCTCCTACCCGTACATGCTGCTGGGCGCTCTCACGCTGCTGCTATAAGCAGACGGTTGACAACTCCAAATGTATCATTATTTTGTCAAAGTTGGACCTTTGAGCTCCTCTATAGGAAAGGACGTCATTCCCCTTCGGTTCACCTCCCTCTCCCTCTCCCTCTCCTGAAGCACGAAATTCTTTGAACTTCTCAGTGTCGATGGATATCATCTCCCTCTTCAGTTTACCCTCCTCTCCCTTTTTTTGAGCGGGATCTTGAGTTCTTCTATCTCGACTGATGCCATCCACCCCAATGTCTCAGTGACACCCCGCGCTTACCCCCCTACGTGTCTCCTTCCGCCGGAGGTTTTAGCTCCTCTACCTCGAAGGACGTAATCTCCCCCTTCGACTTACCTCCCTCTCCCTATCTTTGAGTCGGATCTTGAGCTCCTCTATCTCGAAGGACATCATCTCCCCCTCGACGATGAGGGTGGAGGACATGGCGTCCTTGTCGCTCGCCTGCGCCTCCAGCAGCTGCTCCCTGATCTGAGACAGCGTGGTCTCTTTCGCCCTGACTACCTGCGTTCGATGGTCGGAGTGCGGTAGAGCGAAGGGACTCGTGTACGTTTTCACCGGTACATGTGCCCTTGTGTTGTACGACCACAGCATCTGACAGGTCATGATCTAGATCATTTACGTACATCCTCGGTTTCATCTAGATCCTGCTCACGATCTACCGTGTATATAGATTATCTGCAGCTGATAGCTATGTTTGGCATTATAAGGTGTCGCAACGAAAAGAGAAACGCGTGGCATTCTCACCGACACGTCTTGATCTCTACGGGAGATCATCTGGATCCTCTGTATCCTAATGCTTGTGTATGTTTGCCGCTGAGAGAGGCTACGCCGGGAAAACCGTACCACTACAGGTTACACCGGGAAAACCATGTGCAAGAACCCGTGTCATACAGGTCTCCCGCCGGCACAAAAAGACGTGATCTACGATAGGTCGTGCAGACCTTGCACTTAACGAAATCTAGACCCCTCGAAATACCCAGATCGTGAAAGATGTTACAGGTAGATCGTGAAACGGGAACCTGATCTCCCCGCCGTGTGAGCACGGCAGTGCAGCACACCAAACGAGAAACGAGCAACAAGAAAAGGCAGGCTGACATGCACAGGCGAACTACAATAAGAAATGGTGGAGTCGATACACGGAAGCTACAACGGTGTAGAACGCGCCCATTCTCGAAACGAGAAGTCTAGCCTGGACCAGCTTTTCCCGTTTCTTGTTAGGTGTCCCGGTACTGCAGCTGGGGTACGCTGTACATTGTAACGTCTCCCTGAATGCCTTTTTTTGTTTTCCCGTAAATCTCAGCCTGGTCTTCTTAGTGCCCGCTTGCTCAGATAGACTGTACTGGTCCCTCGATAGTGCCGGTATGTACGCGCCAGCCCACGAGAAATAGAATTGTCGCGGCAACCGGCACTACTGTTCACACTGCCGCACAAGTTACTTCGATCTGTGCTAAGCGATTTCGCAGGCACTATAGCGGGCAGCCGGCACTATTCGACGGCATTGTAGAGGGGCCACTGCTGTACCGTCAAGGGCTTTGGAACCGTGCTGCGGCAGGAGTTGTACTTTTTCTGGGCCTGAATATTTCTCTCTGACTGAGTTTATGCGACTCAATTCAACCCAGCTCGATTCAGCTCAACTCAACTCAATTCAACCCAATTCAATTCAACTCAACTCGACTCAACTCAGCTTAACTCAACTCAACTCAACTCGACTCAACTCAGTTCAAGTTTATCAACTCCAGCTTAACTCAGCTTGTCTCAACTCATCTCAACTCATCTCAACTTAACTCAACTCAACTCATATCAACTCAACTCAACTCAACTCAACTCAACTCAGCTAAGGAACTTCGTACCCAATATAATTACACCCGATGTACGTTTACGAATGACGGTTGCTAGATCAAGAAATCGCAAATAATCGGGGCCGACAGTTGGGGCCGAAAATCGGTTTTTGATAATGATCTTCAAGAACCGGCTCCCAGAATCAGCTTCCAGAAAAGGGTTCAAGAACCTTAAGCGGTTTGATATTAGGTCCAGACGGAAAACCAAAGAACTAACAAACTTAAAGGGGTGCCTATTTATAGCCCATGGCATTTTGTGTCAGCCTTAGCAGCTGGCCTCCCGTTGCAAAGCTCGGTTGTTGGGTGAGGTCTACAGCTTCGGAGAAATGATCGCTCGAAGGTGCCGTCATGTCGCGGGGGGCTCGTTTTTCTCGACAGCCAAGACGGTGCCAAAGTTAAACAATACACATCTCGGACAAAAAAAATGACGACCAGACATGGTTGCCAAAGTCGAACCAAACGCCTAAGCTCTCGAACAAGATTTTTTCCCTCAGAGCACCCCCCCCCCCGTCCCTTGTTCGGCACTGCTGGCCCCACATCGTTACGTCGTGGTAGAAAAATCGATCGCTGGAAGGAGTACGAAATCGGATGACCCCTGCCCAGTGCGACGACATGTATGTATATTTATACCTTCTCTTGAGACTTCTTGGTCGCAAGGATCTCCTTCAAACTCTGGTCGAGGAATCGTTTTCTGCTGCACATCGCCACGTATCCCGCAGTGACTCTCTCCAAACGGATCACCTGCCGTATATATAAAAAAAATAAAAAGGATTCAATTGTTCAGAGCGCCTTGCAGCGTGGGTAGGCACAATTCGATGCGAGTCGACGAGGGAAGAAAAGGCTGAAATCTTCTCGCGATAAAAATGAAGGCACGTACCGTAGCGGGAAGGGGGGAGAAGAACCTGCTATGTGACCCCGGATCTGAGTTACGAGTTGGAAGGAGAGAGAGAAGAAGATGGGCGAAGATAATAAATGGGATAAGCGAGCAAAAAAACAAATATATATATATATATATATATATACACACACACGCGAGAACGTGAGTTGTAAAAAAAAAACCGTTGAAAATCGACGAGCAGCGATGATGTTAAACAACTCGTTGAAAATCGACGAGCAGCGATGGTGTTAAACCCCTCTCTGGGCGATGAAAAAATGAAGCCAAGTGTGTGCGCACTGTGGGGGGAGAATATAGAGCACCTGGTAACACAGCTGAGGGTGGAAAAACAAAAATATGAAGAAAAAAAAACTCAAAATTCCAACGAGCTGAGCTGGAAATAAGCAAGTTGAACCAAAAATTAAGGTACTACTACTCTGTCTCCAAAATAGAAGAACGGTTTGTGAGTTAATATTTAATCCAAAGGGTTTTTGTATTTCGAGATAAAGTTACGTTGGTGCTGTTTAACGCTGCCGCAGCGCAGAATGGTTCTCGAGTACAGAAGCAGGGTCGTTACATGTCGAGGCACGTTCAGGCACCCTCGTGTCGCAGAGCAGAAACAGGACCATGCATGTTCGCCCTGCATCTATCGTGAAGCTACATTCTTGAAACAAAGGAATCGACATTTTATTGTGGTTTCCCGGAGATTACTTGGCAAATATGCGTAGACTTAGCTGGCGTCCGAAAACAAACGAGTCGCCTGTTCGTCGACTTCTGCGCACGGCGCATCAGGTAGGATACAAGCGCCACACAAAGCACCACCTTTTCGTACTACTGTTATAAGAAACAGGCCCAGTGATATTTCTTGCTTGCGAAAAGGCGTGTTCAATTTTAACCGCAATCTACTTCGAGGTTACCGCCTCTGGACTTTGTACTTCGCTGTTAATCTGAGCCTGAATTTCTCACCTCAGTGCTCGCGTTTTTTGTACCTGGTATATATTATTACAGCAGACTTGCCATCGGACAATGTGCAGCATGTGCTTTCGCGTTGATCTATCAAAACATTCCTGAAAGAACAAGTCTCCGTATACGAAGGAGACCTATACACCACGTCTATCTACCTTCTGTGTCTACTTATTTATCGTGGTGGGTGGCCTGTACCAGGTGTGCCGTTTTGAGAAAAGTTGTGCATGATCTATCTGTACAGTGCAGATCCTACCCAGGGAACGTTTGCTACTGTAGACCATGCAGGTCATACGGCTGCCCCCCCCGACAACATGAGCAACTGTAGATCGCATCGATCAGTCAACATGCCTGTCCTGAAAGATCTAGATCATGAAGCGGGGGATCGGTGACCTGTCCGACCTTAAATCACACAGATCAGGCACCTTGTATTCCCTGAAATATACAGAACATCACGAAGGGGGATCGATCGATCTATGAGATGTGTGAAACCCCTGCCCTCGCCACAGGCGAGCTGTGGACCGTTCCGATCTACCGTGGGTAGCTCATACAGATCAGGAATGGATATGTCTCGAGTGCCCATGACGGGGGACCATATTAAATACCAGGTACCAGGTAGGACCTACGGTACACGAAAAAAACAACATATTTCGACATGTTTACTAACAATATTTGGTTCTATTCACTGTGGCCCCCGCAAATAGATAATCGTTGCTGCGTGGAAAGAGATCGGTGATGAACTGTCCGATGCGTGGGAAATCGAACTCCCTTCCAACCTGCGCGCTGTTGGCGGTCCGATCTACAGCAGGCAGATTCTACAGATCAGGAATGTATCTTCCTTGCCTTGAAGTGTCTATATCATCATTGTTACGTCGAGAGAGACCGGTGATGATCCAGATGATCTATCTATACATCGGTCCGACGAGTGAAAAAGCGAAACAAAAACCCCCAAACCTGCGCGCTGTTAGCCGTTCGTCCGACGAGGCGTGTCGCGGACTCGTCGAGGCTAGCCTTCGCCTTCGACAGCTTGCCCTCCATCTCTTTCTCGATCGCTTCCGCTCTATCCGCGTACACATTCGCGTGGTCCTATAAGTGGTATGGCCGATCATCCAGGAACCACACGCAAAGCCGGTGAGTGCACCGTAGCTAGAGCACTATATTCAATTCTGCATAGCATTCATTCAGTATGCTTAGGCATTGTTTTTGAAGAGCACAAAGCAGCAGATAGGGGGCTTTCATGACGCTACTACGCTTCTATTGTTTTCAATTTTTTCAAGACCACAAAAGAGGCTTAGCGGGCCGAACTACACAGCTACAATATAAAATGTTTTTTTTATGGGCGGGGGAGGGGGGGCAGCAGAATGGATATAAGCTTACTATGGATAGTGAGTAGCACGGAGTGAGAGTGAAAGCGCATCTGCTTGCGCTTTTCCTTTGTATCACCGATAGTAGTCATGATGTCCTGAACTTCTGAGGCCGTTATCACTGCCAAGGATTCCACACACGAGACAGATCACGATCTAAGTCGTCTTTTACGGAGGACCATTAAATAGAACCTACGGTACACACAAACACCTACAAAATTTCCCTATTTTGACTAACTCTATTCGGTCCTATTTACTATGGTCCCCCGTAATAGATCATCTCACATCCCAACCTACCGCTATGATGTGCTGTGCACAACCAGGTACAGTGTACCTTAGCGAATAGGTTTGTACACCACAGTATTGAGCAGGATTCCAACGACATTGGGTACTTGAAATCAGTATCAATACGTTAACCCTACTCGGGACTTCATAGGGGGAAACATAATTGACGAAAAACAAATGACGATTGCAGCGACGGTCACTGCGATATTTGGGCGATGATACTAATTGTTATCCGAGTTGCAATGGTTGATGCAAGGAGTCGTACTACGGCTCGGGCGACGTAACATGATCCTACCTCCCACCCGTACATACGTCTGGGCCCTCACGCTGCTCGTAGCCGGCTGTTTTGGTTGCTACCTCTGGGGTATTAAAGGAATTGAGAGCTCCGTCAGTCAGAAATAGATAAATCAGAAAAATATAGCCCCAGAAGTATCCCCTCTTCCCCACTGTAGGTTGTAGAAGCAGTACCATAGGTTAAGAGCCCCGCCAGTCAGAAAGTATTGGTTACAAAAGTATCTCCTGCTACTGCGCTGTAGAGGCAATAGGTTAAGAGCCCTGTCTGTCGGGACAAATAAGTCCCAAAAATACCCGCTTCTACCGCATCGTAGGGGAAATAGGTTAGGAGCCCCGTCAGTCCGGCAGATTTGGACACAAAAACGCCCCTTTCTACCGTACTGTAGAGGCAATAGATCAAGAGCGCCGTCAGCAAGAATATTGGACACAAAAGTACCACTTTATACCGCACCGTAGAGGAAATAGGTTAAGAGCCCCGCCAGTCAGGAATATTCGGGCAAAAAAATACCCCCTTCTACCGCGCTGTAGAGGCAATGGATTAAGAGCCCCGTCAGTCAGGAAAAAATTGGGCCCAAAAGTACCCCTTTCTACCGCACTGTAGAGGCAGTGGACTATGATTGCCATCAGTCAGAAAAAAATGGCCCCAAACGTACCCCCTTCCACCGCACTAAAGATTGCAAAGGCAATAGGTTAAGAGCCCCGTCAGTCATTTTTTTGTGGAACTCAAAAGTACCCCCCTCCCTACCGCACTGTAGAGAGGCATTCATAGCTCCAAAGCTGCATGCATGCGTGTTCGTGCGTACCTCGTCTACCAGACGGCGATGACCGTCCTCCAGAGCGCGGTACAGCCGAGCATCCCGGCGACGATCCTTGACCTCGACGTTCCGCGCGAGGGCTCGCTCGAAGAACGAGATGGCATCTCTGTCGGACAGCAAACGGAAGCGGTGCAGACGTCGGTAGGATGAATCACGATCCACAGGCAGTAGATCACCTGCTACAGTATCCAGCTGTTATTGATTTGCGTGGAGCGAGGCGGGAAACAACGCACGCTCTCTGGAAGGACAGATCACGATATAGATCGTCCAGATCCTACCCACCTACTACTGCACTGCATGAAAGGTGAGGGAGCTACCGTCAGCCGCGGTCAAAGTTGTCGCCCCTCCCCCCCCCCCCCCCGGTATACACCGACATGCTCCGTCCCGGCATTGTAGGGATGCGAGGGTCAATGGTCATACGATTACGGCTATGCATGAGATGGAGTACATATCTCCTATCGAGTACACACCCCCCCGGTATATATGTTACGTACCTCCATTTCTGTTTCGAAGAGAATTGGTCTATCCAACATTCCCACCACTCGTCGATTTGTGCACACCAGGTATCGAATTTTGCGCCAGTTCGCACACTCTCTCTCGCGCGCTTTCAGCGCCTGAAGAAGGCTCAGAAAAGTGTGTTGTACGCACGTAAGTAAACAATAACACCAGCCGTAGGGCTGCGAGTGTGGCGAAAGTTGCCGACCAACTTATGACGTTTTGTCCCGTATTCAGCAACAACAAACACACGTCCCGAACCATAAAACTCCACCGGCGACACATCCCGACTCAAAACTCCGCAAATCGCCACACGCAACTAAAATATCCGCAATACCTAGCCAACTATTAAATCACTAATTGACGACTTGTAGCCAACCAACTCCCGGCCCTGACCAGCCAAGATTTCTGCGCACAAGAAGTTTCGTCAGCGTCATGGGGACCGAGAGCAAAAATGTGCCTTCTCTCAAAGCACCGTAGAATAAAAGAGATCGATCGATAAAAGGTAAAAGTTCATGCGCACCTGTGCTGACAAGACCGGAGGCAGCAGGTGCCGAGACCTTCCAGGGCGTCCACGATTCCGGGAAGGTACTTGCCGGCTGTGGATATCTCCAAGGCCCTATAAATAATCGTTTTAGTTTCGGGGTTAGGGCTGGTTAGGGCGTCATGCCGCGGTAGCAGGGGGGGTAGCGCACCCTATAGAGTTTTTGGAACCGTTCACACATTGAACAGATCACCATCTATCGTCCATAAACGATCTACTGTAGATCTTAATCAGCCTACACCTCGGACAGGTCAAATAGATCATCTACAGATAGATCTTTAGCTCCTAGCCTACCGTTATCAGATACCTGGTAATATACTGCGCAGGATCTGTATATATAGTACATACCATAATATGCATCTAAGGAAACACGTCCTGGACCATACAGGATATACGGCTCTCACCCGGCAGCATTCGCTGCGAGCATGGGTACATCGTATAAACCAGGAATATATCTGCTCTGAAGAATATACGGTAGATAATAATCGGAGGTCGATGATTCTGTCCCGTGCGTGGAACCTTTCCGGGCTCTTCCTCCTTCGAGTACTGGGGCGTACCCAGTGGTTTGGACGCCGCGATACTGTGAGTACCGTGAACCTTACATGATATACTGGTTCTGCCCCAGTGTACTGGCAGTATGTCCAGTACGCAGTACCTGGTATACAGTTAAGATCAATGTCAGGTTCTTAACACGAGCAGGTCCATACCTCTCACCCAAATGACCGACTTTGAGAATGAACGGTAAGGGAAAAATCCGACGAAACATTGTGTCTTTTATCCCGTTTGTTGTCTCCGCTTTTTTTTTGTTCTCCTTCCTTTTGTTTGGTAGTCGCAGCAGATCCGGCGTCACGTAGCAGGGCCTTCTTCCCCCCTCCCCACTGCAAGGTCCGTGCCGTGCCTTTTATAGCGCGAGAAGGTTTCAGCCCTCTCTTTCTCTTGTCGACTCGTGTCGAATGGCACGCATCGACTGCACGAGTAGACATGTGCGCATGTTATACAGACACGACTTTTTTCATTTTCAATTTTGATCCCATTTATTATCGTCCACCTTTTCTCTCTCGATCCTGCTGTAGTATGTACCCGTAGCTCAGATCCGGGGTAACATAGTATTGGTTATTTTCCCCCCTCTCCACTGTGGTTCGTGCCTTGCATTTTTATCGCGAGAAGGCTGCAGCTCTTTCTTCCCCCGTCGACTCGCGTCTAATTGAAAAACGGATATATCGGACAACAGATATACCTGGTACCGAACAACGGATATCTCGGAATACAGAGATATCACAAAACAGATATATCGGACAAGGGATGTATCGCATAACGGATGTATCGGGTGTTTCCTCGGTTAAGGGAGCTCCGTCACTCGAAACGTTGGGCACACAACGCACCGCACCCCCCCCCGCGCTCCCCTACTCTACGATGGCATTGCTCTTGGGTTAGAGTGGGGCTGCTGTGGTATACGCTATCCGGTGCCTTTGTTTCGCACCTCTCGCCATACGCGTGACCCTTAAGGGTTGCTTACCACTTATTCGATAAAATGATTGACACACCCTGAGTACGAGACGAACAGGAGCCAACCCTCACTGCAACTCTAAGCCAATCAAAGCGACCCTCACCCTGACCCTGAGCCAATCAGATCAAATCTCGAATAAGTGGTAAGCCCTACTGTGACTTTTACACCCCTGAACTGCTGAAGCACTTTCTCCGTACGCACAGTAGTAAGAGCAAGGGACACAATGGACCAGATTGTCCGGAATTTCAGGATCATTTGGGTATGTATTCGCATGAACACCCCATCGTTCCCCACAAACCCGGGCAGACTGGTATTGTATGACACACCCCTATTTATAAGCTTCCACTCCGCCGGGCCGTTAGGGGATTAACGTGGACTCCCCAACAGTCTTCATATTTCCGTTGGACAGAGTGGTATATACGTGAAGCGGCCAAACTACACCTCTCAAAGCTGACGGCGGCGAGATCAAGACGGCCGGACGCCTGTTGAGCCTTCGCTAGCCTAGCGTGGGCCATGCCGAGCGAACACAGTCCCATCCTGTCCGACTGGCTACCGAGCTCCTCGACCTATTCAGAGCATGGAGCGAGCAAGACACGCGGACACAACACATACCTGGTACATCTCAAACATCACATACAACACGTATCACGCATATGACGCATACAGCACATGCATCACACCTACAGTACATACATACAGTACACACAACACATGCAGCACATACAGCACATGCAACACGTTCGCCTTATGTTCCTTGTCTGGTACTTTTTTATTCATGGCCCGGTACGCACGATACTACTATTGCTACACTGTTTGTCACCTGACGAGAGTAGCAGGTTGCCGCTTTCACCGCCTGTCCGGCCTTCATGAAACCATCTCCCTGCGAAAGTTTTCCAGGAACCGGGGCGGCGGTGGTGGCGGGAAGCGGCGGGCTCAACGTGTGTTTCGGTTACATCCCGCACCATACAGCTGTTAGTTAGGTGTGTTCCAACGTCGGAGAGTTCGCTGATCTCCACTCTATGATCAAGTGTAGATATTTCAAGGAATATATATTATTACAGGGGACCATAGTAAATAGGACCTATGGTATACACAATCACCTATCTATTTCCGCGTTGTTACTATCGATATTTGGCCTTATTTACTGTGACCCCCCGAAATAATATACTGGTAGTTCCTGATCTGTGCGATCTACAGCAGTAGCTCATCATGTCGTCGGGTGGGAGCCGTGTGATCTGTGTGATCTAGAATACGTACGTGACACATGTTTTCTGTGTTGGATATGCACTACACAGATTAGAGGCCGGTATCATATCATAAAGCGTGATACAGTACTACCGTTAAGTGTAAGGCAGTATGGACCTAGGGACCGACTGCTGCTAGCAGGTTGATGTCTTCGGGTCTGCTCTGGTCAGTCTCACGAGGTGCTTGACGATGTCAGAAGTTATAAGCTCTTGTCATAGTTGCTGCTTGCCCCGCCAGATGCCTTCAAAACGACGGGGCGAGGCGCTCATCAGAAAGGCAGGCGATAGCGCTTGCCAGGTATGATGAGAGGACGATTGCTACAAACCATAATGCCTCGACTGGGGAGAGGGGATACCATAACAACACGTGAATTGATGTAAGCATATCGATATCGCGAAAAAAGCCACGATATGGACACGAACATACAACCCTAACTGTAAAGCCGATGCTCGCCGTGAGAGCCGAGGATGTCGCGGAGAAGTCGTGGTGGAGAGGTCGCGAAGCGAGGGTCCCTTGTGGCCGTCCTTACGGCCGACGTAAGCCGAGGTGAGTTATTTCTCGTATTTTTAGCAAGGAATTGCCAGACCCAAGAGGGTCAAGGTTATTAGAGTAACACCGCAGGGGGTCACAAAGATCTTACCTGATGGGGTCGGTTCTGCAGGTCCAAGTAGTCATCTTGAGGGGAGAGGTCAACACGGTTCATGCTGCGGGCATCTAACAACCCGATATCCAAGTCCGGTGGGATCTTTCATGCATTACTTTGAGAGGTATCCTTCCTTCGTGCGTGTTCCGAGGTCTGCGACCGATACGTCTTACCCTGTCCGTGACATAACCCTATACCAGGTATAAATCTTACAAAGCGTAGCATATGATATCATTTCATATCATAGCATATGCCATGATATAAGGTATACTGTAAAGTCACGAATTCAGCCTTGTGGAGAGTTGTGTAGCATGGGCTCGGGCTCGGGGAAGCGTATCATGGCGAAATACTTTATTTCTCCCCAAGTGGCGGCTCACTACCTACAAAGAATGAGTGCACATCTGTGTACTTGTCATAAGGAGGTATTTCAATACTACTTGTAGCCAAGCAAAGTATCGAGCGTCAGCATTGGGGCGTAACGTACTGCGCTTGGAAGCAAAGTGTTGCCGAGCACACGCTTGAATGGGCGATGGACGATACACACCCAGCATGAAGAGCGTTACCAGGTAGCTTGGATGCAACCATCTATTAATAGCAACATATCCCCAACACGAGACTGCGGTCCTGAAATGGGTAATAATTCCCGGCGAAGATACAGCGGAGAAAGGGTACTCGGTAGGAGAGATGTACTCGATCTCATGCACGGCGGTAGTCCGTAGTCGTATGACCATAGACCCTCGCATCCCTGCAATGCCGGGACGGAGCATGACGGCTTTTCACCGACCAGGCAGGCATTGCTTGCACCAAGCGCGAGGTGCCGTGAGGTGTCCCGGCGAGTCGCATGAAGGGTGAGCTGCATCCTACTAAGGACCGCTTGTGAGGCGGACTTGCATATGGATGACGGCGTCAATGAGTTAAGTTAATTTCCGGTGTAGCCAGGGGGGAAAGGGGGTCCCCTAAAACGTTTCTACGCACGCGGCGAATCGAACTCCGGGCAAGAACTTGGAAGGGCGTTATGTTGCCACTATGTACGCCGCATGCGTAAGGTGCGCATGTACGGTCAGCCGTCGGCATGTCTCCTCACCATTAGATGAGAGGGCAGTTTGTTTCACCGAAAACACGTCTGTCTATATACGCATACTTAAAATCGAACTCCGGGCCAAACCTTGGAAGGGTTTTTTGTTGTTAAAAATCCAAAAAACGGTATACTTGTTCCATCTGAGCCAAACACAGGTACACGTTGAAGCCAAGTAGAAGGATATGCCACGAGCGGTGTTTTTGGCCAAGAGAAATCACAAAAAACACGTTTTTTTTGTGCCTGGCAACAGTGAGCGTGCGGCCTCCAAAATCTGAACAAATTGTAGTTCGTGAGGGTACAGGCACCTCCCGGACCTGCGGGCGCGTCAAGAGTATACTTCTTCTGGCGCGCCCACCCGTTGACAGGTTGGAATCGCTTTCTCGGCCCGAGCTTTTTTTGAGGTACTAAAAACTGAGCCCACCTCGACGCGGGGTGGGGCAGACGAACTGCGGTCTGCGTCCATGGTGCTGTATCACTACGGTGACTATACTTGGTACAAAGCAGGAGTACGTTTACCTGGCACCCGGTATATCATACGTAGCACACCTCATGCCTAGCTAGAGGACATCGGACACCTCATACAAAACAAAAGACGGGAAAAAGTGAAAGGAGCGCATTTATGCATCAGTTACATACCAGGTTGATATGCATGCGTATTACAGACGTCCAAGGAAGCGGTGTATGGCCTCTGATTGGCTGAAAATATGGCAAAAACAGTTGAAAGCTAGGCAAAGTAGACAAACCCGGGTGTACCGGGCCCATTCTTTCAAGCCGAAAACAGGTATAAACCAGGGGTTTTCGCGGGTCATGACCCGACGCGCGGGTCGGGTCACATGGTGTTCAAAGTATCACGGGTCGGGTCGGGCCGGGTCAGGAAGTGTTCAAAATCTCACGGGTCGGGTCGGGTCGGGTCAAGAGGTTTTCAAATCTCGTGGGTCGGGTCAGGTCGGGTCAAGAATTTTTCAAATCTCAGGGGTCTGGTCGGGTCGGGTCAAGAGGTGGTGAAAAACTCACGGGTCGGGTCAGGTCATGACCCGCGAGAAGCGGGTC
Source organism: Nereocystis luetkeana (assembly GCA_031213475.1). NCBI lineage: Eukaryota > Phaeophyceae > Laminariales > Laminariaceae > Nereocystis > Nereocystis luetkeana. The sequence continues at coordinate 6,811,051 of JARUPZ010000020.1, forward strand.
ACACTCACGGGTCGGGCCAGCATGACCCGCGAGTTGTTTTCTACTGACCCGCGGGTGGGACCCGCGCATTCGGCTCGCGGATCTGACACTTGAATCACTTCCTTCTCTCTTACCCGAAGGCTGCTCTTGTACCGATACTCGATAATACTCCTTTGGTATCATATTCGAACATTAAAACACCGCCACAATCATTTACGCATCATGCATGCCCACATCCATTCATACCCACTACAGCCAGGTCATACATCGCTGAGGGGCACTAAAATGAGCATTAAATTGTTTTTGAAGTGCCGACCCACTGGCCAGATCCGCGGGTCGAAACTTCGCGCCAAGATAAATGGTTTCGCGGGTGAAGGTGACCCGACCCGCATGAAACCCGTGTCTCACGAGTCAATCGAAGGTGGCCGGTCGGATCGGGTTGGATCAGGAACTTTTGAAATCTCTCGGGTCGGGTCGGGTCGGGTCGGGTCGGGTCAGGACTCTTTTAATTCCTCACGGGTCGGGTCGGATCAAGAGGCTTTCAAACTCTCGCGGGTCGGGTCATGTCAACATACCTCAAACTTTTCGCGGGTCAGGTCGGGTCAGCTGACCCGACCCGCGAGGTTTGGCTTGACCGGCGAAAAGCCCGGGTATAAACGACGTGGGGCTGGCCAATCACAGGGCTCCTGGCGTGTGTGTTTCACTTGGTTTTAGTATGCACCCGTTTTTGGTCCGCAATGAACCAGGTACGAGTATTTTACCCGTCCTTGGCTAAAAAACTGTTATGTTACCACTACAGGGGTGACTTAGTTTTATTGTGTACCTTTTTTTAGTCCAAAATGGACCAGGTACATCTGTTTCGGGCTAAAAATATTTCAAGGTGCCACTACAGGAAGGGGGGAACTCGATAACATGCATGGCCGTGATCGTATGGCCGTAGACCAGAAGGGGGATTGATTTTGTTAAAAACGTTTCTACGCATACGGAGAATCGAACTCCGGGCAAAACCTTGGAAGGGTTTTATGTTACCACTACACCACATGCGTAGGTTGCATGTGCGGTCGACCTTCGACTTGTTGACTGTACGTACGTGACAAGGCGGTTTATTTAGCCAAAAAATTACTGTCATCAGGTATACGACCATACGGAGGATCGAACTCCGGGCAAAACCTTGTAAGGGTTTTAAGCACACCACATGCATGCGTGCGTTGCATGTACGGTCGGTGTTCGGCTTGTCGAGTTGACGTGAAAAGGCAGATTAGCTCACCGAAAAAGCATCTACGCATACGGAGAATCGAACTCCGGGCAAAACCTTGGAAGGGTTTTATGTTACCACTACACCACATGCGTTTCAGGTGCTGATTGTTAACTTCATTCGGAACGTTTGGCAGTCCACGGAACATGCACATCGATACCGACCGGGAGACGCTTTGTCTGCATTGATTTTTCGGATGGATGGACAGATCAATCTCGACCCTCGACATCACCAGATTGACTTTTTTGTGACCAGCGGGTGCACTAGGGGATGGGGGGTATGGAACAGAAGTATAATGAACCAAACTTCGATTGTGACTGAATGTTCATAGCTTCACAGGCAACGACTCAAGAAGAAGTGATTCCATGTACCGCCCACGACTTACTACAGGGAAACCATTTTTGTGCGTAAGGGGTGGCCTTTAAAAGCACACTTGGAAATAGGTACTACTGGTATTCTGCTAACATCCGACGTAACGAATCTGAACGGTTCGAGGGAAGAAACCTGAACACATCCCGAATTTCATGCTCCCCCTATTTAGCTGAAGGAAACAGATTGGTATTTATACTTTAATACGCCTGGTTTATACTTTAATAAGCCTGGTACAGATTTATTGGATGGATGGATGGATGGATGGATGGATGGATGGATGGATGGATGGATGGATGGATGGATGGATGGATGGAGGGATGGATGGATGGATGGATGGATGGATGGATGGATGGATGGATGGAGGGATGGATGGATGGATGGATGGAAGGATGGATGGATGGATGGATGGATGGATGGATGGATGGATGGATGGATGGATGGATGGATGGATGGATGGATGGATGGATGGATGGATGGATGGATGGATGGATGGATGGATGAACGGATGATCGGTGACTGAGAAAACCACTCACCGTACCTTGGAGTGCGTACACCGCCGTAAATAGGTGTGAATGTCTCCCGAGGATGGCATTCTCGATACAGCAAGCAAACATGGAAAAATGACGCTTAATTATCAGTTCGCGGTTTTGTTGTCGTTGACGACTTTTATTATGTATACGATGGTGCGCCGGCATTTTCCCAGTCTCTGTCAAGGTGACAAGGCGGTTTAGCTCTCCAAAAAATATTCTACGCATACGGAGAATCGAACTCCGGGCAAAACCTTGGAAGGGTTTTATGTTACCACTACACCACATGCGTGCGTTTCATATTCGGTTGAGTATGGTGATATGGAATGAGCGTGAGAACGCAGTGTATTTCACCAGACAAGTGCGGAGAATCGAACCCAGGGCACACCATTGGAAGGGTTTATGTTACCACTACAGCAGCATACACCTCAAGCGTTACGTTTACGTGCGGATAGCCGTCCATTAACTATATTTCGATATTTTCAATATTTACTGCTCCTGATTTCCTTGAAAAGGCAGATTATATCAGACTGCTGTTTCAGAAACCATATCGTATCGTGACTATGATATACAGCAGCAGTAGGTTTCTGCATATACGGCTCATCAGAGTGGGCTAGTGTTGTGGTATTGCCTTTGATTGTCTGGAAAGATCGGTATTTACGCCAGTAATTAAAGGTAATTGCAGGCATTTGCAGGTATTCCAAGGCAACAAAGTAACAAGTACCAACTACTTAGCCTTTGGTTATTGTCGTGATGAAATATTCATAGGCATCGAGCGTGAATCGGACGAAAACTATGAGGTTAAGTTAAGTAGACCACTACGCATAAAAAAGTCACACCTTCTTTTGATAGAAAAGCCGAGATCCCGGGTCCTGTCCTGTCACGCCCCCCACCAAACGCGGGGGCGAGAGATGTGTGGTATAACTAGTCCGGACGCAACGACGCCATGTTTAAAAGTATGCCTGGGCATAGGTAGGTTACCGGATAGCAATAGAGGCAGTGCGGGGCGGGCCCGGCTGCTATAGTGCTGGGCGTAGTGCGCGCGATCGAAGTATCACACACAGTCTGCAAATGTATACGAGCTTCCAGGAAAAACCGTTCGATCTCTGATTTTTTTCTCATTCGTTGCTTGAGAGCATGATGTTGCCACGAGACAAGAAGGCGACAGGTTCTACCGGCATCATCATGCAGTCGCCAAACCCGGCTCTCTGTGCTCTTCAGGGTATTCCCTCTTCGACCTCTCATTGTCTTTTGTCCCACATGTCTCTCCATCACACCAACCAAGCAGAAAAGAAAAGAAGAGATTATAAGAGCATGAAGAGTATGTATCGTGAAAAAAAAACTATCAGGGGTATGGGAAAAAAGGCAGTACATACCAGGGATATAATTGGTGGTCCGGTGTTCAGCGCGACAGGCCTGCGGCGCGCACGCGCAAGACCCCCCCGGAGGGCCCCCTGAGAGGGCGGCCAAAAAATTGCGACATATGCGCTAATACACGCCCGAAAACCAAATAGCCAAGCGCCTTCCGAACCTCGAAAAGGCGTGTATTGGGATCAGAACCTAAATTAATTTTGTTCTACTATAAAAAAAGGGCCTATAAAAACAATCGCCTGCGGCAAATTCGAAAACGGGGCTCAAATTTTTTTTAGCCAAAGGTGAATTTGAAAACCAGTGTTTCAAAAAACAAAATGCCTATGTACGGCAAACAAAAAACCCCGCAACATTTTTTTGGGCTGCGCCCAAAATCGCGTGTTGCGCTAGCCCTCCGCGGCTGTTGCGGAAAACGGCCATTTTGACCAAAATGTTGCGCCAGCGCAACAGCGCAGCGCAACAGCTAATTATATCCCTGGTACTTACAGGTACTCGTATGAGGTACCAGGTCTCAGGTACAAGTTGGTACGTACAAGGCGCTTCGCTCCGCGGGCGGCCTACGCCGCCCGCTACGCTCGCTCAGGAAGGAAAAGTACATCAAATTTACTATGCGAAGCGGACAGAGGTCCATGATTGAATATAGTTTTTTTTTTATTATGATCGTGGTTGCAAACTAACTGGCGACTTGATAATGCCAAGAGTCCCGCCGCCATGCTTCAGGAGAAACAGCTCGGACGCCGCATACCCCAGGTAGGGCACTTAATAAAAGAGAAAGCACAGCACGCCACAGCGGCACAGCAGCACCGTAAAGACAAAGTAAAATGAAACCGAAAAAATCGGGGGGGAAAAAATATCCCCGTCCTTCTCCTGAAATAATTATATAATTTTCTGCCTGATCGGAACGCCTTGCACCGACCGGTCAAAAAAGAAACAAAAACAAAAAAACAGCAGAGCTTCTCTCTCAGCCTCGTACGCCGCCCGCCCCTCTCGCGGCCATCTCGCCACCGATTCGGTCCAAAGCTTTCCTCACTCTCTGCCACGGTCAGCCCCGTCGCCCGCCTCGCGTGAAGCCCGGGGCTCACCGTGGCCGTTGTTCGCCAGCTCGGCTGTATTGATATACTCAGACTGGGGGCTCCCTCTTTCAACTTCAGCGTGGTTGCTAAAATAAGCACCGCTTGAATGTTATCTTGCAATTTCGAACGACCCTTGTATATCGTGCATACTCTATCCAGAATCACAAAGTGAGGCCAGGCAGAGCCCGTTCATGCACCCCTCGTGTCTCGAGGCACACGCGACGCCTAGGCACGAAAGCGGCGACCGCGCTCTTTGCAACCCCCCCTCTACCCGTCAGCACCCGCTGACACCCGCGACGGCGCAGGGCTCTCCCGCCGCGCCGTGCTCGGAGTACACGCACGCACATGAAACGAAAGAAGCAAAAAGGAAGCAAGGACCGAGAGTGCCACGAGAAATGGAGAAAAGAAACAACCGCTGGAAAGGTCCGGCAAGTAATAAAAGGAGGCGGTTTCGAATTATAATAGGAACTCTGAGAGGCCAGGGATGTACCAACCGAGCACGCTCAGGGATTTAGATCATAAAAAGTGGTTCTTATATGGGAAAAAAAAATGTCGATACGCATACGGAGAATCGAACTCCGGGCAAAACCTTGGAAGGGTTTTATGTTACCACTACACCACATGCGTTTCATATGTTGAGGACTGTAAAATATTTTCAAATACAAACAGAAAATACAATTTATCTGATTCTTATGTTTCGGCATTTCCACGTGATGAAATCGTGCACAAACACAAAATGGCCGTTGCTGCTGCATGTATGCATCGTGCCATGCTGCTGTACCCTGGCGCGCACTCTGAATATCTGAGTGCGTCTTGTATGTCCTCTCCCTGGCATTTCAGCACGCCTAGCGTTTGTGTGGTACGTCGGAAGGAGTGTGTCGTGTGTCGTGCACTATCATAGCTTCAAGAAACTGCAAGGTTTCAAGGTAAGATTGCCGCGCGTCGGGATTTTGAAATCATGAAATACGTCAGCTGTTTGAGTTCGACTGATTAAATAGTTGGTACTCAGCTTTGCAAGCTGCGTAATACGTCTCGTCTATACCACATTTTTACTGAATTTACAAATTGTATGATAAGCCCTTGCCGCGTACCAGGCATTCTTTATGTATTTCCTTGGCAAAAGGATGTAGGCCAGTGACTCCCCTGGATGCTATACCCGAATCAACAGGAGAATTGACATAATCATTCTGCGCACTGATACTACCTGGTACTTACTTACCTGGTACCTGGTATATATAACGCGGGTAAAGGGAGAGTAATACTCGTAATATGACTTTGCAACATACATGTTGAAATCTTTTATTTTACAAATGTAATACCCTATTAATAGTACCTGGTATTGACTAAACTACTCTTTTGAGTTTTTGTACCAGGTATGTCGGGATTTCCATTTTTCCGTGATTAATCTTATTTCAAGCCTAGCCAGTATATATATGTACGAGTACCAGTATCTCATAACTCTATACCACAGCACATACGTGTACAGCAGTAATACAGCAGTCAGTAGATAGGTGTCCTGCACTATGTGAGTGGAATGACTGATTAAAAATGCGCACAACGCATCGCAGCTCGTATATACTACCAGGTACTACTACTGCTGTACCTGGTACTACTGCAGGAGATGGACGAGAGCACTGGGAAATATCAAACACCGTAGAATATGGGCGGCACGGCGCAACGCTCGATGCGATGCGGCCTGCTTTACGTAGGGAGTACGTGTTTTGCGGCGTTACAATTCCAGGGGTAGTACGAAGGACCTGCTGGTTGACGGGGTTTGGTATTTATTGCCTTCCTTGTGTATTTGGCACGCGGTGATTTGGTGATCTTACTAGACGCCTCTGCAGCAGCACCCAACCGAAGAGTATGTATGTTCAGGGATCATTGGTGATGGGTGTAATATCATATACCAGGTATGATATAGCGTATCAGTCATATCGGCGGCGGAAGCTGGTGCGGAGAAAAACGTGCGGATGTGTGTGCGGATGGATGTACCGCAAAGACTCCGGGCAGTCGAAGATCGAGAAAGATCGAAAGCTTGCACAAAACGGATTGTCATACATCACTGATCCCCATCTCGTGACGTACACCAACCAGTAAGTAGCACTTTATCCGGACATGTGAGGCCATGCAGTTTATTTTCGTAGTATTAATCGAACAGCAGTCCGTGTACTTACGGGCAAAGTTGTATTTAATAGTAAATCCTTCGGGGGAGATACTCTTCTGACAGCAGCAGTAGTACTGTAGTATTAATTTATTAGTTGTCCTGTTGTACGTAAAGATTCCTGATATATATACTGGTATATGGTCCGCGTGATACTACCGACGTACCAGGTACGTACGTACTACTGTACAGACTGAGTTAGTGTATACCAGTACGTACGTAGCGCATTCATTTTTCCAGCATTGTATGCCGGTATGAAGTACCAGGTACTGCTGTACTACTACTAATACTACTACTACCACTCACTAGTACTACTATTAATACTACTACTGCAAGTATACAGATCCTGCACAGCACATTCGAACGGCAGATGTGCGTCTACTATTAATATTAATATTAATAACTGTACAGAGTACGTGCCAGAAGAGCTAGGTGTATGTACCCACAATTAATACTACTATTGATGATAGCGTAAGCTCCAGAGAGCAATAACAATCCCTTTGGTTAGGTACGCTTGTTATATCGCTCAGGACATTTACGCAAAAGGACCGTAAAGAGATAAACGCTTTCATATAATAAGTCCGTCTGTCTTCCTATTTATGTTGGTCCATCAGCTGGACATATCATAGGAGGACTGTGATCGTTCCAGCGAACAACAACCTCCCATCGGGACCCGATCTGCGCCCTTGATGAGCGCATATATATTCAGTTCGTTACGTTCTTCGATTTTTTTTTGTTTTTCCTTTTTTTCCTTCCTTTACGTTCTGCCCGTCTTCGTAGCACACGTTTTTTTTTTTCGGATGCACATGTTTGATAGTATAGAGGGGTATATGCTGACTACCGGATAACAAAAGGGGCGGCATGGGGCACAGGCCCGACTACTGTAATGCAGGTCGGCCTAGACGTGTGTACCCACTCACAGAGATTGATGTATTATCTTGATGTTCCCCACTTCCCTGGCTCTCAGAGAGTTCTGAGAGCAGGGGGGTTTTATATAGATTATTTGCGTGGCGCGTTTCATCAGAAACACGCCTCCTCGGCAATAGAGGGAAACGGGATCATAAATACTCATGAATACCATGACACAAGCCCACCTCGAAGGGCTGTATATATATGTAGATGCACAGAAATCAGGAGGGGACGAAATCCATCCAGAAACTTCTGAGAAATGGATCGAAGATACGGCGCTTCACAACCCACTCCCACACCTCTGTAACTTGCCAGGCGAAGCCGGTTGAACCAACTAAAATCTGCACCCTATGGTAGGACTCAGGTTTGTCCCGAAATACCATGGATACGTTCCTGGTTTTATTAGGTTCGAGTGATACGGGAGGGTATACCACGGCCCGCTAGTATTGTTCCCTTCGTACGGCGCCCATTTATCGTACGTGTTCGTTTGCTGCTATCGAGACGCCTCTTTATCTTTATATAGCCTGTTTTTCGACTGGCCGCGGGCGAAATTTCGGGGGGAAACGTGTATTAATGATGAAGTAACATCATCATCTTCTTTTTTTTCTTCTTCATCATCATCATCATCACCACCATCATCATCGCCATATATATGCAAAAGAAAGTCAAGAAAACGCGCACAAGGTGCCGCAGTCCGCCCCGCACGCGGTTCTTAATAGGATGCGGCCCGCCCTTCAGGCGACTCGCCGAGATAAAGCCTCGCGGCGCTTCGCGCTTGGAGCAAGCAAATCACTGTCTGCCTGGTCGGTGGCGACCCCGACGTGCAAATCCGCCCCGGCATTGTTGCACGGATGCGAGGGTCTATGAACATACAGCACAACTACGGTCATGCATGGCAATGAATACGCCCCCTCCTTCCGCAGGTGGCGAAACAGGATAGGGGGGCAAGGTGACAAGACCACCCAAACAGTGCTACGTACTATTTGGAAAAAAACGTAGTGAGCGCCCAAATGTTGGAGGTGTCTGTGTTGGCAGTAGGAGCGGTGGTCCGTCTCGAAAGGGATAAGCTTTGGCCACGGTCGTGTCATGCGGAAAGGCGGTATGAACCTAGGTAGGGACCGACTACTGCTACGAGTATGCACGTGTTAATAGTGCTTCTGGCTCTGCTCTGACAACTCACACAAAGTGCCGGATCTCTTTTGATTGAAGGGGTGAGACATTCATTTATCGGCCAGACAAGCGATAACGCCTGCCAGGTATGATGGGGGGACACTTGCTACAAATCGTAACGACGCAACAGGGGAAAGGGGGTACCATAACAGTCACACGACAAAAGGCGAGCAACAATATGACCACGCCCACCCCCCCCTCTATACGAGTGCGGTGGGAAAAGGATCTCACCTGCGCGAGCAACGCAGTGTCTATGCCCGCCTCCTCGCTATCCTCTAAGAAAGACCCGAGCTCGGTTTCGCGAAACACTGTGCTGCTCTCGAGCGCCGTCCGCTGGTTGGTCGTCAAGCTCATCCTGGTGAAGTCCCGCCTGAGCGACGCCGCATCCCTCATCACGACCTGCAACTCCTTTTCCATTCGATCTCGCTCGTCCTGGGATTCGTTTGGGCATTTTTTGGGGCATTTTGTTTTCTCGTTTTTGTCGTATGATATAATGGAGCTCAGGCGACAGATTCTCTCGTTTTTTGTTGTTGTTCTGAGTGTGGTCAATCTTCGTGGGCATCTTTTTTCGTTGCAACTCGGTGTATTTCAGCGCAAACTCATGCTGCTATCCTAGGGCTAAGCATCGAAATCGTTCGTCGAAAGAAGCCAGCGTATATCCTATAGAGCCGTGAAAAGAAGAACAAATAATGATCATTCATGTCGTAGATAGACTACGTACATAACAGGTATATACCACTCTACTCCGAAATAACAAGCACCGTTTCTTTTAACAATTAGTATACAAAAGGTGCTTATATAATGGGGCATAGTGGTACACACGAAGAATAAGAAACCGAAAAAACGGTTTCGCGAAGAAATACTTCTCTAGTTTCGACGACCGACTCGTTTTCTGCGGGGGTGCCAGGGGACTGGGGTCTTCGTCTCGAACGAAAGGTGAAAACATGTGCCCTCTGCACAAGGATCAATACCAATCCGGACGGAAATAGAAGGAACACTTGGCACTAATACTATTACGGGAGACCATTGTTAATAGGACCTATGGTATACATAAATACCTATATATTTATAACCATTTTTACTAACAATATTTGGTCCTATTAACTATGGTCCCCCGTAATATGTCTCAACGGCCCTTATATATGTGTACACCCAGAGTGTTTATCACGATTTTGTTTTTTACCTCGGCATCCAACAGTAGCCTCCCACCGATGCCGCGGATGACGTACTCGCACGAGTCGTCCTTAGTCGCTAGCGCAACGTGCTTCCCCGTCCGCCACTTGATAAACCCAGCGCTGATTAATCTGCACACGGCGTCAAACGCATCCGCGCGAGAGGGGGCGGGCGGGCATGCGAGCGGGGGCGGGGGGGGGGGGGCGTTGAGGGGTGGAGGGGAAGAGGGGGAAGAGGGGGAAAAGGGGTGGGGGGTACGGAGAAGGCCGAGTGGGAGGGGGGAGTAGGGGATGGGGGGACGGGGGTGGGGGGGGGGGGGGGGGAGTGCAGAGTAGGGGAGAGGGGCGTAGGTGGTGTGAGAGTGGGGAGGAGAGGCGGAGGAGAGGAGGTGTACTCGATATCATGCATGGCCGTGATCGTTTGACGGGAGGGGAACGACTTTAGCGACTCGTGCTTAATTCATGCGCTCGTCCACCTTGCAGCGTCATTGTACATGTTGGTTCGGCGTTTCAGGGGAGGGGGGGGGGAGGGGGTACAGGTGTCGCGCTGACGAACAAGAGCGCGGCAGGAGGGTTGTTGTGCAAAACTGCAGCAACCTACAGTACCAGGTGCGATTTTGTTTTTGGACTGCGGTAAAACGATGCCACCCAGTGCTTTGTTTCGTGCGGTAAGGGGCGGGGGCGGGCGGGGGGGGCTCCTGCCAACCCACGAGCTCAGCCGACTCATTGTTGGGGTTTATACCGGCCTAAAACTACTATCAATAGGTTCCGCAACTACTAGTACTACTATTACGGGGGACCATAGTTAATAGGACCTACGGTACACACAAAACTCATATATTTCCCTATGTTTACCAACAATATTTGGTCATATTTACTATGGTCCCCCGTAATAGCGCGGCCTCCACCGTATGGTTGAGTCGGGCGGTGGAATGAGCGTGGGGCTGCATGATAGGCAATGCCAAATACCGCCAATCCTGAAGTATTTTCGATCTCCCACTACTAATTCCGCGCAAACCTTTGTTGAGACGTGGGTAGACTCCATCTCGTTTCCATTTTAACGAGAGCGTCGAGCATGACGGCCCTCTTTCTCTGCAGCGTCCGCACGGCCCAAGTCTGTCCCAGCGAGGGGCTAAACAATACGGAATGCTAGATGCGGCCAACCCGGAAGTATTTCCGATACCCCCTATCACTTTTCCCAGCAGGGCGCCGGTTTGGGCGTGGGTTAAGATAGACGCCCACCTCGTTTTCATTCTGACGAGAGCGTTGAGGATGGTGGCCCTCTTCCTCTGCAGGGTCTGCACGGCCAAGACGAGAGCCGAAAACACCTTCTCCTTCACCTCCGCGTCGCTTTGGTTGTTGACCTGCCAGCGACACAAGTAGGCATGCAGCACGCGGCACCCGGGCGCAGGTGTAAACTGTAAGCACGTCCGGTTCTCCCTCATGCATCTCTAGGATTTGGGTTAGGGTTTTGGGTTAGAGATAAGGTTAGGGCTAGGGTTTTGGGTTAGGGTTTTGGGCTAGGACTAGGGCTAGCCGAGATCGAAGGAGATCGAGCTGGTTGGTTTCTAGCTCGTGGTGGAGTTCGTGCACCCCGGTCCAGAGTAGGTCCTGATCCTGAGCAGAAAACCCACCCGAATCCCCCACGAAAAGTCGACAACGAATTCAATGGGTCTCCAGCTCTAGGATGGTTCGTGATCCATCTTTCAGGAGGTCTGTGATCACAGTCAGTCTGAAGTAGTAGGCCCTGATCCCTTAGCAGAAACCCCCCACCAAAAACGTCGATGAAGACAGAAAACATACGGCACGCACGATTCTGATCGAATAATATAAGGTAAATTTCGACGACCACATTAGTTACAACAATACCTTATATCATATTTCGTATATATTTATTATTTTCGATCAAACAGGTAAGTATTACCAGGTAAGCAAGAAATTCGCGCGTTTTTTCTGATGAGGAATATCCGAGCTGATCCCCCCCCCCCAAAAAAAAAAATGGAAGGCACATACGGGCAACGAAAATGGTGGGGGGCTTTGGTAACATATCGCCGAGATATTCCTGGATAAACCCAAACGCAGGCGATTTTTTTTCTCTCCCTTTTTTTCTCTCTTGGAAATTCGTTCGTCCGAGAGAGGTGTGACATATTTTTTCTTTTGTTTTATATGACACCTGGGGAATGATGTTGGGCCAACAGGTACTCTGGCCGGGAAAACAGGTCATCAAGGAGTGGAGGAGGGGGGACGGGGGGGGGGGTACTCATGTCATGCATCGCCGTAATCGTATGACCATAGACCATCGCACCCTACACTGCCGGGACGAAGCACGCCGGGTGCAGGGGGGGGTGAGAGGGGGCGGGGGTGGGGGAAAGGGGGGGTGTACTCGATAGGAAAGACGTACTCGATCTCATGCATGGCCGTAGTCGTATGAGCATAGACCCCCGCATCCCAACAATGCCGGGACGGTTCACGTCGGATTTTCACCGACCAGGCAGGCATTGCTTGCACCAAGCGCGAAGCGCCGGGAGGTGTCCGGCGAGTCGCATGAAGGGCAAGCTGCATCCTACCAAGAACCGCTTTCGAGGCGGATAGGGGAGGGGGGGGGGGGGGGGAGTGAAATCGAGATCATGCATGGCGGTAGTCGTATGGTCACAGACCTTCACAGCCCTACTATACCGGGATGGAGCACGTCAGGTATTCACCGATCAGGCAAAGATTGCTTGTGCCAAGCGCGGAGCGCCTTGAGCTATCCGGCGAATCGCATGGAGGGTGAGCTGCATCCTATTAACAAACAACCGCTTGTAAGGCGGACTTTCTTGTACATGGGTGACAGAGTCGGGTATGCTTGATTTTGTTCCCCGGTGCGGGCACTTCCAGAGGTATCAATTAGGTTACTATGTAACTCCCTCGTGGGCGTCTTCCCCTGAACACTGAGTGATACGATTACTCCCCTTGTGCAGTACAGAGTGAAGGTTCTCCGCCCCGCACAAATAGTCCAACTCGACCGCCAGTTACGGCGACCGCCGAAAAACAAACAAACGATGCGTACCCCTGGTTGTCTAGCTCACGTAGCGAGCGAAACGTTTCACAGCAGTTTCGTTGCCAACCGACACCAAACCAACCTATAGAGAGATAGGGGGAGGGGGGGGTGGGGGGTACTCGATAGAAGAGATGTACTCGACCTCATGCATGGCCGTAGTCGTATGACCATAGACCCTCGCATCCCTACAATGCCGGGACGGAGCATGTCGGGTTTTCACCGACCAGGCAGACATTGCTTGCACCAAGCGCGAAGCGCCGGGAGGTGTCCGGCGAGTCGCATGAAGGGTGAGCTGCATCCTACTAAGAACCGCTTGTGAGGCGGACTTGCATATGGACGACAGCTTCAATGAGTTGATTTAATTTCCGGGCTTCTTCCTCTCATACACACCTCCGCCACACCAGACCGTAAAACACCCATAGCTTGCCTGCAGGTTTCCCCCGAGCTTTTTTGCCCTCGCGACGTTCCTGTTGAACACCGCAAAGGCGGATATTCTCTCCTTCAGCTCCTCCTCCCTCTTCAGCTTCAGCTTCATCGCCCGATTGGAGGTTTTCGTACCCTCCATTAGGTCGGCCTTGTCCCTCGCTATGGACGATTGGGCCGTCTCGAGCTCGTGTCGTAGCTTCTGACGCAGCACCTGCTCGGGTGGGGTGTGGGCGCTGTCTTGTATCGGCGCACAATTCGATACCATGGTTGTAAAAAACAAAATCCACTAACCTTGTCCCTAATCCTAACCCCCATGTAGCCTTAGTCCCGACCAAACGTGACTGCTTGGGGCCGATGAGAACATCACTACTTGATCGATGTAACAACACTACCCGGCCACAACGAAACATCACAACTCGGACCAGTGAAAATATCACCGCTTAGTCAACGGAACATCAGTATTCTGAACCTCCGAACGAGTATTAAGCTCGGACTGCCAGCTACGTCCACGATTTTCGAGTGCTATGTTAGTCTCCGCGAAAGCTCAGGGGGGAAGGAGGTGGGCGGGGGGGGAGGGGGGGAGTCTCTCCGTTCTCTTGACAACGTTGCATTTCGTTAGCTTCCCGCATGAGAAAATCCTCCACAATGCAGCGAAACTTTTCACACACCTAGCATGATCTAGATGGTACGGACAATACATCATCTGCAGTCCGCGAGCCGACACCCTTTCGGACAACCGCCACGCCCGTTGTGCGAGAGGATCAATCAAACCAAGCTGCTGGTGGTGGATTTCATAACGCTTCTTTCTTTTTTTTTCAAGCGTGTTTTGTGTAGAGAACGACGTGCTTCAAGGAGTAAAGTAAAAAGTACCGGGTACACACTTTTATTGGTACGGTTATGGGTACAAATGCCTCAACGTCTCTCGAATTACCCCCTGAGGGTAGAGCACCACAGCATCTCCATCCCAGACAACGCAATATTACGACGGCCTCTACGTATAATATTGCAAAATAAACGTTTCACCAAGTTCCCTCTGTGTGTGCGTGCGTACCTTGATGGGGAACCTCTGCTGGGAGCCGTGCAGGACTGACGAGTTGACGTGCCCCCCCTTGAAACCGGCAACTCTGTCCGTTTCCGCCTGAACCTCCATCAGCCGCACCTGGCAACAGGCAAATAGATAGCGGCATTTTTTATTTTTTATTTTTTTTCCATCCCATTCATTATCTTCGCACATCTTCTTCTCTCTCTCCTTCCAACTCGTAACTCAGATCCGGGGTCACATAGCAGGCTCTTCTCCCCCCTTCCCGCTACGGTACGTGCCTTCATTTTTATCGCGAGAAGATTTCAGCCTTTTCTTCCCTCGTCGACTCGCATCGAATTGTGCCTACCCACGCTGCAAGGCGCTCTCAACAATTGAATCCCTTTTTTTATTTTTGCAAATAAAGTCAAAGTCCGACCCTCCTAGGGCTCGAACCCAGGACTCAAACAAGTAGAATTCGAGGTTAACCACTTGAACCACCGGGGCGACCGGCCTGGGCCCCAAGAAAGGGGAAAAAAAAACACCTATAGTACCTAGTTTTTTATGGGGGGCCATACTAACCAGAACCCACCGTGGGGCCAGAAAAAATAGGTACGAGTATCTCCCTATGTCTGCACACCATCTTTGTTTTCATTTTTTTCCCCCCTCATCCCTCCTCCCTATTACGGGGGGCCATAGTAAATAGGATCTACGGTACACGTAAAAACCTATATGTGTCCCTGTTTTCACGCACAATATTTGGTCCTATATACTATGGCCCCACGTATTAGTCGCAACTCAAACCCGGGGTCACATAGCAAGAAGGCTCTCCTTCCTCCTCCACCCCACTGCACAAAAACCTATGCATATTTACCTATTTTTACTATTTCGGGGGGCCATAGTTAATAGGACCTATAGCACACACAAAAACCTATACCTGGTATATGTTTACCTATTTTTAATAGCAATATTGGGTCCTATTTAATGTGTTCCCCCGTAGTATGCCATTATCCTACTGTAGAAAAGCCGAAAATCAACTGATACACGCGATGGGTCTGGGCTTGTTTATCCCCTCGCACAAAGCGGTGTCCAGTCCAATCCACCTGTGTCGTCACGAGCTGTTGGGCTAGCACTGCCCTGTGCCCAATGTGCGCCATCCTGATTTCCTCGCACTCCTCAACCTGGTCGGGCGGAGCATCGGGTAGTAGCCCACCCCCAATCAAGTTGCGCGGATGTAATGTAACGGCACAGGGCAGGGTGAGGTCGGGGACGAGCGGCGCAGGGCGGAGCGAGATGGGGAGGAAGGGGAGGTGTTTTCACAGTATGTTTTCCGTCCTGTTCGTGTTTTTTGGTAAATGACAACTTACGTTGAACGTTTTCGGGTGGAAAACACAACAGCGAAACCCTCGGTTTTCCTTCTTACCGGGAGTGTTTCTTAGTGATCTACGTCGAAGCTACTGTTGCAATAGTCCAATCGGCTACACCTGTAGTCCAGTATTCTACTGTAGTCTAGTCCGATAGGTTTCTTGTTTTGGTTCCCCTGGTTTTACTCTTCTTTCTGGGTTTGGATGTTTCTGAGTGATCAACCTCGAAGATATCATAGTGTAAATAGTCCAATAAACTACTGTAGTCCAATAGTCTACTGCAGTCCAGCCCAATAGGTTTCCTTGTTGGTGTTCCCTTCGTTTTCTTCTTCCTTCTATTACGGGGGGCCATAGTTAACAGGACCAAATATTGTCAGTAAAAATGGTTTATGTATACCATAGGTCCTGTTAACTAGGGCCCCCCGTAATAGGAACATTTCTGCGTGATCAACGTTGAAGCTAGCGCCGCCCAAGAGGCTGCTGTAGTCCAGTAGTCTACTGCAGTCTAGTCCAATAGGTTTCCATATTTGGGTTCCCTTCGTTTTCTCTCCTGATTTCTGGGTTGGGTGTTTCTGAGTGACCAACGCTGAAGCGTGATCAACGTTGAAGCTATTGCAGCCCAAGAGGCTACTGTAGTCCAAGAGTCTACTGCAGTCTAGTCCAATAGGTTTCCATATTTGGGTTCCCTTCGTTTTCTCTCCTTATTTCTGGGTTGGGTGTTTCTGAGTGATCAACGCTGAAGCGTGATCAACGTTGAAGCTAGTGCCGCCCAATAGGCTGCTGTAGTCCAGTAGTCTACTGCAGTCTAGTCCAATAGGTTTCCATGTTTGGGTTCCCTTCGTTTTCTCTCCTTATTTCTGGGTTGGGTGTTTCTGAGTGATCAACGCTGAAGCGTGATCAACGTTGAAGCTATTGCAGCCCAAGAGGCTACTGTAGTCCAATAGTCTACTGTCATCTAGTCCAATAGGTTTCTTTCTTTGGGTCCCCTTCGTCTTCTTCTTCTTCCTGGGTTGGGTGTTTCTGAGCGATCAACGCTGAAGCTCACCGGGCACATCGTCGGAGAGGAAACGCAAAAAAAACAACGACAAACACACAATCCAAGGCGCCAATTTTACAGTTTCGTGGTATCATGAAAATAAAAACACCGAACAAAAATGCACGCTGGAGCTAAAGCTACCCTTTTCGTTTGCCACAAGGCATGCGTCTACTGTCTACTGCGCATGACACCCCGCCATACCACAAGAAGAAACCGAAACGCCGACGCCGGCTGAATCTCTTGCTATCACCTGGGGGGGCTAATGTAATAAGAATCAGAACCCACGATGTATCCAAAAAACGTTTTATATCCTCATCTTTATATATATACCGTATCTGGTTATGATTACTATTAACACCGGTATGTACTACTACTATGATCCCCCGTGAAGGGTGCGTTCGACACTACCAGGTACCAGGTATGGTATTAAGAACACCAGTACCAGGTATTGCGGCTTCTTGTTCTTTTTTTTCACAATTTCGTGCATATTTTTTAGCCTGTTATGTTTTTTAGGGCCCGCTTTTCTCAGTCGTGGGCGTGTTTTCCGAGCCTTAGCTTGCCCACTTCGTCGATAAAAATGGCTGACAAAACACTGCTGTGATGATGATGATGATGATGATGATGATGATACGAATCATAAATACGCCTCGGGCGGTGGGCTCTACTGTAGCTTCTGCTCCCGACTGTAGCTCCACAACGAGAGACTCCCACACGATGACCAGGGTAGCGGCTTGAAGCTACGGGCTAGCCCTTCAATTCAAGCTACACAGCAAGCTCCACCTCTCAGCGGTAGTCCGGCTCCAGCGTATCGCGCAATCTCGCTCTCAATCAGATACTACGCTCTCAATCAGGCGAACATGTTGTTTAAATGTTGTCAAGTGTTCGGGTCGTCTGGTTGATAGCGACCGTCCCATGTCTTAAGTCATTCAATTCCACAGCTAAGCTACCCTTTTGTATGCGGATGGTAGTATGATGATTGAAATATGAACTGAATTTTGTCAGATGGCCAATGGGATAACGATGCAATTGCTGCATATTAACCCTTTTAGGACCGCAGTCCCGTTCTGGGGACAAAGTACTTGGAATTTGAGTAGTTTAACACCCGAACCGGGACTGCGGTCTTGACAGGGTGGCAAAACGTAGTGCTGAACACAGGGGAAAGGAAAAAAAATGAGAGGTATGAGGTATACATCCGTATTTTGAGCCAATTATAGGGTACACTACATGGGGCACTCGGGGAAAGGCTTCCTGCCCCCTCCGCCGACTGGCCAGCGCCCGATCGTACCCGTACCTACTATTGTTGGCAGAAACGTTCCAGGCGCACTTACTGGTGTAACTGCTGTGTCTACTAAAGCTGGGCTTCGAGTATTTCTGGCTTCACTTGTATCCGTAAATGGCTCAACCTGCGTCTACAAAAGGCCTCTCTCTCGAGCAAGAAGTATTCTCCTACCCAATGCCACAGTACGAATATGCTTCGTACGAGTAGTATGCACATGTCTAAATAGCCCAGGTTCGTCCCGGTAATGGGTTCTTACCGAGTGTGCGGTACTCTGTAACAATGTGACAACGATGTGGCAATACGCAACCCCCCCGGTAAAGGCGATTTCGCAACCTGATTGTGGCTTTTTTTTCGCTGACAGGTCGGGTCGCCTGTGGTCCGTACCGGTGTTTCAGTTTCGCCAAAAAAAGAGATTCAGCTGAGCTATTTACAATTTACAGGCGTACAGTCGAAGCCAAAAACTAGGTGAGGCCTAACTTGAGCACGAGACACAGAGAGGTGTACCCGGAACCTTTCAGGCAACAGCAGTAGGTATACGATCGGGCGCTGTGGCCAATCAGAGGGAGAGGGGCCAGCAAACCCTTTCCCGAGTAGTGTGCCTGGAAATAGCTCTAAAGGCACACCAGGTAGCCTTTTTTTGTTGGCTTTCGCTCTGATGGAGCTAACTCTAACCAACCCTACAACCCCAACCGAGCGAACCATTGTTCCAGAGTAGTATTACGGGGGATCATAGTTAATGGGACCAAATATTGTTACTATGAATTATTAAATATATAGGTTTTTACGTATACGACAGGTCCTACTAACTATGGTCCCCCGTAATAGTCATCTATCGTCTCGCACACAGCAGCGTAGCGTCAACCATCCCCCCCCCCCCCCCTGGAATAACCATCTACTGCTGTAAACACTCCCGTCTCATGAAACCTGTTCGTAGCAAACGCGCGCGCAACGGCTCTTGCCTGCTCCCGTAGCCTCTTGAGGCGATAGTCGAACTGCGCCTTCCTCCTTTTGTATCCCTTGAACACGGCCTCGATCAGCTCTTCCTGCTGCCGCAAAACCTCCTGAATCCGACGAGCCAACGGTCGGGCACGAACACGTTTTCCTAGGGCGTGAGGCGTTTTTCTCCATCCTTCGTATATACGTGGAAATTCGCCATTAATACTGCTGTGCTGTACATATACCGTCACATAAAAATCTGACTGTGATGGAAAAAAACTGAAAGTGCAAACACGATCAACGATCTTCTCAACCATGGTAAACGACGGATAACTAAGGTTGTCAACCATTGTTATGCACAACCGTGGGACTCCGACGATCTTGGACATTGGGGTATGATAGCTCAACAGTACTATGTATACCGAAACTTTTTGCCTCAAAGTTTGCTGCCTCCCGTCAGTCAGAGATAATTCGGCCAATAAAAGGTTTCTCGTACAACAGTACCCCCCAGTACCCCCTATATATCGTTGTTACACGCCGTGGCCCACTCACCTCTTCATTTGCACTTCGCCCAGGAGGTGCCTTTTCCGGCTCGTCCGCGTCGACCTGCACCCACCACCACCACCACCATAGCATACACACCCGGGCGGCGCGCAGTGGCATACGCAGAACGCGTCATTGTTGCGTTATTCGGTTGATTTTTCCAGGCGGCGTATGTATTCGCTCGTGTACATAGGGGGGGGGGGGGGGGGGGGGGGCTACGCCAGTACAAGCAGTGCGATGTGTCCAACGCCGATTCAGTGGTATGCGGTGGAACTCCATTGGATCAGTTATCAGTTATTATCTCGGGTATACATGCGGCAGAACCCCGAAGTACCGCTTCGAGTGCAGCCGAGGTTTCTCGTTCGAGTTTCAATTTTCACCGCATGCTGGAGGTCTCGAGTGATCGATCGATCGACGACCGTGTACACGCACACTCGTCTGCTTCTCGTTTCTTCTCTTTTCTTCCCCTCCTCCTCCTCCTCCTCCTCCTCCTCCTCCTCTTCCTCCTCCTCCTGTCCTGTAGGGCATGACCGAAAACTAACGCTGGCCTCGAGGGCCATTTTTCTTTCTTATGATCTTCTGAGAGCTGAAGCTTGAACATCTACCACTCGGTTCGGCACCGGCTGACACGTTTACCTCTGCGGCGGGCTCCCTGATCTAACTCAGGAGCCGCGGCTGCCTCTGATTCAACTCAGGAGCCGCGGCTGCCTGATCTAACTCGGGAGCCGCACGCAAACATCTACGCGGGGATGCCGCCAAAAGGGTACTCTGGGGATGCTCGTTAGTTGCTTGCCGTAGTCATTCGCATCCGTTTCGAAAAGTATTAATTCATACACTTTTAGGGGGGGGGGGTATAGTGTATAGTATGGGTACAAATAGTCAGTAGGTGTGTCGCATGTGCGAGTGTAGTATGAATTATTATATTTGTTGTTTTTCAGGAGACGGTATCAATAAAGATTGTCGACGACTATTACGGGGGACCATGGTTAATAGGACCTATGGTATACATAAAAACCTATATTTTTAACCATTTTTACCGACAATATTAGGTCCTATTAACTATGGTCCCCCGTAATAGCCACCACAGAGGTTTCGAGGTTTGCTGTGCTGCCGACTGAGGGCCATGGGGGGGGGGGCATCCAAGCGTCTCGCGTTCGCAACGCAAAAACCTTCGGTGACGGAAAAAGAAAGAAAAAAGAAAAAAAGCCGCCCGTACCGAGAAAGGGTAAGAAGTTCAGCAATAAGTACATATTGTTTCGGTACCTATTGTAGGATATAGAGCCGTACCGATCGTGGTCGCTCCGATAGCATGCCGTGCTATTTACGGGGGACCATAGTTAATAGGACCTATGGTATACATAAAAACCTATGTATTTAACCATTTTCACTAACAATATTTGGTCCTATTAACTATGGTCCCCCGTAACATGTAATATACCTGTCCCATCTTTCACTTCACGATCATCTTCATGGGCCCTATCTACAGCCGCACATTCAGTAAAAAATGTGATATTTGACGAGACGTATTACGCAGCTTGCAAAGCTGAGTTTCAGCTATTTATTCAGTCGAACTCACAGCTGATGTATCTCATCATATTTTTTTTAGTACCCGCTGCGACGGCAACTCGCTGACTACCACTCTGTCCCGAAATATAATCCCCGTTTTGTTTAACAACTGGTGTAAAACCATTTGCTTCTATTATCGGACAGAGTGGTAAGCAATCTATCTACCTGAAAGGACATGCATGCACCTCAAAACGCCCGGACAGTCCTGATACTAATTTGCAGACGCCGTCGTGATATATACGGGGGGGGGGGGGGGGGGGGGAGGCAGACAATAAGCGCTACCGCTCCTCCCTCGCCTTTCCGTTTCACTCGCACGTAAGTGCGAGGGAGAGAGAGAGATGGCCCGCGCGCGGTCGGTACAACACCATTATTTTCCTCTGAACAATCTACCTTGAGCTCCGAGTGATTTTTGGTCCGTTGACAGCACAGCGGTTTCGGGATGCGACGCTTCCTTCAGCCACCGTAAGCCGTAAAAAAAGGATGCAAGTTTATTTCGCACAGGAGTGGGTGCGATCTTTTGACAGCGATAATTTTCTCGACATGAACAAAAAAAAAGGGTTGCTGAAGTCGTACCGGGTACGTTATATTTTCGGAAGGCTCTCTCTCTCTCTCTCTCTCGATCGATCGATCGGTCGATCGACCAGAACTTTCTTGGAAACACTATGGTTGTTATTCGGTATTGGCAACCCCAACCTTGCCGATTCGGAAAAAAAAAAACGAGCGCCGAAAAAAGCGATCGCAACACCCCTGTGCGATAACCCGCATCCTTGCCGTAGTTGCGCTTCCCCTATTACGGGGGACCATCGTAGTAATCAGGACCTACGGTGCACACGAAAATCTATATATTTACCTATTTTTACGAACAACATTTGGTCTTATTTAATATGGCCCCCCGTACATACAGCAACGAGCGCCCCGTCCCGGCGATAGGAGCGTGCTGTCACACAGGATTTAAGAATAGAACGCAGAGAGAAGGAAAGACCAAGGACAGCAAGTGGAGTAGACAAGCCGAAAGTTGGGTCAGAAAGGAGGTAGACTTAATGCATGCGTGGGTTTCCTTTTGTCTTTCCGAGGTTTTCTTCTTTCGGGAAAGTTGTGAGTGGTCAATGCTGAAGATCATGCTGCACATTGTCGGGTGACAAAATAAATAATACTAATAATAATAATAATAATAATAATAATAATAATAATAATAATAATAATAATAATAATAATAATAATAATAATAATAATAATAATAATAGGTATTCAAGAGAGTATACAGCTTTTGGTTGGCTCACCATGTGTAACGACTCGCTTCTGCCATCGAGCCCGTCATGCGAGCTGAACCCTCGAACAAACGAGGTGCCCTCATGCCCCTATAATAATATCGTAGATACCTATCTGTCCTATGTGCTATAACGATACCTTATATATGTGAGTATTCACTCCAAATATCCCTTACATGTAAGGACAGAGTGGTGTATATATGCATTTTTGTATTATTTATTTTTTGCTTATCCCATTTATTATCTTCGCACATCATCTTCTCTCTCTCCTTCCAACTCGTAACTCAGATCCGGGGTCACATATCAGGCTCTTCTCCCCCCTTCTCGCTACGGTACGTGCCTTCATTTTTTATCGCGAGAAGATTTCAGCCTTTTCTTCCCTCGTCGACTCGCATCGAATATACATAACATATATATATATATATATAAATATATCCATTGCACCTGCGAAGATTCAGCCGCATCGTCATCGCTGTCGCTACGACCCTCAGCTTGCGGCGGGGGGAGGTTCGCCAGGTCTCGCTCCAGCTTGGCTATGTAGGTTTCGCGGCTCTCTCTCTGCAGGGGGCGGGCGGGCGGGGGGGGGGCGGGACGAGGCGTTTCACGATGGTTACAAGAACAACGAGAGTATCTTTAGACCCGTGCCGGGACGAGTCGTTTCACAATGGTTTACAAGAACAACGGGAGTGTCTATATTTAGACCTGCGCCTAGCTGTCACTTCGGTGGTGAAATATTACGGAGGACCATAATAAATAGGACCAAATATTGTGAGCAAAAATAGCTACATATACAGGTTTGTGTGTATACCATAGGTCCTGTTAACTATGGTCCCCCGTGATAGTAAGGCGCACGTCTTAGCTACAGCAGACTTGACAACAATTAACAGTTTAGTAACAAAGGCGCATGTCTTACTGTCGCTGAACTTGACGGCTATCACGGTGGCACCTACTGTCCTACAGTATGTAGGCCTAAAAGGGGGGGGGGGGGAAGAGGCTTTTTCCCGCTGTGTTCCTCAAGAATTAAAAATGCAGCATCGATGGGAAGCCTATCATTAGCCGCGGTTTTGTAAATGACAACATTTCCGATTCGTGCAGTGGTTCTTGAGACACAACGCATCAAAAGGTGGGTGCTTATGGCCTGTTTTTGGGCGTATTTGCTATGGACCTCCGTGACAGTGGTTGAGTAATAAGGCGCATGTCTTAGCTGGGCTTGATTGACTGATGCAGTAGTTGTTGGTTGGGTGATGGGCAATAAGGCGCATGATGCCTTAACTGAATTGAGCAGTTGGGTGGCGAAGAAAGGCCATCCCTGCCTTGGCCGAACTTCACGGCTAGATATTAGTCGGGTGGCGGGGCAAGACGACTGACTGGCCTTGTCCATGACTGACTCTATCTAGCAGTGTCTCATGAATAAATATAGCACACAAACTTCGAGTCAACATGCAACAGGCGCAGAATTATGTAACTGCACAACCAACGCTATTGCCTGGCCAGGCGACAAACCAGTTGGCGACTCCTCACAGCCCTAGCCGCGCTAAACGACTCCTCAACTGTCATGCTAACTGACCAACTAAAAACTAAGTTGGTTACTAATAAATCAGTCGACCTACCCCCATAGTGGAGACAGTATCAGCGGCGCTACGTGCCGTGCTGAGTGCGTGCAGTTTCTCAAGCCCCCCCCCCCCCCCGCCATGCCCCCTCTCTCTTACCCTGATCTATTGTTTGGTGTTTTTTTTTGTAGTTACCGCGACCCCTCCAGCTTCGTTTACTTGTTTGGCGTTCTGGTTACCTTGTCTTCCCCTCCACCCGTTGTTACTGTGGGACGTTTTTGTTTTCCTCTCCCTCATCGGAAGGGTTGCGTGGTCAACGGTCAAAATGACCGAGGCAAGAAACGTTGAACCCGTTCCGTCCCCGCCCTGGGCTGTCTCTGGAAGTGACCGCACGAGATATGAAATAAAAAATCATTGACGCTGTCATCCGTACGCGAAGAAAACCCGACCTCCCAAGCGGCTTCAGCGGGACGCAGCTCACCACTCATGCGACTCGCCCAACATCTATCTCGCCGAGCTTCTCGCTTGGTGCAGGCAGCAATGTCTGTCTGGTCGGTGAAAACCTGACGAGCTCCGCCCGGTATTGTAGGGGTGCGAGGGCCTATGCGTGATATGAATACAGCCACCCCCTATTCATTGACTCGTTGCTTTGCCCCTCGCCCAATACGAGTGCACCCCCCCCCCCCCCCCCGGTCTATGGCCATACGACTACGGCAATGCATGATAACGAGCCCACCCCCTCCCCCATCTATGGCCATACTACTACGGCTATGCATGGCATGAGTAACCCCCCCCCCCCCTTTTAATGTGTTTAATCTGCCCCCCCCCCCCCTCCCCCCGGATTAATTTATCGAGAGTTTTGTTATTACGGGGGGGCTATAGTAAACAAGACCTCCGGTACACACAAAATCCTACACATTTACCTCATTTTACTGACAACGTTTGGTCCTATTAACTATGTCCCCCTTGCTCTCTGGGCTGCCTGACCAAGAAGAAAAAAACACACACGGAAAAAAAAACACCGCGCACCTGCATGAATCCCCTGTAGAAATCGGTGTCGATCCAACCGCCAGTAGCAGCTCGAGCTCGCCGGATCTCGTCCGTCAGGCGCTGACGACGGCCGGGAGCTGATGCCAACCATTGTTGTTTTTTTTTGCCGGGTTTTGTTGTTGTTGTTGTTGTTGTTTTGTTTTTTTTTTCATAAAAAGAGGGAGGGATGGAGGGAGGGGGGAGGGGGCGGGGCGGACGGAAAGCCGGATAAAAAAAAACTCAGGAGGAACGTAAGAGGGAAACATGCACAGGAAGGCGCTCACCCCTCACCTCAATCGGTGCGCCGCGACTTTCGTTTTTCGCTTTTACATCAGGCGTTCTCTTGGGGCTAGAAGGGCAGGAGGGGGGGGGGGGGGGCATGGCGATAAAATAAATGACGACTCGTAGCGACGGTCACCCCCACCTTAATCAGTGCGCGATTTTTTTCTCGTTCGTTTTTATCAGAGGTACTCTCGGGAGTTATTTTTAGAGGGAGGGGGAAGGGGGGGGGGGGGTACTCGATAGGAGAGATGTACTCGATCTTATGCATGGCCGTAGTCGTATGACCATAGATCCTCGCATCCCTGCAATGCCGGGGCGGGAGCATGTCGGGTTTTCACCGACCAGGAAGACATTGCTTTGCACCAAGCGCGAAGCGCCGTGAGGTGTCCGGCGAGGGGGGGGGGGGGAGCGAATTGACGCTTAAATGAGTGACGATTTACAGCGAAGGCCCCTGCGATAATACAAGTGACGACAACATGAGTGACGATTGGGGGGGGGTACAAAAGTGTGTGTCCTAGTTGCAGTTGCAATGTAAGGCGTTATGCTTGCTGATTTGCATTCCGCACATTAATTCGTCGCCACCGCAATGCAGTCCATGGTCACAGGACAAGGCTTCGGCAACTCTGGAGTGGGATATCACCTTCGGAGGTTTATTGCGGGTCACTGGCGCAGCAACACGATCCTAAATCTGCTCGTTTACTGCCGGGCACGTTACGCTGTGTCTCTAAGACCGTTTGGTACTATCCGTTTGGTGCTATCAACAACAAAGTTCTCATTTGTTTTGGTCGCGACATATCTTCAACCTTGTGGTCGCCAGCTTTCAACATTTTGGTCGGTATCTTCAACATTTCGGTCGGTATCTTCAACATTTCGGTCGTTATCTTCAATATTTTGGTCGCTATCTCCAACGTTTTGGTCTCTATCTTCAGCACCCAAAGGGGTTAACAACACTGGCCGACATATTCAACACTTTGGTCGCTATCTCCAACGTTTAGGTCGCTATCTTCAGCACCCAAAGGGGTTAACAAAATTGGTCTCTATCTTCAACATTTTGGTCGCTGTCTTCAACGTTTTGGTCGCTATCTTCAACGTTTTGGTCGCTATCTCCAGCACCCAAAGGGGTTAACAACACTGGTCGCTATATTCAACAATTTGGCCGCTATCTCCAACGTTTTGGTCGCTATCTTCAGCACCCAAAGGGGTCAACAACAACGCTTCACAGGCACTCGATAATGACAGTTCCATGGGGCTGCGGGTAGGGCATTCACGTCTTGGGCTGGACTTCAGAGACCGAATGTGGTGCGGAAACAGAGGGGGATACGTGTTTTTTTTTTGTCCATCGTGGGTTCTGCTTATAACATTAGCCCCCCCCTGTAGCTATAAGACGGTGCAATACGTACCAGAATGAGAGCACGTGGCGTGCCACTACGGGAAAGGTCCCCGTAGATCGTATCAGTACGAGGAGACAGGCAGATGCGTACTACGAGCATGAGATCACGTGTCGTGCTGCACCTGTAGTAACGGAAACGCCTATCAATACAGCAGTAGTAGGTTGTACATGTACGAAGGTACATGGTTCAGAGGACAGTCTGGTACTACTCGACTGCACCCCCCCCCCCTCTGTCGCACTCTGATCTCGCACTCTTATCATCGAGCTCCCATGAAACAAGCAAGAGGGAAAAAACTTTAGCAAGAAGAATGCGTGTCCTCGCCAGCGTCGACGTTCCTGCGCCCTCCTCCGTAAGGCACGTAATTTCATGACTAATATAACCCAATTATGAAAACTCACGCTGGGTGATAAACATGGGCGCGGAGACCGACGCGCTAGCCATGCCCGACTCCCCCAGCGCCCTGAGAGTGATGTCCTTGTGCACCGTGGACGCGCGCAGGCCCCGGAGCACCAAAACCTGTTCCCCGAGTTTTTTGTCTTCTCCACCGCTGCTGCTGCTGCTCGCCGCTGTCCGAAGCTGTCGACGGCATACATGCATACATGCATACATGCATACATGCATACATGCATACATGCATACATGTACAGGTCGCCGGTTAAGTCAAGGGCGGATAGATCATCGACAGATAGATCATCTACAGATAGATCATCTACAGATATATCATATACAGATAAATCATCTACTTCCACGCCTGCCGTTATGACATGCCTGTGCAGGATAGGTATATTGAACAGATCCAACCCCGCAGGAAAGATGTGCTACGTGCGACTACTGTAGATCAAGCAGATTAACATGGCTGGCCCCCCGACACCAACACGATGAGCTAGGTAGTACAGATCTGAAATGTATCTGCCATGAAAGAGCTACTCGTAGATCATCTACGGTGAAAAAACATCCACGATCTGTCTTGTCTTGTCTGGCCCAAGTCTGAACTCGTGCACTTGGACTACTAATGGTCTAACTGCACTCCGTACCTGCTTCCGGCGTACCATCGATGCACTCCGCTTACTATTT
The DNA here is from genome assembly GCA_031213475.1 of Nereocystis luetkeana. Classification (NCBI taxonomy): domain Eukaryota; class Phaeophyceae; order Laminariales; family Laminariaceae; genus Nereocystis; species Nereocystis luetkeana. The sequence goes on from JARUPZ010000020.1 coordinate 6,838,842, forward strand.
TTCTCCTGCTCCACCCCCCTTCTCGTCACATGCTTCGTCTACTGGACCTCCTACTTTTCAACCCTTAAGCCGCATCCAGGCTCCATGCCCGCGTCATGGATGTGGGTCTGTCACCCCCCCCCCCCCCCTTCCTTTACATAGGTTGGGTTGGCGTCGTTTGGCAACGGCACTGTAAAACATGCCGCTCACTACGTAGGTGAGTTGGACAACCAGGGTACCGTTTTTTGTTTTTTTTGGCGGTCGCCCAGAGCTGGTTGTCGAGTTATTAATAGATCATCTGTGCGAGGTGAACAACATTTACTCCGCACGAGGGGACTGATCGTATCACGTAGTGTTCGAGGAAAGGCACCCAAGAGGCAGGTACATAGTACTCCCATCGCTCTCTCTGGGAGTGGCTAAACCGGAAATTAAATTAACTCATTGAAGCTGTCACCCATATATATGCAAGCCCGCCCCACAAGCGGTTCTTGGTAGGATGCAGCTCACCCTTCATGCGACTCGCCGGAAACCTCACGGCGCTTCGCGCTTGGTGCAAGCAATGTCTGCCTGGTCGGTGAATCGAGTACATCTCTCCTATCGAGTACACCCCCCCTCCCAATAAACGTATTACGAGAATGTAGATAATAATCTCCTATTTTTCCTATGTTAGCTACGTAAGGCTGGCGGCTTACCGCGACGCCAACGCTGTTAATCACGGGCTCTTAACGACTATCAGTATAATATAGGATTTAGAGTTGATTCCCTCGCAGAGCACCAATGCGTATTAATAGCTGTGAATCCTTTTTAGTGTATGAAAACTCTGCCTGAAATTCCAAACCACGAAACTAGTAGCACATGACGCGTAGTGTTGGTGGTACGGCACCCACGAGGCAGTTACGTAGTATACCCATCGCCTGTCTCTGGAAGCGGACACACCAGAAAACAGATCAATTCATTCGAACGTATCTCACGGCGTCTTGATGCAAGCAATCAATGTCTTCCTGGTGGTGGTCGGCGAAAACCCTACCTAGTCCGACCCGGTATTGCCGGGATTCGAGAGTCTATGGTCATACGACTTCGTCCATGCATGGCAAGGAGCCCTCCCCTCCCCCCCCCCCCCCCCCCCCACCGGCTCCTTCTTGCTTCCTACCTACATACGATAATATGTACCTGGTGCTTATGCTTGCCATTGCACAACGTGCAGCATGAACTCCAACGTTGATAGCTCAAAATCATTCTTCCAAAGGAGAAGAAACACAAGAGAACTCTCAAAGAAAAGGAAGCCTGTGCGAGCGTGCGTGAGTAAGTGAGAGAGTGAGTGAACATCCTATACCTTCCTTTCCCCCTCCCGCCTGAGAATTGTTTCGGTTCCATTTCATGCACACTGCGCAGGGACACACAGGCGTTCCTTATTTCGTGGACGAGGGGGGGAACGGGGGGAAGGTACTCATTTTTTGCTTGCCTTCGTCATTTTACCATTGACCACGCACCCCTTTCGAGACGGAGCACTGTTCATACTCCTGATAGAGACACCTCCAACTTCTGGGCGCTCATTAGAGGGGGGGGGGGGGGGGGCGTTGTTGTATCTCACCTCGTGGTGTCTGTCCACCTCGACCTTCCTCGTGGTCACTGCCTGCTTGTCCTTGGGCACCACGTCGGTGTAGGTCACCTCGTACTCCGTCACCTTGCACAACCAATCAACCAATCAAATAATCAACCGATCAAATAATCAATCAATCAATCAATCAATCAATCAAGAATCAATCAATCGATCAACCACTCAACCAAACAATAATCAATCAATCAATCAACCAACCAACCAACCGAATTACCAATCAATCAATCAACCAACCAATCAATCAATCAACCAATCATCGCGAGAATAACAAACCATGCGGCGGGTGTCTGCCCGACTCATGCACGGGGGTGCTGTGCGCTTCGAAAATGCGACACGCCCCTTTGTTCGTTGGGAGTAGGATCTACCTGTTCGGCTATGTACCCCAACCGGTAGACCGTTCTAACGAATCGGCGGGGCCGGAAGCAAGTAGGCTAGTGTGGAGCCGGGGTACGATAGGAGTTGCAATCAGGGATTGTTCACAGTTTTTGGGCGTAGGGGTCGCACGTAAGGATTGCAGCTTTCGAGCATAGGGTTTGCAATTAGGGATTGCTGTTTACTCGGGCGTAGGGGTTACAATTTGGGGTCGCAATTAGGGGTTGCAATTAGGGTTTCTTGTTTTTTAAAGTAAATATTACAATTAGAGCTGCTTTTTTTCAGCGTGGGTGTTGCAATTAGGAGTTGCAGCTTTTGAGCGTAGGGGTTGCAATTAGGGGTTTTCTCGGGCGTAGGGGTAGCAATTAGGAGTTTCAACTAGGAGTTCCTGTATTTTAGAGTAAAGGTTGCAATTAGAGGCTGCCTTTTTGTAGTGTGGGGGTTGCAATTAAGAGGTGTAGCTTTTGAGCGTAGGGGTTGCAATTAGGGGTTGCTGTTTTTGAGTGTAGGAAGTGCAATCAGGGGTTGTTCACGTTTTGTGAGCACAACCGCTTGCTTCTCTCCGAGACGGAGCTCCTCTCAACCATTGCGTCAACCATTTGGATCAACCATTGAAACTGAAGTTTGAGTGTAGGAAGTGCAATCAGGGGTTGTTCACGTTTTGTGAGCGCAAGCGATCCTCTCCGAGACGGAGCTCCTCTCAACCATTGCGTCAACCATTGGATCAACCATTGAAACTGAAGTTTGAGCGTAGGAGCTGCAATGGGGGGTTGTTTTTAATAGTTTGTGAGCACAAGCGCTTGCTTCTCTCCGAGACGGAGCTCCTCAACATTGCGTCAACCATTTGGATCAACCATTGAAACCGAGTTGGCTTCGCACTGCAGGGGAGGGAGCGATCGTTTTTTCAGCGCTCGATATTTCCCGAACCGGGAACGAAGAGTAGTCAAGGTTGCCAGAATTGCCAATACTGAACTACAACCATGGTGTTTTCGGGAGAAGTATTGTCTAGAGAGAGAGAGAGAGAGAGAGAGATAAAAAAAAAAAAAAGAGAGAGAGGGAGGGAGGGAGAGAGATAGCAGATAGCATTCCTAAAAAAAATGATGTTTCGACTAAACATACGACCCCCTACCATCGTCGAGGGAAAAAAAACGAGCGTTAGAAAACGACCGTACTCCCCTGTGCGCACCCGACGCTCTGAAAATATAACGTACCCGGTACGGCTTTAGCGCCCTCACCGCTTGCCGCTGTTAAGGAGAAATAGAGCGCTACGGAAACGACCTCACGCCCTTGCGCGAACAACCCAACGCTCCTTTTACTGTACGGCAACTTCCGGCCCGATATTTGTTTTTGCTATACCAGGTATGCGGTTCGCCAGATACTTACCTAACCCGCGGGGAACGTGTATCGGGCTTGCCGTATATCACACCGGGTGATAAGACTATCACACCGGGTGATAATATTACACACCCCGTACCCCTGGGGCGAATTTCCGAGACGGCTTTCCCAAAGTCCAGGGGGGAGGGGGGGGGGGGGCGCACACAGCGAAAACTGCGGCTTTAGAAAAGATCATCCCGACGAGATGTTTCCATAGATAGGTACAGAAACCTCGTCGCGTTTGTAACTTCCTTCATCGCCGAGAAATGTGGGCTTCGAAGTTCGTCCGACAGGGTGTGGCTTATATTATCACCCGGTGTGATATTTTATTTTCTCAGGTGACACATGTCAAGAAAGCGGGAGCAGTTTCGGCGGGAACGGTTTTTCGCTTTCGGGGGCGCGGCGGCTTTCTTCGTCAAAACCGTGGAGTTACAGTATTACGGGGGACCATAGTAAATAGGACCAAATATTGTTAGTAAAAAAAGGTAACTGTATAGGTTTTTGTGTGTACCGTAGGTCCTATTTACTATGGTCCCCCGTAATAGTAGTAGCTCGTACCCACAACCTTTTCAATTGTATGTGTGTGCTGCTTGCTACTATTACGGGGGGCCATGTAGTTAATAGGACCTATGGTATACATAAAAACCTATATATTTTGCTATTTTTACCAACAATATTTGGTCCTATCAACAATGGCCCCCGGTAATGGTGCTGTTCGTTTCGTTGGTTTTTTTGTGGTGCGCTCACAACTTTTCTACAAGATTATTTTTTGTTTTTTTGCTTTTTTCCAGGCGAGGTAGATACATAGAGAGGAGCGCCTCGTGCGAGGAGAGAAAGGCCTCAGGAAACATTCGCGGGCGACGCATACATACACGGCACATACATATATATAATACCACGTGATGGACATAATAACAGGCGACGAGGATATACAGGCGAAACGTTAGGATATAGCACGCACTCCTGCGCTGAAAATAGGTCATGGAGAGAGCCAACCGTATGCACGACCCATGTATTATGTACCTGGTACGTGACACGAGTGCGAGTACCTATACGCAGACGAAAGGAACTCACGACATTTTAGTATTTTGTAGGCATACGTGACGTGACGTTCCTCATACTCAGGCGGTCAACGTGGCAGGACAGGGGAACAACGAAGAGGTGCGACGGCCTTGTTACTATGTGTTACGGGGGACCATAATGAACAGAACCGAAAATTGCGAGTAAAAATGTAAAAATTGCGAAATATATAGGTTTGGCTATACAGTAGGTTCTATATAATGTGATCCCCCGTAATATTGCAAAAATGGGTTTTGGTCTCTAACGACACAATAGGCCGGGTTCACGCGGGACATTTTTAGGGAAAGCCCCGACAGACAGACCCCTGCTCACCTCCCTCCCGCCCTTGAAAAGCGGCTCCTTCCAGCGAAGCACCGCTCTGCTGGCCTTGACCACGTCCACCCGAAAAAACAGAGGCGGGCTTGGAGGCACGGGGTCTTATTGAGAGTTTGGGGGGCAAAGCAACCGAACAGAAGGGTGGGGTCCGAAGCGAACCGAGGCGTGGGGGTAGGGCGGGGAGGTGTACTACTGATGTCATGCTCGGCCGTACCCGCATGATTGTAGAGCCTCGTGTTATCTACAAGGCCGAGACGGAGCACGTCGGGTTTTTCACTGATCAGGGGCAGACATTTGATTGCTTGCACCAAGCGCGAAGCGTGACGTGAGGTGTTGGGCGAGTCGCGTGAAAGGTGAGCTGTGGGAGGGTGTGCTTATGTCACGATGGCCGTAGTCGTATGGCTATGGACCCTCGCATCTCTATAATGCCGGGACGAAGCACGCCGAGTTTCCATCGACCAGGGCGAAGGGGGGGTGTGTTGTTTTTTCCTCAACCTAGATTGCTTTTTCTTCTTCCGTCGAGGGGTTTTCGTACGAAGCAGATATGCGGGGGGGGTTGCTCATGCTTTTTCCTTGCACTCGTAGCCGCTCGTACACCAATGCACCTGCGCACACAGCAGTTTATCGTGCAATTCCTGCACACACAGCAGTTGTTCGTACGTACACGTCCTGCACAAACAGTCTATCTACTCTTCCTGTTCACACATTTGACTTTACACTTCCCGCACACACAGCAGTAGGTTATACACAAAATAGTTGCGCATATACTTACCAGGTACTGCACGCTCATACGCCTCCTACACACAGTTTCTCACACACTTCCTGCACACACAGTGGGTCAATGCACTTCCTGCACACGCAATCGCGCATACAAAAACTGTATGTTCATACTCTTTCCTGTGCACGCAGTTGCCCATACACTTTCTACACACACAGTTTCTGACACACTTCCTGCACACACAATTGGTCATGCACTCGATGTACGCTCATACACTTATATATATATATATATATACTGTACGCGCATACACTTCCTGCACACGCAGTTGCTCATACACTTCTTACACACAGTTTCTGACACATTTCCTGCGCAGAGACAGTTGACCATACACTTCCCGCACCGGCAGTTGCTCTTACACTTCCGGCACACGCAATAGCGCATACACTTCCTACTGCGTGTGTTCTTCACATTAAACCGTTCTTTCTGCCCGTCGGCATCCAGCACAACCAGTTTCCGTGCCGATTCTTAAATCCCAGAAGAGATACAAGTTCTGTGGTGACAAAGCTACGCCACAGCGATACTGCGTGTACGCTCTTACACTTTCCGCACAGGCAGTTGTTCGTACATTCCCCGCATACACAATTGCGCATACACTTACTACTGCACGCTCATAGACTTACTGTACGCAGTTGCTCATACACTTCCTAGACACGCAGTTTCTCACACACTTCCTGCACAGAGTTGATCACAAACTCCCTGCACACAGAGAATTGGACACCCCCCTTTCCCAGATGGTTGGAGCTACCGACCGATCCAACGCACGCAAGGTTTTGACGACATGTCAGCTACCTGACACCAAATATCCTGCTGCGCTGACGCGATCAAGTTCCTGAACAGCGACAGCTGCATATCATATTGTACGGATCTTCTTAGGACTCCTGCACCTTTGTGTGACCACGACCCCCTTGAGTCGAGAGTTAGTGTGAGGTCAGCAACAACAATAGCAATAACAACAACAGCAACAACAACAACAACAGCGGCAACAACAACGACAACAACAATGGTTAACAACAATGGTTACCAACAACAACGGTTGACAACAATAACAGCAATAATGGTTAACAACAACAATGGTTAACAATAACAGCGACAACAATGGTTAACAACAATGGATAACAACTATGGTTAACAACAACAACAACAACAACTACAACAACAACAACAATAACAACAACAATGGTTAGCAACAAGCTCACCGTCCGTGTACACTTCCGGAAGAACCTCGCTCGGGTCGCTCCACCCCACGGAGTTTCGACAGCGAACGGACACGTTAACGAGGTGGGTCCCGGCGCGGAGCCCCGAGAGCTTGAAGCCGTCCGTTGCCACCGGCTTGGCGGCGCACCACCTGCAAAATAAAATAAAATAAAACAGGTGGGAATTTGGCGGCTGAGGTTGCGTTGCGTCGCGCTGCGTCGGGTTGCGTTCACCCGGGCGGGGTTCGACGATCGTAGCAAACTATCAGTACGTACAAGTAGCAACTTTTTTTATCACCGAGAAACCCTAGGAGCGTCTCCGTGTGAAACAAAACGAACGACGACGTAGTGCGATACATATCGTATCGCCAAACGCCTGTCGGTATTCTGATTAAAGGTACTTTATTTCCGTGCGGGGGGGGGGGGGGCGGGGGGCATACATAGTAATCAGAACCTCAAGATGGGCGCAACATCCCCGTATCCCCTCCGGTGGGTACACGCCATATCTGATTATGCTTACTATTAATGCGTTCCTCCGTCACACATAAAAATAACTATTATCCGACGACGCCATGTATGATAGTATGCCTGGGTATAGGCTGATTGCCGGATAGCAGACAAGAAGGGGTGGTATGGGGTTGGCCCGACCACTGTAATGCAGGTCGAGCTACATAGACGCGTGCAGTTACTCACAGAGTTTGATGTCTTATATCTTGATCATTCCAAACTATGAGTAGTTTCTTCCCCAAAGCGAGACTGCAGTCTTGAAAGGGTTCACGAGTGCTATGTCCGATGTGTATATACGGTACAGAGGGCGAAAAAAAATGACACACACACACCAGCGTGTGCGATATTGCCAAGCGTCTATGTAGTACGAACTTTACATCACTGTGCTTTTGTACGAATTTTACATCACTGTGCTGCTGCGCACGTATCGTACCGCAGTAAGTACCATTATGTCCTCTATGTGACAACCGGTTTGATTAAAAATTAGTACCTGGTATAAAATAGATCACTATATTTTGGGACAGAGTGGTCATAATAATGGCATCGTCTTACAGTATTGCTTTGAATGAGGCTGAAAGCCCGGTAATTACCTGGGGTTCGGGCACTGGGATTGTGTTTTGTAGTAGTCGGGGGGCGTGTCTCAGATTGGAAAGCCAGGGGTTTTCTTCCCTTCCCAGCGAGGCACGAGCTTGGCTCCCAGTCTCCGCGTGCACGAAAAGGAATACAATTGCTCTTCTCCTACCTCTAAGCAAACAACACACGTGAGTACCAACGAGGACCGGTTTAATAGGCAAACCTGTCCCGGCCTTGACGATAACAAGTGGCGTCGCGGTCGGGAGCACAGCCTTCGCTTCCCCAGCATCCAGGCCCTTACGCTGAGCAGCCGATGATGCAGCGTATTATAATCGTCATACTGTTGCAAACTTCGTCGCTTTTTGTTGCTGTCTCTTGACGTGACGAAGGAAGCAATAATGCCCGAACGATCAATATTTTTTCCGAACAGCAGGTAGTTGGTCTCATCCATCATAGCACATTCGTACGTCGGCGTGAAGAAATGAGGTGTCTGCTAAAAGAAAGGTTACTATTGCTACAGCACGTTATGAGCGATTTTTGTCCCCCGACGCTATAAACGCCTCCGTTGCCTCGTGAAACCCTCTCACTCTACGCACTGCAGAGACCACGCCACACTATTTTCAAGGGCTTTGCCCCCCCACAAAACGAGCGATTTTTGTCCCCCGACGCAATAAACGCCTCCGTTGCCTCGTGAAACCCTCTCACTCTACGCACTGCAAATACCACGCCACACTATTTTCAAGGGCTTTGCCCCCCCACAAAACGAGCGAGTTTTGTCCCCCGACGCAATAAACGCCTCCGTTACCCCGTGAAACCCTTTTACGCCACATACTGCAGATAACACGCCACACTAATTCCAAGCACATTGCCCCACCAAAAAAGCGAGCGCGCAGTCCTAAAAAAAAGGGGGGGGGGGGGTGTATAACCTGGAGGTGAGGACAGGCTCCGCCGGGGTGGTCACGTCTTCCTTGCTGTACTTGTCCTTCCTCACGACTTCATGTACGGAGTACGAGACCTGAGACAGGCGTTTGTTGTTCGTTACAGACATCACTTGTTAGTACTCCTCGGTCACCACTGACTACGTAACGACTACAGCAGTAAAGCACCTTAATAGGTATAGCACTGCAGTCCCGTCTTGGGGACAAAACACTTGGAATTAGAGTGGTTTGTGCCCAAATCGGGACTGCAGTGCTAAAGGGGTTAACATCAGTTCCAACTACGAAACGAATGCTTTTTCACCACATACAAGGAAAGTATGGAAAGTTCCGGGAATTTTATCTATAATCCTGTGTGGGGAAGCCCGTTCGGGTTGCCGAGTGAGTAGCCCAACAGGTGGCTCCAGCACAAAACATTGAAACCATGAGAAGGCGTGGAAAATTCTGGGAAAAGTATGAGTTAACCCGTTGGGAGGGGGGGGGTCCCGTTTGGGGACCCCGTTTGGGAGGGGGGGTCCCGTTTGGGGACCCCGTTCGGGAGGCGGAGAAAACAGCCCAACAAGGTAGTTCCTTTTTTACCACCGCTGTCCCTAGATATACGTGCATTTTGTACACAAATATTTAATCCAAAATGTGTTATACTTAGGGACACAGTGGTGTATATTATACATATATAATATTACGGAGGACCATAGTTGATAGGACCTATGGTATACATAAAAACCTATATATTTGACCATTTTTACTAACAATGTTTGGTCCTATTAACGATGGTCCCCCGTAATAGTATACCAGGTATATACTTGGTACGAACGAACGTTTTTTCACGACGGTAACGCGTGAAAAGGTCCGCGTAAGCGATGGACGAAGTCTCCCTCTTCAGCACTCCACTTGGGGGTGTGGGGGAGGAGCAGACTTCACCGCTCTGCTCGATCGACACTACGGGTGAGTTGACGCACACTGCCGCTGTGCACCGGATGAAACTGACCAATCCCCAAATATACAATGGTTGACTCGGTCTGATTGGCTCAGGTTTAGGTGTATGGGCTAGTTGCACTTGTATCGCACACAGTATAACACAGTGACGCGACAGCCATAGTGTCGAAGAAGCGGTAAAGGTACCCTCAAAGGTACCCTCAAAGGTACCCTCAAAGGTACCCTCAAAGGTACCCTCAAAGGTACCCTCAAAGGTACCCTCAAAGGTACCCTCAAAGGTACCCTCAAAGGTACCCTCATTTGGGGAGACCCTACTTGGAGGAAGCCGATTGGAAACCCCGCTTGGAGATCCCGTTTGGGGGTCCCCAACCTGTCTGCGGGGGGGGGGGGGGGGCATGTGGGGACCCCCGTTGGGGTGTCGAAAGGTCTATATTCGCCATCTACCCGAACAGTAGCGTTGTACTAACTGTATGCCTCCCTCGAAGTGCTCTTCATCATCATCAGAAAATTACTGCAGGGGCGAGGGGGGGAGTTGATACGGGGTTGAACCCCTACAGAGGAAAAATAAATAAATAATGGAACACCTTAAGCAGGCGGTATTCTAGCTCCGTTTGCTCACGGCAGTACCGTTGGGAACTGCAACGTGTAACCGTCGCGGACTGTATACCTGGTACACCAAATAAATAGTTTTGAAGATGACGACACGCGAAGCACGTGACATGTGGCATATCACCGGAGTGCGATTAAGCTTATATTGTCATTGTTATCGGTGTCATGACGTTTGCATGAGCTTCAACGTTTGTCACTCGTGAACATTCCCAGAAAGAACAAGAAAACCAAGGGAAAAAGTTGGGGGAGGGGGGGACCCCATCCGGCGGAGGGATAGCAAAAAAGAAAACTCAGTACGTGTGATTTGATAGGCTTCCCCCCACCCATGTCCCGTTGTCGGACCACGTACCTCGTGCTCGAATACGGCGGCACCCCCATCGATGATTGGTGGGTTCCACGCCAATGTCACCTTGCGAGTAAGAAATCAGGGCGATGGAAGCGGCGGGGCGGGGGAGGGGGGGGGGGGGGGGGGGGGGGGGGGGGGGGGGCACGATATTAAGAATAGCTGCAGTCGTATGACCATAGATGAAAGCGGCGCGCGGGAAGGGGGGGGGGGGGGGGGGGGGGGGGGGGGGGGTCGATACACTACTTCAAGTGCTCGATCGTGATTCGCCTAACCTCGTCGGATGCCGCGCCGACCAACGCACGAAAAAGAGGCGTTGCGCCCAACTATGTATGTACGATTGTGATTGGCCAAACCTCGTCGCATGCAGTATCGACCCAACACGCGCCACCGAGAGGTGGGATACACTACATGGAGGCGATGCACAAGGCACCAATGCGACTGGACAAACATCGCCGCGAGCCGTGCCGACTAAAATGCAACCAAAAGGCGTTACGCTACGATGCAAGTGTGATTGGGGATGGCCAAACTTTGTCGCATGCACGATCGACCCAAAACGCGCCACAAAAGTGGGAACACATTTATTACTACTATGAACGATTGTGATTGGCCAAACGTCGTTGCATACCGTGCCAACCAATAAGCGACACAGAGGCGTTACCCAAAACGCGAATGTGTGATTGGTCAAAACCCCATCGCATGTGGTACCGACCAACGCGTGACACAGAGTCAATCAACCTCTATTATATATATGTATTTAAGTACGATTGTGATTGGCCAAACCTCGCCACATGTCATGCCGACCAACATGCGACGGCACAGAGGCGTTACGCAACGTACGATTGGCTGGTTGTGACTGGGCAAATCTCGTGGCATGCCGCACCGACCAACAACACGCGAAACCAGAGCCGAGACACAAACGCGCCCAGTTGATCGGCCGGACCTCGAAGCATGGCGTGCCGGCCGACACCACCTCCACAGAGGCATCACACTGCTGTATGCGTAACGCACGAATGCGATCGGACAAGCCGGTGCCGATCAACACCAGCGGCACTCGACCAAGGGCTGTTTCACTCACATGTATCACGGAGGCGTTACGCACGCTCTACATGTACGCGTGGACGTGATTTGGACAAGCCGTGCCTGGCCAACACCAGCACGCGACGAAGAGCCTCGAGGTGCAGAGCCACTCTCCCCGGCTGAATGTGGCCCAAACGCGGCACCGAACATTGGGGTAATCCCCCGACCCTATTTACGGGGGGGCATAGTTAATAGGACCTACGGTACACTCAAAAACCCATATATTCGACTGTTTTTACCGACAATATGTGGTCCTGTTTACTATGCCCCCCCCGCAATAGCAGCACCAGTCTTTTTTAAGACTGCAGTCCCGTTTTGGTGGTAAACTACCTCTAGCTTGAGTGGTTTGTCCCCGCAAACGGGACTGCGGCTCTAGAGGGGCTGGTTAAGTGTGAAAATAAATGTTTTATTGAAAAATAAATTATCAAGAAGGCGACATGGTCGGACTAACCTCGTCGCATGTAGTACCGATCAACTTGAGGTTACCGGGGGGCCTCGGGACCATCTTGACGGCCGCTTTCCTGGCCCGCTCTTCTTTGCCTTCTCCGCTGCCTGAGTATAGAAAACGTTGAAAAAAAAAAGAAAAACGAAAAAAAAAAAACAAAGTTGACATATACCTGGTAGAGTCGTCGTCCCCCCCCCCTCCACCCACCGCCGTCAGCAAGCCAGCGGAAGGAGAGTGTTATGAGGATTACCCTGGGCTGAATAATCGATCGGTCTTTCACCCCTATAGCTCAGTAGGCAACACCTTCTCACCAGCCAAGAGGGGGAAAAGTTTTGATTCATGGGGTAGATTTATATCCGAATTTCGATCAGCATATATATGTATGTTTAAGACCCGTTTTTTTGTTTTTGTTTTTGTTTTTTCCCCGAAAACACTACGTACGAGGGAGGGACTGAAAAAAAAACTATGACGTAAGGTCGTCACTCTTGGCTTGTCTTCCTTTGCACCGGCGACCATTTTAACAACTATTTATCACGGCGGGACATGGTAATAATTAGGACCTAAAGTGCCCACTAAAAAAAACGAATTATGTCGTTTTTTGCCTGTGTGACGGGTTCCGATTACTAGAGGTCCCTCGTAGCAGATCATGGTACAGATAAATCATCTACGTTATTGCTATGCTTGCCATCCATCCGACAAGGTGCGGCATGAGCTTCAGCGTTGATCGCTGAGAACACTCCTGAAAGAAGGAACCCCGGGAGACAAAACAAACCTCTGATAGGCACAAAACATTATGACGGAGGGCCATACTGCTGTAGTAATCAGGACCCATCAAACTATATATATACCAGGTATAAATACGAAGTATGTACACCAAAAACCTGCCTATTCCAGTATTTTTACTGAGCACGTTTGGTCCTGAATACTCTGGGCACCCCCGACAGTTCCTCTATTAGCCGCGTTGATCTTGTCGTGCACGATCCGCATGACACAGGCCTCACCCCGCGATGAAAAACAAACTAACGCGTGCGCAGAAAAAAACAAGACGAAACAAAAACGTTTGATGGCTGATCCCACCCACCCACCCACCCGGCCGACACAACCTATTTACGGGGGACCGTAGTAAATAGGATCAAATATTGTTAGTAAAAATAGGTAGTAAATATATAGGTTTTTGTGTGTACCGTAGGTCCTATTTACTATGGTCCCCCGCAAATAGATACCCGTGGCGTAGACCGTTATAAAAATACAAGCCAGGGATCTATCTACCCCCGATAGCGGACGCGTTCTACGATTGGGGTGGGACATTTCCGTTAAAATGGTTTCTGAACGACGGGGCTCCTTAACCCAAAATCGTCGGAATGCCAATCTTGCTCCGAAAAATGATATTTTTGTATGCTTGGGCCCATGAGATTATTCATCGGAATTTCAACTTGATTTTTTGCTGAAATCAGTTTTCGGGTGAGGTATGCAGCCCCTTAAGTGAGAGGAGCCTCAGAAATAATAGGGTGAAACTTCTATCGTAGAACGCCTCAGATATAGACGGTGGAAAGATCTACGAGCAGACAAGATGAAATTTAATGTGGATCTGATGTGAAACAAAAAAGTTTCCTCCGCAGTCCCTCGTAAAAAAAACAAAAAACAAAAACACCCGTCGGATCTGACCTGTGTCATGGAGAGCATATTATACATACTGGTACGTGACGTACCGGTAGCTACTATTGCGGGGGGCCGCAGTAAACAGGACCAAATATTGTTAGTAAAAATAATAAATGTATAGGTTCTTTATGTACCGTAGGTCCTATTTAATATGGCCCTCCGCGCCCTCACATACGACAGGGATATATAAAAAATATGGCGGAGACCTTGAACAGTGAAGCACACCACTATTTTCGGGGGGGGGGCATAGTAAACAGGACCAAATGTTGTTAGTAAAAATAGGTGAACATGTCGTTTTTTAGTGTGCGCTGTAGGTCCTATTTACTATGGCCCCCCGTAAATAGGCGAACCTAATCGAGAGAGGTTAGTCGACACCTCGTGAGGTTGGCGACATTCGTAAAAAAAGTCTCACGATTGCGTATTTTTACGCCCGCATTGTTGTGCACGGAGGGGGCGTGGGCCAGTCCACCTGTGTATAGATAGATATGGGAACGTCTGGTCATTTGCTGTGGGAGGGCTCTTTAGAAACGTTTGGGCGAGTAACCACACTAGCACCGACATGCCTGCATCCCTAGGGAACTCTTTCTTAAGGAAAAACGTTTTCTCGATGCGTCGACACCACGCTTCAGTGGGAGAACTACATTTTGTCTTCTTCCACGCTCCGCCCCCCCCCCCCCCCCCCCCCTCCTCAAAAACAGTAAATCCCTCTCACCGATTGGGTTCATGTTCCTGTTTTTCTTTCTCTTGCACGATTGCTCGTGCTTCCCCAGTCTCTCTATTCTGACGGGACGGCTGCAGTGCTCGCACCGTGACATCCCCCTCGCGACTTCCTCTCCCAGACCGCCCTCGGTCGTATGGTCTCCTGCCCCTGCCCCCCCCCCTCCCTCTCCCCCGTTTCCCACCCGGTCGGAACCGGCATCATCTCCTCCGTTTTCCAGATGGTCATCGAGGCTATTTCAAGGGACGGTAAAGAGGGGGCATAGATAAAACGGGGAGGGGGGGGGGGTGGGTGGGTAGGGCGGGAGCGGGGGGGGGGGGGGGGGCAAAGCGTGATCAGGGGTCGCTGAATCTGACTTCGGCAACGACATCGTCTCCTCCGTTTTCCCAGACGACCGCGAAAGCTATTCCAAGGAATGAAACAAAAGAGGCATGTACAAAATGGGAAGGAGGGGGGACGGGGGACGGGGGACGGGGTAGTTAATGACCCATGCGAGGTGTGCGTTTTGGCAATTCGAGGGAGGGGCGGAACGACGTCGGTGCTCGATTTTGCCAGAGGGGGGTGTACTCATGCCATACATGGCCGTGGTCGATTGGCCTTAGTATACTCCCGCACCCCTACATGCAGTGCCAGCACGGATTTCACGTCGGGTTTTCACCGACCAGGCAGGCGTTGCTTGTTTGCACCAAGCGCGACGCGACACGTAAGATGTTGGGCGAGTCACCTGATGAAGGGTTGACCTGCATCCTATTATAGTACGAACTGCTCGTGAGGCGGGCTTTCCTGCCCATGTAGGACCGCGTCAAATTCGCTGATTATTTGGGGGAAGGGGGGGGGGGGGGGGGGCGAGCATGATGCAGGCGCCACTTGTTCTGGATGCGCTTGTGCGTGGGTTGCGGGTGACGAGTAGGTAAATAGTCCAGGCTGAGCGTAAAGCAGTGTATGGGAAGCCCACCGAGTACCGGCACGATCGATTATCGAGTTCCATAATACATACGTATACATCCTCTGAGTTCCACGACTACTATCAGATTTGTATCCCCTCATTGAGGGATATATAACCCTCGCGAAGTCTTATAAAACTCGTACGTACGTGTACTATCATACGAGCTTTTCTTGCTTCAAGAATAGCTTGCGTTTTTCGCTGATTTCAGCGTAAAATGACGCCTCCCGAATTTCTTGCTTTCCCGCAAATGTCTGCCCGACTTTTAGGCTTTTGCTCGGTTTCCTGCTGGGCGTCCTGCAGCAGCAACGAAAGGGATCTCGATGTGTCCGTTTCGAGACGCCCCCGGGAACGAAGCGGTGCGAATGTTCTAGAACATTCGGTCCCACTGCGTGCACTCCGTAATTTTGCGCAGCACGTGCAAAATATACGTGGTGCATGCGGTGGGTCCTGATCCGGGGGAACCACAGCGAATAGGACCCACGGTCCTCACAAAAATCTTTATATTTCGTTTTTTTTACTGCCAATATTTGGTCCTATTTTCTATTTTATTTTTCTGCCCCGGAGAGCGAGAGGAAACCCCTGCCCACACTTATATCTCAAGTTTTCGTGTACCGGTTCGAACCCGGTTCGTTTCTTCCACCTTGGCCGGGCCTGCCTGTGGCCGTCATTAAAGTGTGGTTTACTCCGAGGATGACTATGGCTCCCCGTTGTAGTCGTACCCGTTTTGTGTGTGGATGACATGATTGGATTGAGCGCTGTACGTTGTCAGATGGCGTTAAGGCGAAATAAATAACACTAATAAAAAATAGTGTAGGAACGCTATCACGGGGGGCAGGGGGCAGTAATCAGAACCAGATATAGTGCTTAACCCTATTAGGACCGCAGTCCCATGTTGGGGGCAAAACACTTGGAACTAGAGTGGTTTGCCCCCAAAAACGGCACTGCAGTCCTAAAAAGGGTTAATTAAGCATAGGGGGATGCCTGGTTTTTGTTGTTCATATAGGAGTCTAGTTACTATCCCCCCCCCCCCCGCATAATAACGCGCGTATCGTGCAACTCCTACCGTTGAAGCCCGGCTTAAAAACACATTCACACCCTAACCTAGAAGCCGACAGCGCGTATTATATCATCTTAAAACACTGCGAAAGGAAACTCATGGTCGTAGCGTGCGTGTTGCAACCAGTGCTGCAACTCACAATTGGCGACTATTATTACGCGCCCCCCGGCATGCCGTTCATTCACGGAAGTGAACAGGTGGACTGAGTGACTAGCCTGCCTGCTGATATAGCAGACCACATTTTGTCGCTCGACTATGGTTGGCCGCTGACGACCTACTACTGCCTTATGCTGTAACCGTCATTTTTTTAGTGTATCGCCATCGACACTTTTTCTTCTCTGA
The DNA here is from genome assembly GCA_031213475.1 of Nereocystis luetkeana. NCBI lineage: Eukaryota > Phaeophyceae > Laminariales > Laminariaceae > Nereocystis > Nereocystis luetkeana. Next base: position 6,855,704 of record JARUPZ010000020.1, read on the forward strand.
AAGAGTAGCTTACCACTTATCCAAACAAAATGGTTGACACACACCTGTGTACGAGACGAATAGCAACAAAGCCTAACCCTACCTACCGCAAGCCAATCAGACCAGCCCTAACCCTGACCCTAAGCCAATCAGAGAGACTCTAGCCCTGACCCTAAGTCACTCAGACCAACCTTAACCCTGACCCCGAGAAAATCAGACCAACCCTGAGCCAAGCAGACCAATCGTAACCCTGACCTTGAGCCAATCAGACCAACCCTAATCCTGACCCTAAGCCAATCAGACCAACCCTAACCCTGGCGCTAAGCCAATCAGACCAAGTCTCTGAAGTCCCGAAAAACGTTCACTGTCAGAAAAAAACATCCGTCGTGGTAGTGGTTACCCGCCTGCCTGTTGCCCCGTGGCAAAAATGCTCGTGGGTTTCCAGCACCTCCTTCAGGACGCTCGCGTTGCAAATGGAGCAAGCCTTGAACAGCAGCGCGCTTGTTCTTGACAGGTCTACTTTCAGGTCCACGTCCACCTGCGTTTTTTGCACGCAGCCATTTGGGTGCCGGGGAAAAAAATGGGAAAGGAGAGGGTTTTCACGATGTTTATGGAGCGCGCGCTTAACACCTTCTGGACTGCAGTTGCCTTTAGGGGATAAACTATTACGGGGGGCCGTAGTAAATAGGACCAAATATCCTTACTAAAAATAGGTATATATATAGGTTTTTGCGTGCACCGTAGGCCCTATTTACTATGGCCCCCCGTAATACTTGGAATTTGACGGGGGTGGATTGCCCCCAAAACTTGACCGACTGCGGTTTGGGTTAGGGTTAGGGTCAAGTCAGTGCTTCGTCAGTCCGCTTAAAAACGAGAGGGGCATACCTGACTGACCTTACGCCCCAGCAGGCTTTTTTTCCTTCTTCTTTCTTTCGGGGATTTTGATTATGAGTGGTCAACGTTGAGGCGTTAAGGCCCATGCTGCGCTACGCATGGTTGGGTGGCAAAACAAAATACTACAGTGGTTTTGCTAAAGATTGGTCCGTATAGCAGTACCACGACTGCACTGCAGCGGTAGTCAGCAACGCAGCCATCCGTACCATCGTAAATAGGACCAAACATTGCTCATAAAAATAGGAATATATGTATATATATATATATAGGTTTTTGTTTGTACCTTTGGTCCTATTTACTATAGTCCCCCGTAAGAGTCGTTTCACGCCAAATGTGAAGGAGTTATCTACTGAGCTATATATATTATGGGTAAAACAGTTACCTGATGGGCCATACGAGGAGTAAAATAACGATCGATTACCCAGCCCAGGGTATTCGTTATGACCCCCCCCCCACCCCCCCCTCTGACGCTGTCATCCATATGAAAGAAAATCCGCCTCAAAAGCGGTTCTCACTAGGATGCAGCAGCTCGCCGCTTCATGCGACTCAGCCGAACACCTCACGCACGGCGCTTCGCGCTTGGTGCAAGCAATGTCTGCTTCTGGTCGGCGAAAACCCGACGTGCTCCGTCCCAGCACTACTGTATGTAGGGATGCGAGGAGGGTCTATGGTCATACGACTACGGCCACGCATAATCGTCAGTACACCCCCCCCCGTGACTCCGTTTCTGAAAAGGTGGGATTGTTTTGAGACGTAACGTTACCACATACCAACCGGTGCATACGGCCGAACGCGGATGGTGGGCCTTCTCGCTTCGTATAAAATACCTGGGGGGGGGCAGGGGTACATGTTTTCAGGGATGCACGTGCAAGCGCTTCTATGGGGGGAAAAAGGGTACATGTTTTCAGGGATGCACGCGCAAGTGCTCCTGTGGGGGAAAAAAAAAAGAGTTCGGAGTGAAGATTCGAACCCGCGTCCTGCCGGCGACGCCAAGTGTGGAGGAGTCAGCTACTGAGCTTTATGGCCGGGCGAAAAAGAAAATCGAAGAATTTCCAGGCGAGGGGCAATCCCTGTATCGGTATAAGAGCAGTCCAGTATGTGTGGCTTAAAAGTAGTGGGCACCCTCAAGCGGGACAGGCTGACGTTTGCGAGCTTGCAAGGGCGATATGTGCGTCTGGCTCGAAGACTAACAGACGGCAACTTGCGTCTTGGGGAGGTAAGAAAAACAAAACTGTCTCGAACATCTTGCGTTTCGTTTTTTCGTGTACGTGTGTGTGTTTCGGGCAACGTCACTCGAAAAACGACACCGAAAAATGATGGTGTGAAAATCGAAATTGATGAGGGCGTTGAGTTGCCCGCGGAAGGCCGACAACACGAAGCGTATACAGGAATAGCCTACGGGAACGGAGTACGTGCTACGTTCTTGGGAGGCCTTGTTCTATACCATGGTAGGAAGACAGGGGGCAGACCCCTATCAAAAGGGAATAGGTTACGGAAACGGAATGCGTACTGCCAGGTACATTCTTGGGAAGCCTTGCTCAATAGGAACACAGGGGACAGGTGTCATGGTATCCCCGTTCCTTCGCTATTGTTATGGAGGCGTTACCACCACGGTATCTTAACACAGATGAGGTAGAAGAGCATCTCACCTTTCCTCCCAGACCTCATGCCATACATTTTTACGCAAGAAGACATTTCGTATCGGAAATAGGTGAGCTAGGGGTATAATGTAGAGGGCAGCAATGAGTTGATGAATTCTGGCTGTGCTCGGGGAGGACGCTGTTAGTACTATTTTTGGTGTGATTGCCACCTCGGACAATGTGCGGCATGAGCTTCCACAGTGACAACTCAAAAGTGTCTCCTTATTCATTGTGTTAGCCCCCGACCCCCCATCCCCCATCCCCCCCCCCCCCCCCCCCCCTCACGCCTCATAGAACCCACACCGACCCAACGACTCACCCACCTTCTCCATGCGAGCTCGCAGCCCTCCCCTCCCCCCTCTCCTTCCTCCGTCCCCATGCACACAGAAGCCCCACCCATCCCCCCAATAACTCACCTACCTTCTCTATGCGGCTTCGCTGCCCTCTTCCCCCCCCCCAACGCCCGGGGGGGGTTACTATGAGCGGGGAGTAGGTTGAAAATACACAATTTTCGGAATTCGGGGACGATAGATGAGGCTGCGGCAACTGGCGATCAGCCCACGGAAACACAGGAAACACGGTCCTAGATGTGGAGCAGGTTATACGGCTCCCACCGGGTAACATAATGAGCTAGATCATACAGATCACACAGATCACACAGATCGTACAGACTATACAGAACATACAGAACATACCTATCATACAGAACATACAGAATATACTGCTCATACATATCATACAGGTCATACAGATCATACAGATCATAAAGACCATACGTATCATACAAGATCATACAGATCATACAGATCATACATATCATACAGATCAGGAATATATCTGTCTTGCTCTCTGAAAGATCTACTACTTTAGATCACCAAGTAGGGGACCGATGATCTATCTAATCTGTCCAGGTGTGAAAATATTGTAAATCATACATGCAACATCGGCTCAAACGTGCTAGCGCTGAATGCCTGCCGGTACGTATCACGGCTATTAATAGCAAAAAAGCGCGGCACCCACCTGCCGATCGGCCCACGGTCGGGTGGACGCGCCGTGCATGTTCGTGACCCGCAGCTTTTTCAGCCTCGACTCGAGGTCCCCCAGAACGTCGAGGCTCTCCTTGCTGTTCCGCGACAGGCTGCAGATGTCTTCCGACAGCACGCTGACCTGGTGGCCATGATGTTACATAGCGGCGCACAAAGCATCCCGGCATCAGCGCTGAGAGATCGGGGCGTACCATGGTTGGGGTATTCGCTTGTTCTGATCCACAGCAGGGTCTCCAATTCCGAAGAGAACAGAACCGGGCGGGGAAATTTTTTCATGGAGCCCTCGGTGGCTCGAAACACGTTGGGCGCCGTTCACCTAGACATTTGATTTTCCCTGCATACCTCTAGACGTATAGTAGTATACATGTTGGAGCCACGAGTATACAGGAACTCTTTTTGCAGGATGATTTTGTAACTGTCGTCAACATGTGCGCGTTGGTGGATATCCCGGTCGGGCGGTCGCTCGGTTGGTCGATCAGTCGGTCGGTCAGTCGGTCGGTCAGTCGGTCGGTCGGTCGTCGGTAGGTCGATCGGTCGGTCGGTCGGCTGTCGGTAGGTCGATAGGTCGGTCGGTCGGTCGGTCGGTCGGTTGGCCGGTCGGTCGCTTCAGCCATCTCGAAAAGAGTTTCTATGTTTTGGGCACCGTGTAAATTAGGATACCGTTTTCCCGACGGGTCGGTGAAGGTATAACATGCCACGATAAAGTACCACCACCGCTGTTGCCGCTGTTGTTGCAGCAGAATGTTTTGTGCCGAGATGTGCTGGTTGTGAGATAAGAAACCACAGCTAGGCGATGCTTGTACCGCGGTATGATAGTACGGCGCTTACTAACCCGTTTTGGGTGAGTTTTGCGCTTAGTAACTCCTTTTTAGTAGGACATTGCATCGGCTGTGTTTACCGATGTTCAAAACATCGGTTTTCAGCGCGAACGATATCCGATATATCGGCGAATCCGGCGTGTGAGTGAATCCTTGTTTTGACTTCTCGTTTTTACGACAACTGCTGTAGGCGAATTCTAACTTATTGTGCGTAGTCATACGTTGTTTTTGACGATGTTTAGCCGGAAAAAAAAACATCCGCCTCGATTTCCGTCTTCCGGTTTCGATTCAAACTGCTCCGATTTACTGGGCGAATAGGCTCCGATTTTTACAGCCCTACTTTTTGTGGAGTTCAACACGGACGGGGGGGGGGGGGGACATCGAACGAAAGCATCTATAGACCACTATCTAGTGGTCCCCTCTTTGGTGCCGGTATGCCTTCGCCAACAAATACCGGCACTATTATAGCGCCAACCGGCACTAATTACTCCGCACACTGCCACACTACTAGTGGTTAATCCCATCTGTTCCAAGCGGTTTCACCGGCGTTATTAAACCGATATTGTTGAACCGGCATTCCAGTGATAGAGGGGCCTGTAGTACAGCAGCAAATGATCGGTCACACGTATGTAAGCAGGCCGGGCTGCTGGCGACGTGTATGTGACTCGCGCTCAGCACGATGGTGATGATGATGATGATGATAGTGATGATGATGACGATGATTGTCATCATTGTGACGATGATCATGACAACGATGATGGCGATGATGATGATGATGATGATGGTGGTGGTGATGGTGATGGTGGTGATGATTATTATTATGATGATTATGATGATGATTATGCTGATAATGACGATGATAACGATGATGGTGATGATTATGATGGTAATGGTGATGGTGATGATGAAAAGACATGACGATGATGATGCATGTATGCGCATATCTCCGCTCTTCCCCAGACGGTCCGATAAAAACGCACGCGTCGTTGTTTTTCCCCCCCTCCTCCCGCTGTACCTGATGTCCCAAAGTGAATGGCCTTGTGTTCCTCAATCATTCCACACCTCAAACAGATATATCATGATCTATCTATCTATAGATCTATCTACAGTAGATGATCTAGTTCATCACCTGCCGTTGTGACAGTTTGTGAAGGATCCGTTCGCACAGTACAGATCCAACCCAGGAAACATGCGCTACCGTACCGTAGATCACGCGGATCTGTATTGAGTCCCACCCGGCAAACATGCGCTGAATAATACAAAACCGGGGATTGATTTGCTCCGAAGTGTCTTTGAATAGATCGCACAGCAGGACGGCAGTGGGAATCGACGATCTGTCCGAAATATGAGACACCTATCGAGCCGACTGCGTGTGAGCGCCCGAAAAAACAAAATGCATACCGCGGGACCGATCGCGTGACACTATGGCTGGACAACATTTCCTCTTCGAGGGTGTGTTCGGTACTGGTACGAGGGTATACACAGGCTCTGGGGTGCCCGGGGATACCAACAGGTCGTCTACAGATCATCCATCCCTACTTCATGGTCTACAGGTAGAACTTTAAGGGCAGATGATCTGTAAGATCTGTATGATCTGTATGATCTAGCTCATGTTACCGGGGGGGAAGCCGTAGAACCTGCAGGGTATATGACAACGTATTTTCTGGGTTGGATCTGTACTTCAACACGTCCTGCAAAAAAAAAAAACATACTGGTAGGAGTTAGGGTTGTAGGTGATCTAGATAGTCATTTATCTTTGCGGCGTGTGCGCATTGTTGTTTTGGTCATACTAGAGTAGGTAAAGGGTATCCCGATACTCGGGTAGTACCCTGGTCTCCCGATATTCGGGTATTCCGATACTCGGGTAGTATCCGCGTCTCCCGATACTCGGGTAGGTACCTGGGTATTCTTATACTCGGGTACTACCGAGTACCCCGATACTCGGGTAGTACCCGGGTCTCCCCGATACCCGGATATATACCCTGGTATCCCAATAGTATATACCCTGCTACAGTAAACACACCCGTTGTTGTTTGCTCTTCTCACCATCCGATCGATGACGATGTGTTGGCCGGCACGCTCCAGCACCGCTCTGTTCTCCACTTCCTCCTGAAACATCTTCGTTTTGAGGCGGCTGTAGTTAGCCTTGTCCCACTGCGTTTGGCAGAAACGTTCGTGTTGCCATGTAAAGGTTAGTGCGCAACATCACTTGAGAAATTTGAGAGTTGAGAAACGATCGGGGCTCTTCTCGGATCACGACCCGTCCCGCGGGTCAGGTCAGGAATTCTGAAATCTCACGGATCGGGTCGGGTCGGGTCTTCCGGGTCTAGTCAAGTCGGGTCGGGTCTCGTCGGGTGAGAAGGTGTTCAAAATCTCGCGGGTCGTGTCGGGTCACCCTTGCCCGACCCGACCCGACCCGACCTGACCCGCCAGGCTTGAGCCGACCCGTGAACGGTCCTGGAATACATGCCTCGATGGCTCGACTTTAGCCCGAACCCTAAGAAAAAAAGCCAAGAAACTGAAATTGCTACAAGTAATAGTGTAGGACACACCCTGCCTCACATAAGACTAAGAACTAGAGCCTGGCCAAAAAATAGCATATGCTTTTCTGTATACGTACTGGTATCTCGTACTGTAAGCCACTCTGTACCTTTATATAATGACCGTTTGTATAGTAAAATGTAATCCGAAAGAATCTTATCTTGAACGACAGAGTGGTATTATCGATTTAGATTCACGCCCAGGAGAAACACATTTTTTCAGTGAGCTGCCTCTCTCTCCCCATACAGCCAGTACGCCAATGTCCGCAGTGCCGAACGCCTAAGATAGTTAAAAAGCAGGAGAGACGGTCCAGGCTATATTTCTTATTTTGGAGGATTGGTGGGCTCTACACTATCTTCAGTGTAAAAACGACTCCCGAACTTCTTAATTTTTTCTGTAAACTCTCGGGTCGTCTTTTTTGCTGTTCGTGTCCGTATTGCTGTACGTAGGTGTCCTGAAACTGACTACAGGGTGGTCAGAGAGGTACAAAGCATGCTCGCTGCGCTAATGTGTTGATATCTGCTTTAAAAACATGGGAGTGCCAGGAGGTGGAGCGCAGAACACGTTCGAGACGATGTTATCGAAAATTTCGGTGCTTCGATGAATCGAAACTTTCGATGCGATAGCCAGCACTACTTGAAACGCAGGCGCCGCATGCGTCGTCAACGGATACACTGCCGGGCGCCGGATCCACCCACCACGTGCAGATAGATCTGACAGCAGCTGGGATGCAAAGAGAGACCTTCGGTGCCGGTATAATTTCGAAGCACAAAACATACCCGGCACCAACCAGTGTATATTCATTTGTACCTCTGATACTGCTGTACTTCGAAGTATTGCATATATATATGGCGGGATACAACCAGTAACTGCACCTGGCCGCGTCGGTGTACATACAATAACGCAGGTAAATGCTCTTGCTAGAACACAAACTACTGCCGCTGTATTGCGGGTGCTTCTGTCTACTTACTGAAGTATATCATATCGCACTATTAATAGTACCGAGCGCGAACACTCGAAATGTATCGCCCATACCAAACTCCTAACTGCAGTCACTATTTTGTAGTGCTGCGGGTGCATGGCACACAAACATGCGTGTGTGCTCTTCTTGGGGGCTTCAGACTTGGGAGTGGAAAATTGGCAGTAAAAAATGGCGAGCACGGCTACGGCCAGTGTTGCGTCATTGGAGGGTGTTATAAGGATTACCCGGGTTTCTTTTACAAAAACGCTTGGGGGTGCACACCTAAAAAAAACACATCTCCCTGGTTCCCCAGGTAATGAAACGAAGCGGGTAGGTCCAGGGTATACGACCGTATACGGTACCGACGCCTCAAAGATCCCGCCGTTCAGAGGCAGGGGGGATAGTGTTATAAGGATTACCCTACTGGCCTCGGTAATCGATCGATATTTTACCCTTATAGCTCAGTAGGTAACACCTTCACAAGGGATGATACGTACACATCGATGATGTCCCGAGTTATAATGGCTGGTGCAAGGAGTCGTACGGCACGACGTGTGAAGCATGATCCTACCTCCTGCCCGTACGCACTGCTATCAATAGGCGCTCACGCTGCTGCTATAAGTAGACGGTTGACAACGCCAAAGTTGTACCTGTGGTTTAAGAACTGCTGTCCCGTTTTGGGGACAAACCACTCAAATTCCAAGTAATTTGTCCCCAACTGCCCCCAAAACGGGGCTGCAGTCCTAAAAGAGCTCCAGTCTAATTTTGGGGGCAAACCACTCAAATTTCAAGTAGTATGCCCCTAAAACGGGACTGCGGTTCTAAAGGGGTTAACGCCGCTATGCCGGGGAGTCCCAAATGTGTCAACACCGTTCTTTCTATATCCGTCGACATCCAGCACAAACAGGGTGTCCGTGCCGATTCTCAATCCTAGAGTTTTACTCGTACAAGCTTTGCGGTCACAAAAAGCTCTACGGACTGGTACTGGCATGCGCCATGCGCACCACTGGTATTTCGTACCAGGCGCTTGCTTCGTTTTCTCTTCCATCGAGATGCATTTTGATTTTTTACAGCCTGTTTTGTGCCCACAGGCAGGATTCCAGGGAAGGGAAGCGATACTGCAGTATTCATAATAATGTGAGAACATCCCTTCATCGTCATCGTCATCATCATCATCATCATCATCATCATCATCATCGTCATCATCATCATCGTCACGTACAGGCAGCACCTGGTATCAGATCATACGGCGTACTACGTATATGCACACCACCTGTATGTAGCAGTGATACCTTTTTTTTACCAAAATGTTACCAAAATCCAGGATGACAAAGGCAGCACACATGCCTTTGGCAATGCAATACACGTGACACGTGTACCAACAGCCAGAACAACTGTGCGCATACACCGCATACCGGTATGCCGGTACCGCCTTTTACCTGCAGCGCACGTAAGCTCGTGGCATCCCTGGCGTGCTTCTTGGCGCCATTCTTCCCGCCAACGAGTACCAGTTCTTCCTCCGCGTGCTGTCGGCGACGATCGTCGATGTTCTTGCGCAGTCGTCGAGCGCGCCAGTGGTCTTGGTCGGCGGGGTCGGCGGATTCGGGCTTGCCGGCTCTCGTCGCCGCCCATCCCGATTCGTGGTCATGTTCGTCCATGTCGCGCGGTCGAGCGGAAGAGCCTCTCCTATTAATTAATAGCAAAAACGCATTTTGCATTACATCACTCGGAATACTACAGGGTGTAGAGGAGTAGCTCACGTGTTCTTCTGCGTCAAGTCGTGATACAACGGCCTCCTCCTCGTGCTGTATGCTTCACGAGCGCAGCCAAGGAGTACTAAATCAAGCTCGCACAACCACCACGACGGGGGAAGTTCGCCATTTATTTATCTGTCATGTGGGATCATACTTCGGAGTATTAACAATAGGATTTTTTTCGATTTTTCATGACGATGTTTCGTTCTTCATCATCATCACGAATGAATTTCCTCGCTGTTTTTCTCAAGAGGATCTTCTCGAAATCCCTTCGACGGTTTCACGAAAGCCTTCCAGGACATGTAAAACATTTGTTTCTTCGAGATGCAATCCACTACAACAGAGCAGTACACAACACACAACTTGTGAAGTGGAACCTGGAAGTGTGCTCTCAACCTTGACCTTGTAGTCTTGCTTGTGTGAGGGAGAGCGAGATGGCTGCCTCAAAAATGGGTGACACCCGTAGGGCTAAGTCTATCGCATCGCTGGATGGAAGCTCATCAGGAGGAGGGCCGCCGGGGCGACGATTACCGCCCGAGCGCGAGGGCTCTCTCGCCCGGTGAGTTATTTTGTTTCTCGTTTATTTTGTTGCTGTGTCGATATTCTCGGTTCCTGGCTTGCCTCTCCCTTCAGGTACAACCAAGCAGCAGTAGTACCTGTGTGCTGTGCCGTGCGTGTCGATTTGGCTTGATACGTCACAGGCGCCTCGTGTGACACTGCTTGAAGTCCAGCACCACTGCTGTCTACGTGGGGAGTTCAGGTAACAGCAGGTGGGCAGCAGGGCGGCCCGATACGGCAGCCTTCCGCTGGCCTGCTTCGTTCCTGCAAAAAATGCGAGTGTCTCGTCTCATATGATACATATGAACGGAACAGCAGCTTGAGCGCATCATCATCGCACACCTGACACCAGCTATGATGGTCCGAGAATATGACCACCTAGATGACCGATATAATCATGAGCGTTTCGCTAGAAACATGCGAGGCAGACGTTGAAGAGGAAGGCTCAACGCTGCACGGTGCACCAGTGCCCTAGGCTGACAGCAGCAGCGCTGCGCTGTGAGCTGCAAATCTACAAATCTCGCTGCGCTCCGTCCCGTACCCCAGAACTTCTGTTCCTAAAAAAACTACATAAAACACAACGAAAATATTATTTTTATATAAAACGACTTGAAAATACTCGTACACAGATACAGCAGTGGGCTCTTCGGGAATGCGAAACATGGAAACACTAAACACAGACGCAAGCACGGAGCAAGGAGGCAGACTTCCGCCCACGTACGGCTCCACTGGTGTTGCACACAAACAAACTGAAACTGCCACCACCACCACCACTACCGCCACCACGCACACATGGGGTATGCGGGGGTTCTTTGGGTATCCGACGATGACTTCAGTTTTTGCGAAACGAAATGGATTTCGATTCGGATTGCGATTCAAACAACCAAAAGACACACACCGGGAACTACTCCCTCATCAGCAGCTGTTGTTGTTGTTGTAGTTCTCATATTAACTCACAATACAATGCAGTCCGTGGTCGCAGGCAGGACAGGCTCCAATAACTCTGGAGTGGAAGAAATACCTCGGTAGTAAAACAGAGGCAAACACAACAAACAAGCATACGCACTCCACCACAGTATACCAGCCAGGTCCACACAACAGCAGTATAACGAACGAACCACCACCAGCACCAACACCACCACCACAGCAGCAACAGAACAGCAGCAACAGCAGCAGCAGCAGCAGCAGCAGCAGCAGTGGTTTCAATGCATCAAGCAGCAGCACCTGTTGCAGCAGCAGCAGCAGCAGCTAATGGATAGATACTCTCACTGCTTGCTGCAGTTGAACGCCGTCCCGAAGATACAGCAGGATTAATAGTACCTGGTAGATTCTTTCGCGCCGGTACGTACGACTCCTATCTAATTACTCGTCGTACGTATTATGATACCAGGGTATCTATAACTACAGCCAGTACCAGAGGTAGTCAAACGGGCGCAGGCGGGCACGTCGTCGGGCTGCGGGCTGCTGGCTGCTGGCTTCGGGCTGCTGGTGGGCCGAAGGGGTCTACGAAATGACCGCCCGTCACTGCCAACTAAAACGAGCACCGGTCACGCACGGCCGTTGTATATTTCCATAATAATAATAGACCTGGTATCTGGTACCTGGTATATATATACCAGGTATGTAACACGACCGACGTGTGTCACGATCCATCCACACTTACACACCTGGTAGTTGTCGTTGCTGTTGTTAGGATACTTCGAAGTATATTAACTCACCGCCACAACAATGCAGTCCGTGGTGGTCACGGCACATAAAAAAACAAGTACTCCGGAGTATTAATATTAATATTAATAGTGCACTTGTGTACTACTGCTACAGATTATTAGTATCATATGCTGCGCCTATATACCAGTCCGTCCGAGTATACCACCACCACGACGCAAGGACCGTTATGATACCGTTTGGATATTCAAGTTAACCCTTTTGTCAATAGTGCTGCAGTCCCGTTTGGGGGACAAACTACTTACAATTTGGGTGGTTTGTCCCCACAAATGGGACTGCAGTACTAAAAGGGTTATCTAAACAAAACGATCCTCTTTTGCATTTCCATGCGAACGTGGGACTGCTGTTCGCTCGTTCACAACCCCGTTTGGATATTCATGTTTTTTAACCCTTTTAGAACCGCAGTCTCGTTTTGGGGGCAAACCAGTCAAATTCTAACTAATTTGTCCCCAGAACGGGACTGCGGTCCTAAAAGGGTTAACAACCCGTTTTAGGTGCGGCACTGCTGTAAATGTAAATGTACCTAAATTTTAGCCTAATTTAAAATGTGCAGTCCCCACCATAAATCGGAGTGCAGTCCTGGAAAGGATTGAAAAAACGGTCCTTTTTACTCGTTTTACATTTCCACGCGGATATGGTTGTAGTCAAAGATGTCCGGGGACAAGTCGAGCCACGCAAATTTTGCGCTGTCAAGGCGAAGGGTGTATGCAGGGCCGAGTATTACACACTAAAAAAACTGCAGCAGTAGTAGTTTGGTGTCAGTCAAGGCATGTCAAGGCAAAGTTGCTGTCTGTCTGTCAAGGGGTGTAGGGCCGAGTGTTGAGGACTGAAACCTAGTCGTTTGGTGTCAGTCAAGGCAATGTCAAAGCAAAGTTGCGGTCTGTCTGTCATGGAAGGGTTGAAAGTGCTGTCTCCTCGTAGCACTGAAGTATACCTGGTATGCTGCAAAGTCACACCTGACTCAGCACACCGTTCTCCGCGTCATGATATCAACCCTTTTAGTACTGCGGTCCCGTTTTGGGAACAAAACCAGTCAAATTGCAAGTAGTTTGTCCCCAAAACGGGACTGCGGTCCTGAAAGGGTTAAAGTTCGTAGGTAGATCTTTCAAGGCAATAAATATCTACTGCTGTACTGCATACCAGGTATATCATGGTCCTGATCTTGTATGAGCCACGATATGTGGCCGGGTTGGACCCGCATAGTACTCTTCTATATTATAGTTGAGAGGATATACCCGTGGCCATGTTGGTTCAGTTTGCCCATTGGTTTTAGCTCGTGAGCGCTCTCTTCGTCTCGTGTATTTTGAGGCAGCCGAATTTTTGTTTTTTTTCGTTTTTCGGATCTTCCTAGGGCTCCAGCACCTTTTTTTGTGTGACCACGGACTCCTTCGTCAGAGAGTTAATGTGAGAACAACAACTAAAAACAACAACCGTAATATCCTTCGTCAACGCCCACCGGTCAACAAAGATGTCAGAGAAGACAGCATTTCTACCCCTTGATCAGACAGGCAGCATCTTCGCCTTGGCACGCCGTGTCTGACTGAATGACTGACTCCAAAATACTATTAATGCCAGGTAGATTTTAGTGTGGAACATTCGGCACTACACCCTTAACAACGCACGTTTTGCCTTGGTTGACATGTGTGCTGACATCTTTGCTAGTCAACGGCCAAATGAGTAAAGCAAGCAACCAATGAGCAAGTAGTACGCCCGCCTGGGGCGAGTGTTTTTTTTTTTTTTTTTTTTTTCCCATAAAACGTTGTTTCCGGCTTGGAGAATAGAACAGAGGTACGCACGACATACGAATATAGGGGGGATTTCGTCATGTGGGAAGAAAAAAAGCACCGCGAAGAGAAAACGCGCCGGGAGTTCCTTGAATAAAGAACATAATGTTTTTGTCGACGCACCCGCCACAACACGGACTCGTGTGTATGGCTCGCTTCCCCGCCACCACCGATTTTATCGGGAGAGCTCATCACTTGTCCGAGATATTGGTATGATTGGCTTAGGGTTAGGGATGGGGTTGCTCTCATTGGCTTAGGGTGGCTTAGGGTCAGGGTTTGGGTTTGGGATTAGGGTCAGGGTTGGGGTTGGTCTGATTGGCTTAGGGTCAGGGGCAAGGTTGCTCTGATTGGCTCACGGTAGGTGGGGTTAGGGTTAGTTACTGTTGATATTGGTGTCCTTCACAGTGTATGCCGACCATTCCCTCGAATACGTGGTAAATAATCAACCCTCCATTTTTTAGCGGGTGGAGTCGGAGTCCATGGAGCGGACGTACACTTTTTTTCTTCTTTTTTTTTGCGCCCCGGAGGGCGAGAGGAAACAAAACCCTGTCCGCACCTATTGCTCAAGTTTTCGTGCACCGGTTCGAACCCGGTTCGTTTCTTCCACCTTAGTCGGGCCTGTCTCTGACCGTCATCAAAGGGGGCGTACAATAATATGAGGCAACGAGCAACAAGCAACGGCAACGGATGCGCGCTGCTCATTGCATACAACAAGTCGCAGTGGGGGCGGAATGGAACACCGCGGGTACACATTTGTTTTTCGGATCTTCCTAGGGCTCCAGCACCTTGGTGTGACCACGGACTCCTTCGTCAGAGAGTTAATGTAAGAACAACAACAACAACGACAAAAACAACAACAACAACAACAACAACAACAACAACAACAACAACAACAACAACAACAACAACAACAACACTATACACATGTTTTGTCCCCGGACTGGCATTTTTTTTTTCGTGCTGTCGCCCGGGTGAGGGCCGATTTATTTTTATCGTAAAGATGTCTCCGGGGATGGCAAAGAGGTAGTCATGGGGGGGCTACGTCAAAAAATAAATAAAAAAACACTCCTCGGGCGTAAGACAACGCCTTTACCGCTTTTTCGGCGGTTTGGGGGGGGGGGGGGGGGGACAACAGAACAGCGAGGGCGTTGACAGAAAATGTTACGATAAGTTGCATGATCTACTTCTCTGCAGCGCATGTTGCCTGCGTTGGATCCGTACGATGCAGATCCTGTGAAGGAACTCTCGTGATGGCAGGTGTGGAGCTAGATCATGATCTATCTGTAGATGATCTATCTGTAGATGATTTATCTGCAGATCACCTATGTGTCCGAGGTGTGGTACGTATCAACAGTTTTTGACGGTCCGTCACGAAAACCATCCCGGCCGACGTCACCCATGCTAAAACCTTGTACTGTAGTTTCGGGTAAAAAGTCGTCCGACATGGCAGACTTTTCGAAAATCGCACACAAGGGACAGACAGAGAGATGACCGATCCCCACTTGATGATCTAGATCTTTGAGAGCAGATAGAGTACTGATCTGTACCAAGTATGATATGTACTATCTACGTAGCTCTTATAGCGGGGTGGGATCGGTATCATCTGCATGATCTATCCATACGATGGCACATGCCTCCTGGGTTGGGTCGATGGATTGATGATTTAGATAGGGCTGGGCACTGAGAGACTCAAGTCAGTACGAGCGATTGTGCTGTCGTCAAAATCAGTAAGTGTACTGGTTCTTGGTTGGGCAGCAGTATACTACTGTGTCTCCTCTCTCCTCTCCCCGAAACCCATTTGGTGGGTTCCCGCACCGTATGAATTCGTGTTTCTTGAGGCGTACGTACGTGAAGATAAACTCTGACGAATATACTGGCCAGATCAATCAGTAGATTACTATTACGGGGGACCACAGTGAATAGGGCCAAGCAGTTCCAGTAAAAATAGGGATATACCAGGTACATAGTTTTTTTGTGTGTACCGTAGGTCCTATTTACTATGGTCCCCCGTAACACTGGCAACTGCCAGATTACTGCTGGCCACTGCCAGCAGTGAGCTATCACCAGTAGATATCATGCTGTGCCAGTGCCCAGCCCTAGATTTCGATCGTGATCTGTCCAAATTTGTGCGGAAAATTCCCGACGTTGCCTGAAGGATGCGAGTCATCGCACCCCCCGGTAGACCGATTTCCAGAGCTCGATTGCTCCCCAACCAAGGGGCTTCGAAAACCGACCAACCTGTCTACGTAAAGCTCTCTACGAGATATGTACAAAACCAACCTTCTTTTGGATTTTGGCACCGATCGTGGGGCAATCGAGCTTTCAAAATCGGTCTGCGTAGGGGGGGGGTGGGGGGTGGTGCTGCGAGGACTCGCATCCTTGTATGTACGGTACCACACTGTCCTTAAATATAAGGAGCTTTTGTACACTAATATTCGGACAGAAATGTGTTTTTATTTAGGGGCAGAGTGGTATTTGACGTGTTTTGGCGGTCGTTGTTTGTTGGTGTTTGCTTGCCACCTCAGCTCGTGACAACTATTTTTTTTTATTTATTTTTTTGCTCATCCCATTCATTATCTTCGCACATCTTCTTCTCTCTCTCCTTCCCACTCAGAAACTCAGATCCGGGGCCACATAGCAGTCTCTTCTCCCCCTTCCCGCTACGGTACGTGCCTTCATTTTTATCGCGAGAAGATTTCAGCCTTTTCTTCCCTCGTCGACTCGCATCGAATTGTGCCTACCCACGCTGCAAGGCGCTCTCAACAATTGAATCCTTTTTTATTTTATTTTTGCAAATGAAGTCAAAGTCCGACCCACCTGGGGCTCGAACCCAGGACTCAAACACAAGTAGAATTCGAGGTCAACCGCTTGAACCACCGGGGCGACCGGGTTTATGCACTCCAGTCGTCCGTGGTGTCAGGACAGGCAGGCAGGCAGAGGCTCCAACAACTCCGGAGCGGAGGATTGCCTCATATGAAGGGACAGGCAAAAACACAGAACGTGTTGCTCATACGGATCCCGTACGTATAATAGCTGAAACCAATCGTATATATCTGCGTACTTACATATGTCAGACGTCGTGTACTGCTGCTGTCAGTGCCGGGTGCCAGGCACCCACCACTCTGCCCGGAATTGTGAGAACCGTTTGGTTTTTCATTTCATTCACACCTCTCATCCTCTCATGTTGATAGCCTAAATTGTTACGTACTACATACCTGGTACAGTATTAATATTAATAGTACGTTTCCATCCCAATCTGTCCGGAAATGGAAGGATCGTTTGGATATATTCTAATTGATATCCAAACGGTCACTACGTTTCCGCACAGAGTGGTATTTCGTAAATGATGTACGACGAACGGTCGGTGTCGTCGGTCGTCGGTCGGTCGCGAAGATATCGGTTAACCCCTTTAGAACCGCAGTCCCGTTTTGGGGACAAACCAGTCAAATTTCAAGTAGTTTGTCCCCAAAACGGGACTACGGTTCTAAAGGGGTTAATGGCTTTTTTGATACCTGGGATAGCGGTCACCTACGTAGCTTTGTGACCACAGAACTTGTATCTCTTCTAGGATTGAAGAATCGGCACGGACACTGGTTGTGCTGGATGTCGACGGGTAGAAAGAACGGTTTAATGTGAAGAACGCACACACACACACACGTGTAGCCGGTGTGCGGTAACACATGTCAGCGGTAGGTAACTTATATTTTCAAGTAACCTTTTGTGTACCATATCCCCAGGTAAATGACGCCTACACATGAATATTGGAAACCCTCTGAATTTTTCAAATTCACAGCATTAGCATTGAACGAACGCAGCACACTGACTGCAGAGAGCGGAGGGAGCACGGGGCAACGTTGACGTTACTTCGCCATATTGCGAGGCGCGCAAAAGGCGACCATAGCGAATTTGTTTTTCTGTGGCGCAATGATACAATCACTGCGTCTTATCACCACCCAGCTGTACACCATACAATACCTGGTGCCTGGTATTTGGGTATGTATACATATGTACCAGGTATACCAGCTGCCAAATACAACAAACTCTCGTCGTGTACTTCGACCATACTGTAGCACCAACTTGTAGACTGCTGTACAGTCATGTGCCAATGCAAAAGTACCGGTACTCAACAATAAAAACGATAGTCGTACGTAAGACAACAAAAAAATGGAGCCAATTTTTCGTGTGAGAAGGCGTTCCCCCCCGGGGATGTTTTAAAATATCACGTTTTTGAGGTAACTTGGCTTTTTTTTTTATTTCAGGCGTTTATCGGTAGGTAATGCTCAACCACACTATAACTACAGTAGTATAGCATATTTCGGTTGACAGCTCTCTTACCCCTTGACGGACAGCCGCCGAGTAAAGCCGTCAAGGACAGCCGTCAAGGAACCCTCCATACCAACACGAGTATAAATCAGTCTAGAGAGACCTTGACCGGGCAAACCTTGGCCGTCAACCGACATCTTCCAGTACTTTTCGTCGGGTCGTCGGAGGTGGGACGCGAAAGCGCAGAAGATGCCGTAATCCTCATGGCGGTCCGGAATTTTCTCGTATTTTTCTTTGTTTTTCAGCAGTTGCACTACGTACGTACGTACGTACGTATCGTCGTATTCTTCGAAACCGAGGGTGCTGTCATTTCCATCACACCATGACATCAGTATATATTTTTTACTGCTCTTGGTCCTGTGCCAACAAGTACCAGGTATTATACTACCGCGTCATGCATGAGCTCTGCTGCTGCTGCTGCTGCTGCTACTGCTGCTGCTGTGAAAAGATGTCAGGAGACAGCGCTTTCACCCCATGGGCAGACAGCAACTTCTGCCTTGACATGCCTTGACATGCCTCGATTGACTCGAAACCACTTGGTTCTAGTGTCGAGCACTCGGTCCTGCATCCTTGACGGCGCACGATTTGCCTCGCTTGACATATCTCCTGCTCCTGACACATTTTGCTGCTGTGTGGGTTTGTTCCGAAAAGGCGGTATATACGCCGTACAATTCGTGCGTGCAGCCAGCCGACAGCTGTCCAAGAATAATAATGTGCGGCGGACGAAAAGCTCTTGATGGATCATGACCCGGCCCGCGGATCGTGTCGTGATCAAACAAGTCTTTAAAAAATATGACGGGTCGGGTCGGGTCTTTTAGGACCGAAGTCCCACGGTTTTGGGGACAAACTATTAATACTTGAGAATTTGAGTGGTTTGTGCCCAAAATAGGACCGCAGTTCCAAAAGGGTTTCCGGTTAAAAGAAGAACTAGAGTCGGGCCAGGTCACCGACCGTGGGGAGGTGTTAAAAACACATGGGACGGGCCTGGTCACCGACCCGGCCCGACCCACGAGGTTTCTGACCTGACCCATGAACAGCCTTTTTTTTAACCTCTTTAGGACTGCACTCGCGTCTTTAGGGACATTTTGGGGAGAAATCACTTGGAATTAGACTTACAGGTGGTGTATTTTTTTCTGCACAGACAACAGCAGTCAGTGCAGTGCAGTGCTTGAAGGGGTATACATACAAAACACGCAAACGACGGAACACCGGAAAATGGTTGAACGCTCTGGTTTGTCCCGGATGCTGCGGTGTCCGGGCGGAATTAAAGAATTTTGACGTTATCACATTATGAGTATTTAATCTCCTGCCGGTCGGTAGGTATGTACGCCGTACCTTGCTTGGTATGATGAAAAGGATGTGGGCAGGCAGACAACGCCCACCACAGCAGTCACTCGCATTGAGCACGTACATCTTGGGGGCTGTTCTTTTTGGCACAAATGAGCTACTTAATGTGAGATGAACTACAACAACGACGACAACAAGAACATCTTTCGTACCTTGTCGATGTGTGCCAAGCTGTGGTATGGTCTAGGTATTATTTAATATTTTGATTTATACCACAGGTAGCTTTTTTTTTAGGGTCTAAAAAACCAAGCAGCGGGTAGGTGTGCAAGCAACACCTACCTGTAGAATAAGTCTAGGCGCTCGGTTCAGCGGCAGTAAGTGGCCGGCACTCGGTACAGCAGTAGCAGCATCTGCTGTGCGAAAAGCTGAATGAGTGAAGCCTACCGGTATATATATATAAAGAGCCGGGGGGTCATCGAGTATCACAACGATTGCTCCGTGCGCGCAGGCAGGCAGCAGCGTCTGCTCTGTAACTGTTCTCTTAGGTTGCCATTAATAAGACCCTCGCCCCAGTCGTACCAGCGTACGTGCGTGAGCGTGCGTGCGTGCGTGCGTAACAGGAGGAATTGGAACGCCGGTCCGTGGGCCATGGGCGTAGGAACTGGTCTAGTTAACAATTTTGCGCCCCGCCGCCGTCGCCAGACTGTTACTTGCAAGCTGCAAGGTAACCTGCAATTGCAAGTGCAGAGGTAATTTTCTAACTTGCACTTCTTTGTATATAATACAGCGAGTAGGACATGCATATACCAGGCATGTATGTATATAATCGTTCTGTTAGTTGTCCCTTTTAACCGCGGTCCCGTTTTGGGCACAAACCACTTAGAATTCGACTGGATTGTCCCCAAGTCGGGACTGCAGTTCTAAAGGGGTTAATGCTCACTGCTGTACAGAAACTCAATATTTTTACGGGGGGCTATAGTAAATAGGACCTACGGTAGATACAAAAAACTATATATTTTCCTATTTTTGCCAGGAATATTTGGTCGTATTTACTATCGTCCCCCGTAATAGTGTAGGAAGTTGACTCTAATTTCAAGTGTTTTTTTTCCCCTCACAATGGGACTGCAGTGCTAAACGGGCTAGGGAAGTCTCTGACCTGTTCATACCCCGTCACGAGGTGATGATTACTCCCCGTAGCCTGTATATATGTACGAGTACCATGCCGGTCTACTAAAGCCTGTCTATACGTACTGCTGTAGTATAGCACCCGCGATCGAAGTATGACGTGCAGCAGCTCTTGCAAAGACGCGCCGACAGAAGTTTACGCAGCTTCCAAAAACAGCAGTACGTACATGGCTCTGGGAGCTGACTCGAGTATCGACCAGTTTTGAGTCGATCTCGAACTCACAGCTGACAGACCAGACCCACCCCAGCTCGTCTTTCTTTCTTTCTGCCTGCGCAGCAAGCAGGCAGGCATGCACGAATATTTTTTTTGTTTGTGCCCGCACGCACGGTTGGTGGTGTCCTCCCATCTTGGAGCCTGTTTCCAAGCACAGCGGCCCATAACCTACTGTAACACCCGGCATATTCTTCCACCAAGGCATACCAACCAAGCAGGCCTCTCGTTAGGGTTATGTATTGTTTGTTTATCACACCAGGGTCAATCTTAACGAGGAGTGCTTTTCAGTTTTTTTCAGTATTTTCCCGAAATTTCGGTGTTTTCCAATAGGAAAAAACCCGACAAATACCGAATTTCGTGAAAATACTGAAATAAACCTAAAAAACAGCCCTGGTTAACCCCTTTAGTACTCGAGTCCCGTTTCGGGGACAAGCCAGTCAAATTCCAAGTAGTTTGTCCCCAAAACGGGACTGCGGTTCTAAAAGGTTCAAGATCGCGACCCTTACCAGGTACCAGGTATTTATTAACCCTTTTCAGTAGTCCAGCCCCGTTTTGGGGACAAACTACTCAGGTATTGGCTGGTTTGTCCCCAAAACGGGACTGCAGTCCCAAAGGGGTTAATAGTAGGGTTCGAGATCGGGGTGATGATGCATGGCCGCCGTGTGCCCATAAGCCGAAGGAAAACAGGTTACACGACGTCTTTGCTTTTAGTCAGTGTATTAAGTAGCGTTTGGATATGGTATCGATAATTGAGACAGTACACCCGATATACTTCGAAGTATAGATTTATCGAAATATCGGAGTTTCGATAAATCGTGTATATCATATGTCGAACGTGCCTTTGCCCTTTCTTTCATCCATCCCCTCTCTTGACACATTGTACCTCTGTGTTTTTTATGCAGATACTGAACGATAGCCTCAATTCTCGATATTTTTATTACGGGGGACCGTAGTTAATAGGACCTATGGTATACATAAATACCTATATATTTTAACCATTTTTACTATTACGGGGGACCATAGTTAATAGGACCAAATATTGTCAGTAAAAATGGTTAAACATATAGGTTTTTATGTATACCATAGGTCCTATTAACTATGGTCCCCCGTAATAACAATATTTGGTCCTATTATTTTTAACCATTTTTACTAACAATATTTTGTCCTATTATTACGGGGGACCATAGTTAATAGGACCTATGGTATACATAAAAACCTATATATTTCACCATTTTTACTAACAATATTTGGTCCTATTAACTATGGTCCCCCGTAATAGCTGTGGTCCCCCGTAATAGAGATCGTATCGAGTACGCGCACGTATCTGGTACTATGGTTTGTGTGCTTCTCGGCATCGTATGATGAATGATGTCGGACTCGATTCTCGTTTCAATGTCCGACATCAAATTGTCGGAATAATCGAATAAAATCGGACGTGTCAGTATTCCGTTCTAGCCCCTTAGCTTAGCCTTCCGTTCTGACCCCTTTTAGAACTGCTGTGAACCGAAAACCTAAATGTTGCTGTATTTTCAAGTGTTTTTGTTCCCATGACTGGCGTGCGGTTCTGAACAGTGAAGGGGGTAGGTAGCGTAACATACATGGGACGTATGTGTGTGTGTTCCTCTCATCGAACCGTTCTTTTTTACCGGTCGACATCCAGCACGCACACCCGATGTCCGTGCCGATTCTTCAATCCTATGTAACACAGAGAGAGAGAGAGAGAGAGAGAGAGAGAGAGAGAGAGAGAGAGAGAGAGAGAGAGAGAGAGATACAAGCTCCGTAGTTCCAAAACGACGACAATAGAGATAATACTGCTTGCTGCACCAGGTATAAACATTACTGCTGCCTGTATTACATTGTGATGCAGAAAAGGAGAGCAGATCGACGCAAATATATGCCATGTCATCGTACTGGATACGAAAAGGCACAACAAGCGCACTCCAACAGCATAGACACACGTCTGCCATGTGTCATTGACCAGTCGCCAACTACTGCTGTCAGTCGCTTACGCTTTCTTCTCT
Source organism: Nereocystis luetkeana (assembly GCA_031213475.1). Taxonomy (NCBI): domain Eukaryota; class Phaeophyceae; order Laminariales; family Laminariaceae; genus Nereocystis; species Nereocystis luetkeana. Next base: position 6,878,434 of record JARUPZ010000020.1, read on the forward strand.
GTCAATCGTCCCGGACAAGCTCCAGCTGGCCAATTGCTGTGCGCGATGCGCGATGAAGGCCACTTATTATATCATCACCATGTACCACGCCATTGACTTTTTTTTCCGGAGTATTTTTAGTTTCCTCCTCCGGCCGCGGATCGCTTCTCGCGCTCTCAGCTTCGGAGCATGCAGGGGGCTCCCGTGTACATCACGTCGCGAGTGTGAGCCCCGGCTGGGCTCCGTGGCCCGTGTGCTTTGGGTGTTCAGAGTCGCGAAAGCTGGCAACTGATCACGGGGAGATCTTCCGCCCTGCTAGAGCCAAGCAGGTCCATGGAAACCCCGAGCTTTGATATTTTTCCATTTTTCCTTTTTTCCCCCCCACTTTTTCAACGTCTGCTGCTTGGTGCTGTTTCCCAGTTGTATACCGCAGCACGCAGCGCAGCCCTCAAAGGCTAGGCAGCCACGGTACAACAGCCGCACTTCAAGCCTTTTGCTTTTGTGACAGCCACGAACGGTGCTGCTGCGTGTGTGTCTGTGTGCTTGCGTGCGTGCGTGTATCCTACAGCAGTGGTGTTGACATTACTATTAATAGTAGGAACCGAGAGGTCGGGTGCAATTTCAGCTATCTTTTTTCTACAGGAAATCAGGACTCACCGTACTTTCTTTCTTTCACTATTAACCCTTTTAGAGCCGCAGTCCCGTTTTGGGGACAAACCACTCAAACTTCAAGTAGTTTGTCCCCAAAACGGGACTGCGGTTCTAAAGGGGTTAATTATCGTCTTTGGTCCCGACCACTTACCCCAGCATTAGCGGTGCATGTACGTACAAGTATAAACCAACCGGTGTAAAAGCGCTGATCATGTTACAGCGACCAGCGACCTTGGGTCAGAGGAGCCCCCCCCCTGTCAAACCATAAACCTTTCGGCCTGAGAGTGGTATTATACGACGTGCGAGTACTCCTCTCAGTACCTCACTGCACCGAAACGTCTGTTTGACTCTAATCTAATTCCAAGCAATTTCCCCGCAATTGTCCTCAACAGGAGATTTCCGTCCTAAAAGGAGTGAAATGTTACATCCTACCTGGTATGTAGCTGGCCCCTCCTGACTTGCTGCCCTCTAAGCCTAACCCCTGTTATGTATAGCCCTACCCGGGAATTTGCTCGGAATGTTCTAGGATGTCATAAGGAGGTACGTATATATTAAAAGTAGTAGTGTGGACTGTCAGCCATTTTGTCTCGTAGGCTGGGCTGAGCCGTAAACCTTTTTCAGGAGGCGTCAACTGATCCAGCATGAAGTTATTACTAATAGTGATGGTACTTGTAGGGATGGGACTTACTTACTGTTTTTTGTGACCCGGGGAATTACGCATAACTGATTCCATTATTTACGGACCATACATAGTAAATAGGACCAAATCTTGTGTGGTAAAAATAGCGAAATATATAGGTTTTTGTGTGTAGCGTAGGGTCCTATTTAATGTGGTCCCCCGTAATGGTAGTACTGCAACGAGGCGCGTTTTTTCACCGATAACCCATATGATTGGCATTTATCGAAAGGAACAAGGTATACACATCAACATGCAAACTCAACCCTTCCGGTACTGCAGTCCCGTTTTGGGTACAAACCACTCAGATGCCAAGTATTTTTCCCCCCAAACGGGACTGCAGTACTAAAAGGGTCAATCGGAGAACAAACACCTACCTACCTACCTACCTACTCCGACGAGCCACAAGATCAACATCAAGGATTAACCCCTTTAGGAGCGCAGTCCCGTTTTGGGGACAAGCTACTTGAAATTTGACTGGTTTGCCCCCAAAACGGGACTGCGGTTCTAAAAGGGTTAACAAGGAACGAAAGGCGAAACTTCTCGGGAGGGAAATATGACAACACGAGCAGCAACAAATCACGAACCACACACACGCGGAATAAACAACAGCAGCAAGCACGTACGTACGTACTGCTGTACATATGTTGATGAGATACAAATCAAGGCACGTACATACGCGTGCCCTAGTCGGGAGAGGGGGCGGGGGGGGGGGGGGGCGCCCACTATGTGAACCCGTTTTCAGTTACAAGTGGGAGGGAACTGGAAAGTATATAGAGCGAGCGTTATAAATCGGATGGTCTCTTTTTTTTCTTTCTCCATCCCATTTATTTTCCTCGCCTTGCTCTCCCGCTGCCTCCATGTAATGACTCCTATCCGGGGTGGCTCGAGTAGCGGGCGCTCCCCCCTCCTTCCCACTATTGTACATGCCTTTTTTATGTCATCGCGGAAAAGTTTTTCTGGTTACGTACCGTGTTTTCTTCCGTACAGCAGTAGCAGCAGTATTGCGGGGGACCATAGTTAATAGGACCTATGGTATACATAAAAACCTACCAGGTATATATTTAACCATTTTTACGAACACTATTTGGTCCTGTTAACTATGGTCCCCCGTAAAAACTGTACACAAAACAGAGTAGTACCGCACGTACCAGGTAGAACTTAGTACCACTTCCTATTATAGCATGACGGTCGAAAGTATGGGTTGACATGCAGTGCATGCAGTGCACCAATTTATCCAGGAATATTAGGAACGTTTTTGTATTGGTATTAATGTGGCGTCGGTCCTCGTGTGTCAGGGACATCTTGGTACGAGGCGAAAGGGACTATTACGGGGGACCATAATTGATAGCACCGAATATTTTATTCAAAATGGTTAAATATATAGGTTTTTTATGTATACCATAGGTCCTACCAGGTATTAACTATGGTCCCCCGTAATGTTATTATCGATAACCGTTTTAGGGCGGCAGTCCCGTTTTGAGGACAAACTACTTGGAATTTGATTGGTTTGTCCCCAAAACGGGACCGCAGTTTTTTTGCCCTAAAAGGGTTGACGCTATGACGGGGGGACCATAGTGGAAGAGGACCAAATTTTGTTAGTAGAAATAGGTAAGTATGTACCTGGTAGGTTTTTGTATACCCCGTAGGTCCTATTTACTATGGTCCCCCGTAATAGTCTGCGAAAAAAAGGTTGGGTTGGGTTTCTTGCAGTACGTTTCCTCCTACAGTAGTATTAAGACCAACTATTACGCGGGGCCATAGTTATTAGGACCTATGGTATGCACAAAAACCTGTATGTTTACCTACTTTTACTATTAATATTAATAACGGTTTCTGGTCCTAGTTACTATGGTCCCCCGTAGTATTAATAATACCCAACCCACGGAAAATGAAATGCTGTGGGAAAGATGTACTTAGCCCTTGCAGGACCGCAGTCCCGTTTTGGGGACAAACCACTCAAATTTAAAGTAGTTTATCCCCAAAACGGGACTGCGGTACTATTAATAGAAGGGGTTAATATCAATTATCGATAGTGCGAGAAATCCCCAACCCGCGAAAAATGAGTTGCCGTGGGAGAAAAAGTGACCAAAAGTGACGAGCTTTTTTACCCCAAGCATTCTTGGGTCTGGTGGGTCATTCTGTGGGTTGATTCTGCAGACGTATAATAGCAACTTGTGATTGGCTCGTCGTAGGTCGTACGAAGCGCCTTCGGATTCGCTTTTGTGATCGAGAGCGGCTTTTCGTGTTTGTCGGGTTTTTTTTTTTTTTTCATAAACCAACCAAGTTGGAGTGTCGCGAGCGTTCTACATTGGTTGAACGGGTCCTGATTGGCACGACCTTTTTTCTCGCACAAGTGGAAAGCGATATGCAATACACAACATGCACTGCTGCTGTACCAGTGTCACCATTTTGCCATCACACGAGGAGTCACGATCACTAACTACCAAAAAACGAAAATTACCGAGAAACTACGGAGAACAATCAACAATCAACAATCAATCAATCGATCACGAACCACGAAAACATGGCGGTCGGATTACGAGTGGTTTCGATGTTTCGATGAAGTAAATTCTGGGAATACTCCCGAGATGAAACAAAAAAAAGTTGGGGAGAATGATTAAAATGATAAGCACGACTGCTGGGTTGTACCTGGTACGTATGATATACACACACGTGTGGGCGACAATGAAATAACGACTACGGGGATATTTCGGAACCATCCCCGGAAAGATGAACTTTTCTAGGGCTGCAGCTCCGTTCTGGGGACCAACCATTCAAATTCCAAGTACTCGTACAGTATTTTTTTCCCCCAAACGGTACTGCTGTCCTAAAAGGGGAAAGATACGTACCGGTAGTTTTTTTTCGCTCCCACGTCCAATGAGTGACCACACCATATTGAAAAATCGATTCATTCGACGCTGTCGTCCATGTGCAACAAAGTCCGCCTCACAAGCGGTTCTCGGCAGGATGCAGCTCACTCACCCTTGGTTCGGCTCGCCCAACACCTCAATGAGCTTCGCGCTTGGTGCGTGCAACCAATGTCTGCCTCTGGTCGGTGAAAAGCGGTTCTCGGTAGGATGCAGCTCACTCACCCTTGGTTCGACTCGCCTACCACCTCAATGAGCTTCGCGCTTGGTGCATGCAATCAATGTCTGCCTCTGGTCGGTGAAACCCCAACGTGTTCCGTCCCGACATTGAAGGGATGCGAGGGTCTATGGTCATACGACTACGGCCATGCATGATAATGAGTACACCGCACCCCTCTCGATGCTGCCTCCCCCCCTTCACATTTTGTTTTCGCCCCCTCCCCCCCCCCACCCCGATATTGCCCCCCCCCCCCGCCCCCTATTTGTTTTACGCCCCCTAACCCCCCCCCGCCTTCCGATGCTATCATCCCCCCCCGCCCACCCCCTCCCAAACCCGCTCTCCTCCGGTGTGTGTGTGACGTGTGTGTGACGTGTGCCTTGTCTCTTTCTGCCGCAAAAGGAGCAACTCGCGAGCACAAAGATTTGCGGAAAAAAGTCCAACACTGAAACAGCGGGGCACGATGGTCAAGTTCATGTTCGTGGGGGATAGCGAGTGCGGCAAGACGTCGATAGTGTCTAGGTGAGGAGGAGTGGCAGGGAGAATGGCGTGTGTGTACTGCTGCTGCTGCTGCTGCTGCGCTTCTAGACGGGGGGTATCGTTGTGTTGGTGTTTTTTTGTCGTTTCGGCGAATCTGTGGAGTCGTGGAAGGCGTGTGGAGAGAGAGGAAGAGTTTTCGGTTTCTCTGCTGTCGTCACAGTTTGAAGACCCCAGCCCAGCTCAGCCCAGCCCAAACCAAACCGAACCAACCCAATCCAGCCGAAAACAACCCGATCCGATCCGACCCAGCACAGCCCAGCCCTACCCAACCCAGCCCAGCCCTACCCAACCCAGCCCAGCCCAGCCCAGCCCAGCCCAGCCCAGCCCAACCCAACCCAACCCAACCCAACCCAACCCAACCCAACCCAACCCAACCCAACCCAACCCAACCCAACCCAACCCAACCCAACCCAACCCGAACCCAACCCGAACCCGAACCCAACCCGAACCCAACCCGAACCCAACCCGAACCCAACCCGAACCCAACCCGAACCCAACCCGAACCCAACCCGAACCCAACCCGAACCCAACCCGAACCCAACCCAACCCAACCCGAACCCAACCCAAACCCAACCCGAACCCAACCCAACCCAACCCAACCCGAACCGGAACCCAAAGCAACCCAAACCCACTCCACCCCACTCCACCCCACCCCACCCCCTACCCCTACCCGCCTCCTCAGGTTCGCAACGGGAGGATTCACCACTGAATACAAGCCCACGGTAGACGTGGATTTCTCGCAGTCGAACGTCATGGTGGGGGAGCAGCGACTGCGCGTCGCGTTGTGGCAGGTGCGTGTGCCAGCGTTCTCTGTGGGTATCGTATCGACGGTTCCCGATATATCGGAGTATCGAAACGCAACAATATATAGTATCGTATTGAACTGTTTTTGTTGTCACTATTGATGGCCCACGGTACGTTCGTGGACGGGAAATTCTCGCGGTCGAAAGTGATGGTCGGGGAACATCGACGGCGCATCATGACATTGTAGCGAGTGTGTGTGTTGAAGGATTTTGATACCTTGTCGAAAATCCTCACATGATCGAATACCTAGATCATCAAGAGGAGATCGTTTATCTGTCCAATGTGTTTGTTTTCGATGTATCGAAGTAGAAAATATGGATATATCGATTTATCGATATATCGAAATATCGAACGCCCCGAAAGGTGTAGATCGTCTGAAGTGGGGATCGGTTATCTACACGATATATCGAATCGTCGATTTAATCGAAAGGCCCCGAACTACTGTACGTAGATCATCGAATGGGAATCGGTCATCTGTTCGGTGTTTTCGCTTTCGATATATCGGAATATAAAAAAGATCGGTGTATACCGAAAAATCGAAATGTCAAACGCCGCGAAAGATCTCTCTGTAGATCTTCAAGTGGGGATCGGTTACGGCTTCTGTCCCGATGCGTTCACTTTCGAGCTATCGAAGTAGCAAAAATATCGATAATATCGATTTATCGAAGTATCGAAATGCTCTTTTTGGTTCGGCGCAGGTATCGGAGAAGAAGGAGGGCAGCCTAGCGACGAACACCTTCAGAGGGCTGCACGGAGCGTTCATCGTTGCCGACATCTCTCGACAGGAGACCTTCCACGCCGTGGCTAAGTTCCGGCAGATCATCGACGACAAGGTGCTTCCCGCGTGTGTCGGGTGGGCGAACTGGCGCGCGTTTTGTCGGCGACATACCGTAGGGAGCCGATGGTGTGTATGGCCTTACGACTATGGTCATGCGTAATAATGAGTACGCCCCCAGTTTCTATGTAATACATGGACTCAACGTAATGAGCGCGCACGCACGGGACAACCATTGGAGGTGTCTTTACATTGGGAGTAGGAGCGGTGCTCCCTCCGTCCCGAAAGAGATGCGTGGGCAATGTTCTAATGACTACGTAAGGCAAGCAGCAAATGAACCCCCCCCCCCCCCACCCACCCACCCACCCCCCGCCCGCCCGCCCGCCTCCGCAAAACACACACGGCCTCGGCGCTCATTGTTTCTCCTTTTTGTGTTCTCTTGTGCTCTTGTACGGCGTTTTTTGGGGTCTTGGTTTGCCCCCCCCCCCCCCCAATGAGGACCCCCCCCCCCCGCCCGCCCAAATATAAAGGGGGATCATTTTCAGGGTATGAGTGCCTCGCTGCTGTCCCCCCCCCCCCCCCTCCTTCGTCTGCAAAGGCCGGCACTGCTACGACGCTCACTTCTCCTCCTCTCCCTCTCCCTGTTGTGCTCTCTGCCGCTCTCTTTTTGTGTGCAACATTTCCTTGGGTTCTGTTTTTTTTTTTTCGTTTTTTTTGTTGTTCGTTCTTTATTTTTCGTTCAAACGGATACCTTTTTTATCTCACACACCCTCTGCGGTCCGGCGTTGGCACAAACACGACTGACGGTGGTACGTTGGTCGCAGCTGGCCGAGGTCGGTGGCGGAAACATCCCGGTGGTTCTGCTGGCTAATAAGGTGAGAGGCAAAAAAAACGTTGTCCCTTGTTTTTCGTACGGTTACATTTTTTCGCCCAGAAAAATACATCATGAAAGGACGCCCTGAGTAGCAAGCGTACCGCTCAAGTGTAAAACCATACGGGGATGTACTCGTACGGTTGATGGGTTTCCATCGTGGCCTCTAATTAGCATTACGGGGGAGTATAGTAAATAGGACTAAACATTTGTTGGTGAAAATAGGCAAATACGCAGGTGTTTGTGTGTACCATAGGCTCTATTTACTGTGATCCCTCGTAATACGTGAAGCCCACGTACCGTATACCTGGCAGACCCTACCAAGGTCAGCTGGACGATTTTTCACGATCGCGTTTTTCGTTCCATTCTGAATCCAACGTTTTTTTTTTTTTGTAAAAACTTGAACTTGCGCTCTTGCTGTGTTGTTACGCATGGTGTGGCCCGGCTATTCTTTCGGTCTGCCTCCGTGGGTATGTCTCACAGAGAAATTGTCTTTGCCTTTGATGAATATATACCAGGAACCAGATATATATAACCACGGTCAGCTGGACGATTTTTCACGAGTGATTTGTTTCGGGTCCATGATACATACCATTGGTACCTGGTACCAGGTACCTGGTATATTTTTTCCGTTTTTTTTTTTCTTGTTCTTTTTCTGAAACTCGAACTTGCTTTTTTTTTCTGTGTTTTACTTAAGACCCGGTTTCCCTTTCCCCTCGCCCTCCCTGTTCTTCTCTGCACGACGAAATCGACAGAGCGATCGGCTCGGGGAGGACGGGATATCACTGAACAAGGCGTCGATGGACAAATTGTGCAAGCGACATCGCCTACATGGTTGGTGAGTACTATGTAGTACGAAGACAGAGTATAAAATACGTACGAAAACAAAGTACCCGGTATAAAATATGCCCCACGCTTTGTACTTTTTTTACCTACGTAGCCGGGGGCAGAACGGGGGGGGGGGGGGGGGGAGCGTACTCATTTGCTGCGTGCCTTAGTCATTTGACCATTGACGACGCACCCCTTTCGATAACGGGGGGGAGGGTGTACTCATTGGCATGCATGGCCGTATGTACAGTAGTCGTATGACCATAGACCCTTGCATCCCTACAATGCCGGGACGGAGCACGCCATGTTTTCACCGACCATGCACACATCGCTATTAAAATAGCACTAAGCGCGAAGCGCCATGAGGTGTTTGTCGAGTCACATGACGGGTGAGATTACGGTAGCAACAAAAGTTTGAAATGTAATATATGGAAACAACATATTGAGCGCCCAATGCAATGGTTGGAGGTGTCTCTAGTAGGAGTAGGAACGGGTGCTCCGTCTCGAAAGGGATGCGGGGTCGATGGTCAAATGTCTAAGGCAAGCAAGAAATGAGTACGCCCCCCCCCCCCCCCCTAGATGAATGCCTTCTCTGATTGAGGGTGCAAGTGCCGAGCGAATGTAATGTGTTGATGGAAAGACCTCGACGACGACACCTCTTCCCAACGCCGCCATTTTCGCACCCAGTGTGTTATATTATCACCCGATGTTTCATGTTATCACCCAGTGTGTTATACTATCACCCAGTGTATTATGTTTTGTTACCCGTGTGATACAGTAACATTACCTATCGACGTGAAATCATTCACCACTCTGACCGGTAATACACACACCCGTTTGTGCTTTGGGATGAATATCAAACGGCGCTTGTATTCCCGTTCATGTTAATAGTAGTTTATCGTTGCTGGCTGTCCTGCTATCCTCTCCTTTTTCGTACCCAAGGGAAGGTTCCACTCCTCGTACAGATCATGCAGGTCATGATCTGTCTGATCTGTCTGCAGTAGATGATCTAGCTCCTCACCTGCCGTGGTGAGAGGTTGTGCAGCATCTGCCTTTTAGGACAGATCCTAACCCAGGAAACATGTGCCATATAGATCATGAAGATTATACGGATCCCGTCCGGCGGCATGAGCTAGATCATACAGATCATACACAATCGGGAATACATGCTGCCTTGAAAGAGCTAGATCGTAAACCGGGAATCGATGATCTGCCATGATCGACGTTTGGAGGCGTTCGATCGATGTAGATGAGGCCACAAACAACCGTTTGGGAGTTGTAAGGAGGGGGGGGGAAGAAACTACGACAAGAAACGGAAAATCACGACATCGATCGCCGCTCAGAATTTTCGAAGCACAACATATACCATGCAGGGAAGGTATTAATAGTCATGGGACACTGCTGTACTGCTGCTCGAAGAGAGGTGACTACTGTATGTCAAACTTACAAAATAACAGCAGCTCTCTCGGAATCCTAAAATGGTTGAAACACCCCCCCCCGCCCCCCCCCTTCCATACGACTACGGCCATGCATGATATCGAGTACATCTCTCCTATCGAGTACACCCCCCCCCCCCTCCCTACCCTGCTCCGTCTCGAAAGGGATGCGTGGTCAATGGTCAAAATGACTAAGGCAAGCAACAAATGAGTACGCCCCCCCCCCCCCCTGCCCCTCGCCATTTTAATGCGTTTTTTCCGGGCCAGGTACGCTACATCGGCCAAAGACAACTCGAATATCGACCTGGCCATCAAGGAGGTCTTGCGGCAGTCTCTGAAGGGCAGTGCAAAGTGAGTACCTCGTACACAGCGGTATACAGGTCGCGCAAAATCTTGAAATAACCTTTTTCCAAGAGCACAGGGCTCATTTTTTTTTTTTGAGGGGGGGGGGGAGGGGGCGCTGCTAAGGAAATTGTTTTTGTTGTTGAGGAAACCCGTGCTCGGGCGACGAACCCCCTTAAATGTAATTGTAAGGAACGTTTTTATTGAATGTTGGTGTACGAATGTTGCTTGTATTCGGGCGACGAACCCTAAATATAATTATAAGGAACGTTTTTATTGAATGTTGGTGTATAAATGTTGCTTATGTTCAAGAACAGAGTGGTCCAGATACCAGGCATGTAAAAATAGCCTATGCTCTAAGTTGTCGAAGGAGGGGGGTGTGCCTCACGAACTTCTTGAGGCTTTTGCTCGTAGTTTATTTTTGTCTTGGAGCCGTGGCGCACATTTTTTTCTTCCTCCCGCAATCGGTGCATGCGGTACCGTATGCCTGGTACCTGGTACCACGTTGGTGTGTCTTGTCAATATAAGGACCGCTTGGTCTTCTCATTAATATTTAGACGGTGCTTATATTTTCTTCCATAGTGGTAAAGACGCATACTACTGTATGTAGCACCCCACCTCGGACTATTTTTCAAGCTGATTTTTGCCGATGACGGGCAGAATGAAAAACACCGAGCGACGGGTCTGTTGAATGGCAGATCCCGACTACTGCTGTATGTAGAGCTTTCAAAAAGTCACCGCTTTCGTTTGTGTGTACATACATCCTCCCCTCTTTGTTTTGGGAGAAAATCAGATCGGAAAATTCAAATGCATCCCAGGGGGGGGGGGGGGGGTGTTATTTTTATCACCCGGTGTGATATATTGAATCCCATACGGTCGGATAGTCAGCATCTCTGCATTTAACTGCAATACCTGGCCATATATAGATATGTTATTTACTATCAACGAGTCGGCGGCTTATACTCAGCCGTCCTTGCCCGCCTCCTTTCTCACCGTATACCCCCCCCCCCCCCGCCAGGACTTGGTCAAATGACAAAGGCAAGCAACAAATGAGTACGCCCCCCCCCCCTGGCGGGGTCATACGACTACGCCATGCATGAGATTGAGTGCATGTCTCCTATTGAGCATCCCCCCCCCCGCCAGGACTGCGTTATCCGCTATGTGACTTCCGTTTTACACCCGAAAAATATGGCAAACCTAACAAGCCTTCTTACTAATAATGAAACCCATAAATAGTCGGATAGCTGGGGGGTCACTGCCGCTGATTGTATTACCTAGCCAACTAAATACTACCAGGCTCGGTACGTGCTGTAGTCGGCGACTTTTACGTCAGCCAGCGTTACAGCCCTCCCTACCCGCCTGCCTCCCTTCTATTAATAGTGTCTGTCCCCCGCCAGGACGAGACTTCCTTCCCAGACTTGCCGTCGACCGACATGCCATTCCGTCCCAAAATATAGGGATCGTTTTGATGAAATTTGAGCTTACAAACCGTCCTTACATTTCGGGAGACAGAGTGGCAACAAAGAGGCGATTGTAGTCCGCTAGTTGGCTCTGCTTCAACTACTGTAGTATTATCTGTAACACCCGACCAACAAATATTAGTCGGCGATGTATCTGTTCTTTTTTTTTGTCAAGCCAAGTCACACAGCCCCTCCCCGCCGCTCGTCGAACCATTATGTGCCGCCAGGAGTGAGTTGCCCTCCCGGACTTGCCGTCGACCGAGATCTGTACTCGCAGCGCCGAATGTTTGGCTGTAGTAGGGTGTAGTAGGGTGGGGTTCGTTGAGGCGATATAGTCGGATAGTCGCCACTGTTTCGACTATGAATATTATCTGCAATGCAGCACAGTGGGGTACGCACGTTTTCAGGCAACCCCTCCCCTATCCGCCTCTATAGCGGTTCTTTTGTAGGATGCGGCTCACTCACCCTTCATGCGACTCGCCCAAACACCTCACGGCGATTCGCGCTTGGTGCAAGCAATGTCTGCCTGGTCGGTGAAAACCCGACGTGCTCCGTCCCGGCATTTGTAGGGATGCGAGGGTCTATGGTCATACGACTACGGCCATGCATTATCGTGAGCACCCCCCCCCCCCGTGACTCCGGCTCGAAAGGGATGCGTGGTCAATGGTCAAATGGCTAAGGCACGCAACAGATGAGTACCCCCCCCCCCCCCCCCCCCCCGCCGCCGCCGACACGACGCCATTTGCGTGATATTTTCAAATATTTTTTCACGTCTGGTCTTGTGTGTGTTGTCTTCACATGAAATCGTCCTTTCTACCCAGCTTTCATCAGTACGCATAGTGTGTGTCCTGATTCCTGATCCTAGAGAGATACTGAATCTGTGTGGTCACAGACTGTGTGAGATAGAGGAAGACCAAAAACAAAAAAGAAACTCGAGTTCAAGGGTCAAGCAAGCGAAGTGTCAGCGTACCGGGTACGAGAACACAACACCACAAGCAAGACCAGAAAATAAAAAGACGAAAAAAAATAAAAATATACATATATATATATACATATATATAGAATATATATATTATATATTATATATATAGAATATATATATATGTATATGTAAATATTTAAAATGTATATGATATGAAACAGAACAACACTGACGCAAGGAGATCAGAAAGGCCGCTATTAGTAAACGAAAGCACCGTTCGTACCCAGGAAGGACAGATAGCTGCTGTGCGGACGAAGCAACACACGAAGGAGAGGAATATACCGGCATGCGGACGGCGGGGAGGGGAGAGGGAACAAAGGGAGAGCCAAGGCCGAGAACAAGGAGGAAGAGAGGAGGGGGACGAAAGTAGTTTACTCTAATATAATACCACAGTACTGTGAAAAGTATCCCACACTACGTGACTCCAAGTATATTATAAATATGTTTTCGTGACGAGCCTATTTTATCTACCTCGTCTTATCTCCCGAAAAATCTTAAACCGGAGGGGTGCTCTTAACCCTTTTAGTACTGCAGTCCCGTTTTGGGGACAAACCACTCATACTTCAAGTAGTTTGTCCCCAAATTGGGACTGCGGTCCTAAAAGGGTTAAACTGGGTACCCCACTTTACCTGGCCAACTAACAACTATTACGGGGGACCATAGTTAATAGGACCAAGTATTGTAAGTAAAAATGGTCAAATGGTTAGGTTTTCATGTATACCATAGGTCCTATTTAATATGCCCCCCCGTAACAGTGGGCGGCATTAACCCGTTTAGGGCTGCGCTCCGATTTTGGGGAAAAAACACTTGAAATTTGAGTCAAAATTGGGTACATGCACGCTGCAGTCAGTCAGTCCTAAAAGGATCACGTCAGCCAACTCATATGTAGCCCTGCCCGCCTCCCTCCTGGCCGTTCCCCCCCCCCCCCGCCAGGACTGCCTTCCCGGATTTACCGACGGCCGACATTGAGGCGCTCAACGCCGAAGTCGAGGTGCTGAACGGACCAGGGGCCGAAAGGGAACGGTCCCCGGGGCAGCAGGTTTTGAGGGATCACCAATGGTTCGGGACGCAGAGCGTCGCTCCGAAGCAGGGGTGTGCTTGCGTCGTGTCTTGATTTTTTGTATTGAGACACGTGTTTTGCCTCTCTTGACCCCTTTGGTACTGGAGTCCCGTTTTGGGGACAAACCAGTCAAATTCCAAGTAGTTTGTCCCCAAAACGGGACTGCGGTTCTAAAAGGGTTAACCTTATTTTAGCGCTCGTGTTGTCTTCCTTGTCTTCCTTTGTTCATTTTGGAGACGATTTGCCCGTCTTAAATTTGAGCGCTGCTGCCTTTTTTGAGTCGTTGTTTTTTTTTTCGTTTTTTTTTCGTTTTTTTTTCGTTTCCGTACGTACGTGGGGGAGGAGCGTACCGTAGAAACACGCCGGTGTGGTGAGGTGACACACGCTCCCGGTTTGAATTTCCGGAGCCGAGGTTTTTCTCTAAAAAAAACACGAAAATGGCCTGTGTGTGGGTTTTTGGGAAGATACTTTCATCGAGATTTTTCCCATTCGTAGACGCGTCCGTCGGTCGCCCGCCGCTTTTTTTGTTTGCCCTCGTCCAATCCCCCGGTTGGTGGAGCCCGAAAGCAGCTTTAAAAATTCGTCCGAGGGGGTGTGTTATGTTATCACCCTAGTGTGATAAGCGTTCTACGGTAGGCTGCGGGCATGCGTGCATTACGCGTATGAATGTGCCTGATGTGCCTGCGTGGGTGGGTCGTTGTCTTTTTCCTCAACCCTTTTAGGACCCCAGTCCCGTTTCGGGGACAAATTACTTAGAACTTGAGAGCTTTGTCCCCACGGATGGGAGTGCGGTGCTATAAGGGGTGTAAGACACGACTTTTTTTTCACTTCTTCTTTTCTCCCTCCTCCTCCTTAACCCTTTTTAGTACCCCACTTTACAGACCCCCCCGGGTTTGACTCCAATTCCAAGTGTTGCCCCCAAAATTGGAGCGCAGTCCTTAAAACGGGTCAACAACCGCACCCACGTTTTTTTGGGGGACAGAAAACCCCCCCGAAATTAGTTGGGTAATGTGTGCGGTAGTTTTGAAGAGTCGCCTTTTTACAGCAAAGGTCGTTTTGACATCATTTCGCAACTGGGGAGGGTGAGGGTGCGATCGTTTTTTTTCGGCGGTCGTTTTTTTTCCCGGGCCGGGAAGGCTAAGGCTGGCTGCCAATACCGAAACAACAAACATTTTATTTTTTATTTTTATTTTTTCGGAAAACAGCCATGGTTTTTTTCGGAAACATCTGGTCGAGAGATAGATATCCTTCCGAAAATAGAATGTTTCGACTTTGGGTCGCCCTCACCGCTGGTTTCGAGAAAACGACTGCTGAAGAACGATCGCATGCATCCACCCCCGTGTGCGGACTCTACACGGTTTTAACGGTAATTGAGCGCGCTGCCTTTGTTTTTCGGTCGTGTTTTTTTTTTGTCCGTATGTACGTGTAAATACGCACGGGAGGAGCATTGACTGAGATGGGGGGGGGGGGGGGGGGGTGTACTCGATGGGAGAGATGTATTCGATCTCATGCACGGCTGTAGTCGTATGCCCATGGACTCTCGCATCCCTACAATGCCGGGACGGAGCATGTCGGGTTTTCACCGACCGGGCAGGCATTGAGATGGGGGGGGGAGGGGGGGGGGGGGGGCATGCATGCATGCATGCGTTTCGTGGGTGGGTGGGTGGGTGGGTGGGTGCATGGCTGCCGGGTACTCCTGGAAACCCCGGCGGTGTTACCGGGATATGTTCTTGAGTTGGTTTGTGTCTGTCGTTTCGTTGGGCATGCATGACTGATGGGTACTCTGGAGATCCCGCGGTATCTATCCCCGCGAGTCTTTTCTAGTGAATTGGTCGGTCGGTGCCTTGTATTTCTGTTTGTTGGTTCGATGTGATTGGTTGCCGTGTTGTCTTAAAAACCCAGGGCTTTTCCTCGGGGACGGATTTGCTGGGGTCTTTTTTTTGTTTAATAAGAAAAAAACTAGTAAAAACGCTGCTGAGGCATGCCAGGTAGGTGGGTGTTGAGCAGGGTGAGGGGGGTGGGGGGGGGGGGGGGGGGGGAAGGGGGGCGGTCCCAGGTGGGGAGAAGCAATGGATGTCGGCGCGAGGGTATAGCAGGGTTGCATGCACTACGTTGAGTAAGGAGGCGGTCTGTCTGTTCACGTGGCCGGCCAGGATGGGAAGGGGAAAATCAATTTTACGTAGCCATATTTTTTGGCTTGTTGAATCGGAGCCGGGGCTGGCTTGAAGGCGTAGGTTTTGTATTTTAAAGTAGCGTGTATTTGATGGCCATGGGGCGGGGGTGGGGGAGGCTCATGCGTGTTTATTATTGAAAACAAAAACCTGGGCGACTTTGTCGCTTCACTTGGAAAGGCGGAGAAAACCCACCCACCCGGTTGGCGAAATCGATGGGCACGGATGAGTTTTTGCTCACCCCCCCCCCCCCCCCCCCCCCCCGCCCATGATTTCACACGTTCACATAGGTGTGATGTTTTATTTATTGCAACCTCGTTTGAGACTATTCATTCCTTTGATTTTGTTTTTTTGTTCGGATTTTTTGTTTGTTTTTTTTTTAAAATGTATTTTGGCTTTTGGGTATACATATGTTTTAGTGTTCTCGTGTTTGCATACCAGGTACGTATATTTTCATACTCTCGGCAGCTTAATGTTGGACGTTTTTTTGTTGTTGTTGGGGAATGAATGCCCTCCGTGCCAGTACATCATTCGTAGACTGCTGCTGTGGACACGGGACATAGTGCGTGTTGACTACTTGGGGGCACATCCCGGTATGTTGGATCACGGGTCACCGTACGTAGCACGGCCAAGCGTCACTACGGCATCGTCCGGTCGGCGCGGTTTAGTGCCGGGTCTCTCTTCGGCGGTAACGTGATGAACAAGAAAAACACAACGCTGTATATATATATACATACTACAGCAGTGCGATTTTTATGTGTGGTACCTGGTATCATGTAGATTTGTCTCCGCAACGGCGGGTGGTGGATTTCTCAGACGACGACCCGAGCGAGTTCCCTCGCCTCGTGGTGGGCGTGTGTACGCATCTTTCCACCCGGCGAGGTCCGCACGGTAACGAGCACGCCATCCAACAGCGCCTACTCCGAGCAAAAGCCGAAACCGTGTACGTACCATGGCACCATCCTTGATCAAGAACCTTGAGCATAGACTACTATTATATACGGTAGGATTTACGTGAGTGTCATGTCGCCGCTGAGCATGATTTTCTTCGTCGCCCCCTCCTTGCCCTCGTTTTGGGTTGTTTCTCGCTCATGGGTCCATACTAAACTATTAATACTATGAATACGGAAGGCTTTTCCGTTTTTTTTTTAATGGTACTTCGTTGCTGCTGCTGCTGCTCTGTGGTTCAGCCGATCGCTCGCTATGATGCCGCTGGTTGGGAGACGAACTCCAGCCTTACAACCTATACCCTAAGACCGAACACCACCACCCCGATGGGCATACCGAGAGTTCAGAGTAGTACACGCACGTTTTAGGGTACGAAATATCTACGTAGGGAACAGCAGAGCAACGCATATATTATATGCTCTACAGAGTACTGTTAGGTTAAATTGACACAGGACGCGAAAACGTGGAAGTGTGGTGAGCTAAAGCTATATTTTTATCAATCCGCCGGAGGATAAAAAATATACCAGGTATAATAATACTAATAAATAATAAAACGAATACCGCAGACTATTGTGCGAGATAGTAACAAACAGCACAGCGAGCAGTGCATCTGGTTGGGTAACCGAAGACCCCCCCACTCCTGTTGTTCTACGTAACACACTCACTACTGTACTGCTGTTGTACTGTATGTACTGAACGTGCGGCGGCGAATAACTCCGTTTATTTCGCATACATACCCAGATAGACACCCAAAAATACACCCTTCTTACGTATACGTCTTACCGCTCCGGCCAACAATCGTCTCCCCCCCCTGGATGCACGCGTGCACGTCGTTATGTTCTTACCAATCTGTCTCTCAACCCATTTAGAACCTCAGTCCCGTTTTGGGGACAAACTACTTGAACTTTGGGTGCTTTGTCCCCAAAACGGGACTGCGGTTCTAAAAGGGTTCATATAATACCTGATACCAGTACCTGATACCAGGTAAGTATTATTCGTACATTCATGCTCGATCGAAACAGTAGTACTTTGTTTGGGGGCAAAGGGGTATGTATGTTTTTCTTTTTTCTTTTTTCTTTTTTTCAATCAGCACTTTTTTTACTTTCCAGCCTAACTCGTACCCTGGTAGGTTTTTTGCCAGGGCTTTTCGCGGGTCAGGTCAAACTTTACGGGTCGGGTTGGGTCTGACCCGACCCGACCTGCGAAAATTTTGAGGTATGTTGACTTCACCCGACCCGACCCGCGAGATTTTGAAAGCAGCCTCTTGGCCCGACCCGACCCGACCCGCGAGATTTGAAAATCTCCTGACCCGACCCGACCCGACCCGCGAGATTTCAAAACCTCCTGACCCGACTCGACCCGCGAGATTTCAAAACCTCCTGACCCGACCCGACCCGACCCGACCCGACCCGCCACCTTTCGAGTGACCCGTGAGACACGGATTTCATGCGGGTCGGGTCACCTTGACCCCCGAACCATTTGTCTTGACCCGAAGGTTCGACCCGCGGATCTGGCCAGTGGGTCGGCACTTGAAAAGCAATTTATTGCTCATTTTAGTGCCCCTCAGCGATATATGACCTGGCTGTAGTGGGTATGAATGGATGTGGGCATGCATGCGCATATGATTGTGGCGGTGTTTTAATGTTCGAATATGATACCAAAGGAGTATTATCGAGTATCGGTACAAGAGAAGCCTCAGGGTAAGAGAGCGGGAAGTGATCCTAGTGTCGGATCCGCGAGCCGAATGCGCGGGTCCGACCCGCGGGTCAGTAGAAAACAACTCGCGGGTCATGCTGGCCCGACCCGTGAGTGTGACCCGCTTCTCGCGGGTCATGACCTGACCCGACCCGTGAGTTTTTCACTACCTCTTGACCCGACCGACCCGACCCGACCCGTGAGATTGAAAAACTCTTGACCCGACCTGACCCGAGCCACGTGATTTGAAAACCTCTCGACCCGATCCGACCCGACCCGTGAGATTTTGAACGCTTCCTGACCCGACCCTAGCCGATTGACCCGTGACATGCTGAACACCATGTGACCCGCGAAAAAACCTGGTTTTTACCCTGAACGAGCTTCTGGACAAGCCGTGGCCCCAGGTGTCTACCCTTCTCTCCCCCGGTACGTGCCTTTGATTTTTTGTCGCGCATAGGGTTCAGCATTCCCACTGCTCGTCCTTTTTCATCGGATGTATAGCTAACTCACGCTTTCGCGCTTTCCACTGGTCATTTTTTTTTTTGTATGTAAGTATATGCAGGAAAAGGGGGTGGCTGCCAACATTGGCATTTGGCACTCCGGGTACCGGGTAACCCTCGCGTACGAGTATTTGTTTTGGATCAGCTCTTTTTCTCCTGGGGTTGGTTGGGTTGTCGAAGCTCTGAGAGCGGGAGTGCGCGTGGAGCTGAAAAGCTTTCTGGGCTGGGCGCAGTCAGTGTTCACGGGGCACCATCCGCGTGTCGCTTTAGAGGTACTAAAACTCTCTGATGCCAACAACAGTCGTTGTACTACGAGTACAGAGTATCTACAGCAGCACAGCACAAGCAGTGTTGATGGTATCATCCATTGCTGTTGTAGGACGGGGTATACCTGGTACCTATTAATAGTATACTTGTTCTACAAGCAGAGTGAGTGCGATTAGTCCTTCCGAAGGCGGTTTGACCGACGATGTCTTCGCAACCGAGAGAGGCTATATATATATACACACACATGTATCGACGTACGAGTATAGGGCAAAACATAATGATGACAGCAAGAAAAGTACAACACCTCCAAACTACAGCTGAGGAACTGAGAACTGAGAAGTTACACACACATACGAAACGAACAAGGTACTCGTACGTGCGTGCAGATTCGTAGCACTATTATATTAATAGTAGATAAAAACGTGAAAACTGTCAGCGGGTACTCAAGTTTCAAACCTACTTGCTGTGTACTGGTAGATCATACCTGGTGTATGACACGCCCCTGGGGTAGCTTTCCGAGCCGTTCTTATCGACAACAGAGGTAAAGGTGGCGCGTACAAACGAGCATGGTGGCTTGAGAAATATCTCGTCGATGTCGTCTCATAGGTGCATCGCTCGGCGTATTCAGTACGCTCTCCCCGTTGCCGAGAAAAAACGGCTTGGAAACTCGTTCGAGGGGGTGTGTATCTTGTTACCAGGTACCTGGTATCAGATACCATACTGGACAGAAACATAATAAGCGTTTACAATCAAATATGAATACTAAATGGTCTCTACATTGTAGTCCAAAGTGGTTATACACGATATCATGTGCCTGAGAAGATATGAAAGCGAGCCGACGTGTGGATGTTCACATGTTTCTCCACGCGGCGCGGAAACGAACCTGAGCTGCGAATATTTATTGTGGCCATGGGCTGGAATGTAGTGGTATGCTGACGCTGCTGCTTTGCCGACAGCGTGGTGTAGATCTGCGATTCTGGATCTGGCATGGATCTGATGAGGGCAAATCCATCAATTTTGCCCCGGATCAAAAACGCCTTCAAATATATAATAACACCAATATTTGGATGGTTTTGCGTGGACCCCTCATCTCTCGTTCTCTCTCGACGGGAAAGGACATACAACCGCTCTAAACCATGGGGAAGGTTCACGGATCGCTGGCCCGTGCCGGTAAGGTGAAGGGACAGACGCCCAAGATCGACAAGATCGAGAAGAAGAAGCAGCCTCGCGGAAGGTGTGTGTGGTGCCGGACAATTTCCTCGTGTCACCAACCCCTAGTATTTTCCATTTCGTACCACACGGCCCAGCCCAGCCAGCCAGGGGGCATCGTCGGAAGAGCAAGCTTTGTGGGGCTTGGGTCGATATTTGAGTACTCCGATGCGTCTTGAGAAGAGCGCGGCGTTCTCCATCTTGCGCGTGTTGTATATTCGCAGCGGTATCTACTCCGACCCATTACTTGCGTGCAACTTCCACGTGAACGCAGTAGATGCCCCACATTGTATTGGCGTTTTTGGTCCTTCCCCACCCACTACTCGTACCACCGACGCAGTGCTTGCTGCCGCTGCTGCGCTGTGTGTGGTTTTGGACCACAAAATATCGAACCTATGAATAGTCTCAGGCAGGGCACGTACTCTTTCGCCTGATGGCGACAGGTGATAGCGGTAGTAGCTTGCATCAACTGGTGCGAAAGACGCAGCCTTGTAGTATGGCCTGGTCTATAGCTGGCGTCGTCGCTCGCAGTTTAGCCACGGTAAAAGAATCGCTCGAAAACTATTGGGTCTCTTTTCGTACACTATTTTTACCTGTACGTAAGGTAATAGAGTTGAGTTTTTGTTGTTCGTGCTGGTTTTGTGTACGTTCCATTTTTTTTAATGTCATTTAGTATTATTACGGACCTCATGTTTAGCGTTGCCGTCTCTCTCTCTCTCACCCAAACCCACCAAAATCAGCACCAAAAATGGAAAAACGGTACAGGCCAGCGTCCATGCTTCGTTGCGCGGGATGCTTGTAGCCGCAGCTCATTTCTAGAGTGTATGGATACGAGTCTAATAAAGTAGTTTCCACCAGGTAGTCGGCACCCTTTGCACTTGACACGTACCAGGTATGTACAGATGTCCGGAAATATAAGGAGCATCATGGTATCAATTTGACCCAAAAACGCGCCTTACATCTCGGGACATGGTCCTACTTTTCCCGTGCGGGATACCTGGTACCTGGTATGTTGTACGAAAGCCCTGTTTTTTTTTTTTGTGGTTGACCGAGCCAACGACGCCAATGTCGGGGCAGATAGCCCCTGGCAGGTTCGCTGTTGTGTGTGCTGGGTTGGTGTGGATGATACGACACACCGAGGTGGATTGGTGCGTCGGGTCTTCACGGAACGGAGTGAGGAACCTCGGATGACCTTGAACTGTTACAGTTTGTAATAAGGCGGTACTATCTCGGGGAAGGGGCCCTGGTACCCACACTCATCCCTTTTAATTTTCTTCGCCAAAAATGAAGGTTTTACAGGTAGTTTCACCTAAAACGTTCGTAAAACAATTGGAAAACTGGAAAACAAAACTGCAACCCACGGTCCGGGAACAAACTATTATACTCGGACTTGGAGGGGGTCGTGTTTGCAATACATACACTCGTACAGCACAGCAGTACAACTGTTGGTGCGGAGGCGTTGTGCTCAGCCACGGGGGGGATGAGTGGTGGTTGGCGGATTGGGATGTCCTCAAAATTGTCACCAAACTCAGTAACTTGATTTTCGCGTCCGGGTCGTGTGGCGGAGTGGGATGTCCTCAAGATTGTCATCAAACTGAGTGACTTTATTTTCGCGTCCGGGTCGTTCCCCAACGCGACCAACCCGGACGTGAAAATCAAGTTACTCAGGTTGGTGACAACTGTTAGGACATTCCACTCCTCCAATCACCACTCATGGCCCCCCGTCGCTGAGTACAACGCCTCCGTATCAAGAGTACGAGCAAAAAGAAAAAGGCAGAGGCCGAGATTTGCAGGAAAATAAGAAATTAGGGAGTCGTTGTGCTGAAGTTGAGTGTCTTAACCCCTTCAGAACCGCAGTCCCGTTTTGGGGACAAACTACTTGAAAATGGAGTCGTGTGTCCCCAAAACGGGACTGCGGTTCTAAAAGGGTTATTAACACCCACCCATTCTCGAATACGACGATATCGAGCCTGGATCAGGCTTTTCCTGTTTCTATAATAGTTGCTTTGGGTTTTTTGGAAGGCGTCGTGTACTGCTGTAAGAAACATGCGTTAAAAAACGGTACTAAGTATCGGCCACACGAAGCTGGTGAGATCGAAAAATTGACCCGCGACACATCTTTGCAAGCTTGGTGTGATATCACTTTTTACTTGCCAGCTCAACTCGTAGGAGGTTTTACCCTCAGCGGTCTTCTTCTGGTCAAAGCCGTGGTCATAGGTGTCATCCCTTCTTCCCGCGGTACGTATCTACTAATTGGTTTAGGTTTGAAAGCAACGAAGCCGCTACTCGTACCTACGTACCAAGTACCGTGTATGCCGCATACAAGGCGGCTGCTGCTGCTGCTGTAGTTTACGTACGGTTTACCCCCTGTAGGTGTTGGAAGTTGGGGCAGGTCAGCAGAGGTCCAATCCAGTGCAGGAGATGTTGTTCGAGGTGCAACACAGGGACGTGCATCATACCTGGGACGTAAGACCAGCCCGCAGGCATCGTGATGACAACATACATCATACCATGGTACTCACCACCTGCGCTACTGCTGCTGCTGCTGTTGCTCGCTCCTTCTTTACAGACTGCCAGTCTAAAAAAGGTTGGTAAGACCGCAGTTTAGGTTCAGCAGCTAGTCATGCCTCTTATCTACCCATCTGCCGGTACACCCCCGTCTTCAACCCGTTTAGAACTGCGGTCCTGTTTTTTAGGGACAAACCAGTCTAGTTCCCCAAGTTTTTTCGTCCCCCAAAACGGGACTGCGGTACTTAAAAAGGGTTCAAGGGCTTTACTTGCATACACCAGGTATATGCATCTCGAGTGTATTATCCCCTTTAGAACCGCAGTCCCATTTGGGGACAAAACTACTTGGAATTTGACTGGTTTGTCCCCAGAACGGGACTGCGGTTCTAAAAGGGATAAGTATGCCAACGAGACGGATGTCGAGTTGTAACCATTGCACTAGACACCTGACTGCCGGGGCTGTAAGTTACCGGTATACAGCAGTAGTATCAACATCGAGAACGACGAACACTGCTGTCAGCCTTCCCTTGGGTGAGATAATCATACGATACGATATCATCCTCGTGTGTTACGTGAGGTCTCTGCCGAAAGCAGTCCATTGAACCATCCTTGATTGTGATTTTTGGCGAGTGCCTGGGTGGAGGTTTATGGTGCATGCGTAGACCAGGCCAGCTTTTTGGCGTGTTTCTGTCGGTCGGGTGTGTGGCACAAGAACAAACAGAGCTGTATGACAGACCTACCCGGTGGAGTTCAACGGTTATTTCAACCCCCCCGAGTGATTCTTTTGCGACGATATGTGTGTGTTCCTCACGTTCAACGGTCATTTCCGTATGTACCCGTCGACATCCAGATAACAGGCGGTGTCCGTGCCGATTTTTCATCGTCCTGCAGAAGGATATGCAAGCTTTGTGTTCACAAACTATCGATCCGAGACACAGCAGATGTGGCCGATTCTCGGAGTCGTCGTTTGTTTTTCGATTATTTTTTCCGCCTTGAAAACCCCAAAAGCAAGAACCGTTTTTTTGGGAACATACTACTTTGGAGTTGATGTGGGAAAAAAAACAAAAAAACGCTAGTATAAGGGTTAAGGCATGACCGCTTTGAGTTTGTCAAATAATTTTTGTTACCCTTTTCCTCTCCCCCAGTCCGAACCTCGAAACCTGCAAAAATGACTCCAGTATAAGTTGCCTTTTGTTTTGTCCCGAAAATCGTGGCTGCAGCAGCAGCAGCAGTGCTCCGGGCATGATGATAATAGCCTTGGTGGTTCAAACCGTGTATACACGAGCAGCGTTAGCTCTCTGCACCTCAGCCGTACGGGGAGCGATCGTGTTCGCCTGTACCGTACGAAACCTTTGTTGTAACTGGGACACAGCTGTATCAGCTTTGTGTCATCACCCAATCTCGCAACCTTCGTTGTAACTGGGACACAGCAGTATCAGCTTTGTGTCACCTCACCCAATCTCGCATTTTGTCGCCACTTTCTACGTACCTGGTGTACCGCAATTTTTTCCCTCCGGAAATACCAGAGGATTGGTTGAACCTGCCAAAATCGACCGACTCTTATCACTAAGTATTACCAGGTATTAATAATAGTAGTTTGTCCCGAGAATGGTGGGTGAAGGCGGGCAGGCAGTGATCGAGGGGGAGAGTGAACCTCCAGTCGGCAAGTGAGCAGCAGGTTGGCGCACAGGAGAGCCTGCCTTCTCGTGACTGTGGGGTGGACATGGAACGAAAAAAATATTCGCTTGCTTTGCTTGCTTGCTTTGCTTTGCTTTGCTTGCTTGCTCGTTTTATACTACTTTTAGAGTGGGAAATTCCTTCGCGTGCTTTCCATCAACCGATTTATTTTTTCCGACCGGCGGGGATAACCTGGTGCCGTCATAGTGTATGTGTCTCCCTGCTCATGCCAACAAGTGCGATGCAAAGCAAGATAACACACACGCTCGGACGATATTCGAAACCGGGTTCGTCGACAAAGGGGAGGGCGTACTGAAAACGCTGAGCGATGCGTCTGTGCAACCTTCTCGACGAATTTTTTCCAGAGCCACCATTTTTCGTTGTGTGTGGGCCCCTTAAGGCATGTTTTGGAGAAAACCGAGTCTGAAATTTGTCCCCGAGGGGGTGTGTTGTCTCACCACCCAGTGTGATACGGGTACATCGTGTGATACCAGGTACCAGTATGTATTTTTCGGTGATTTCTGCCGGGTAACGTTGAGTTAACACAGTATGATTGCTCTTTTAGTGCCCATAATAGCGCATTTATCTGTGCACACTTTCAAAGCCAGCGCTTCTATTTAGCAGCCTCTCCATACGCCTATATCGCGTTCTGTCCTGGACTCACTTCATCGAGTGCGCGGTATCAG
This sequence comes from Nereocystis luetkeana, assembly GCA_031213475.1. Classification (NCBI taxonomy): domain Eukaryota; class Phaeophyceae; order Laminariales; family Laminariaceae; genus Nereocystis; species Nereocystis luetkeana. The sequence goes on from JARUPZ010000020.1 coordinate 6,903,586, forward strand.
CCGCAGGAACCGAGTACTTCGTGTTTGAAAAAACGGAAAAACCATCTCGCGTATTTGTTGATGACGTTGCGCAGGCACTCACAACGAAGGCTCAATTATCTCGTGTATCCGCTGCTATAAACGATACCGCTTCCCATCTCGCATGCAACGACTCAGAACACGAGTTGGAATACAGCGAGGCTACATGAGCATACCGCTAGGAAAACCGTTCTTTGTTTGGGCCCTTGACAGACCTGACCTAGTGCTATGCTGTGTGAGCATACCGCCAGGAAATCGCTATTTGTTTGACCCCTTAACTGACCTGACCTCCGATACACTGCAAATAGTATGTTCAGGCCAAAAATAGGCCCTTAATGCACCCAGCATGACCTGTCCCTTGGATAGTTTGCTCTCTCTACAAAATAAATGCTACCTGGTACCTGATTGAATAGGAAACCTCGAGGTCATCCTTGGATGACAGCCCCCTCCCCTGTACTAAAAATAGTGTATCAAGTGAGGGGGTGAATCGGAGCCGATTTGCCCAACTAATCGGAGCGATTTCAATCGGAATCGGCAAATCGGTACGATGCTCTTGACCCTTTTCACCCTTACACTACTGACTCTAGTCTCCCACACTAATCACAAGTAAAGTGTCTCAAAAAAAATGGTTGCAGTTCCTAAAAGGGGTTGAATTGAGTAAAAACATCGTAATTTTCAGAACTATGAAAGCTCGGATTCACTCGTACACAAGGATTCACTCAGACCTGCCTGACACGTCGGATTCGCAGATACATCGGATATCGTCTGCGCGCCGAAAACCGATTTTGTATATATCGGTCAACACAATGGAGTCACAGCTGCAGTAGTATTGAGGCCAAGCAGAGGCCTTGACGCGCCCGAAACGACTGGTTCCCGATCATCCGTGCTTAAAAACAGGGGTTTCCCCTTGGCGTCTCTGCATTCTCTTCGTTGTCTGTTCGTTATTTCTGTGTCACTGTGCAGGGCGAAGAAGCGCATGCAGTACAACCGACGCTTCGTCAACGTTGTCACCGGTGTGGGCGGCAAGCGCCTGGGCCCTAACTCCAACGCCGCTAAGGTTTAAGGGAAACCCCTGTGTTTTCCTGAGCGCTATGCGAGCTGACGAAGAAGCCCGCAGGGGCTGTAGGGGAAGGAGAGGAGGGGGAAAGTGTGGAAAGCAAGCAAAGATGTCCAGTACAAGACGGGTCTTTAGGGACGTCTCAAAGGTCTTTTTCGGGCTTGATATACTAGTTTTAGCGTAGAGGCGGGTCAAACGCCGGTCTCTTCTGAATTAGCATATTCTCGGAAGAAAAGCGAAGCGACTTTGTTCTGCTTTTGCTTGTTTCTTCTCTGTCTTCTCTTTTTCTTTTTTATTGTCCCGGGGCATGCGTTGTTCCTTCTGCAACGGAAACCCGCTTGGTATTTCGACAGCTGTGGTTGTTGTTGCTGTGCTTCGGGGGGTTGCTTGGGGCTATGGTTGGTTCGTTCGCGCGTGAGGCGTATCTGTGGTTCTTGGCACTGCCTCCCGGAGAACGAGAGAATAAAAAAACGAAAAACATGCATCATCGCTTGGTCATATATTGATCTTTGACGCTTTTGTACGTCGAAAAGGGGTGAAACTGGGCTCCTGTCTCACAGGAGCCCATCCATAACATGTTTTGTGCGATCATCGCGGATGAAGTACACCCTGACGCTTCTTTTACCTCGAAAGTGAGCGAAATAGGCTCCTGTTCTGCAGAAGCGCGTAGTGTGTCTCGTGATTGTGGGGATGCCGCTCCTTCCTACGAATTTGGGAAGAATTTTTTGTATCGGCTAAAATTATCCCGCACGTCTCGTGACCACTACCTGTGTCAATCAGCACAACAACGGGCTACGGTCGCTGTCGGCTTTTATGTAAAGGCCAGCATGTACCACGAGTTGCCCTTTTGTACCTGACAAAACAGGAAAAATAAATTAGTCCCAAAATAATTTGTCGGCGCAGCGTTGCAACCGACTCCTCATACGTGTGGAAAGACAACAGTGATGCCAGCCTACCGTGTGTGATAGTGCTGTGCAGGATCTATCTGTGTAGCACAGATCCGACCCGGGAAATAAGTGCTATAGAGAATGCAGATTATGCGACTTCCACGCGGCAGCATGAGCTAGATCATACAGGTGTTAGGGATCTATCCATCTGCCTTGAAATGTCCAGATGATGAGGTGAGAATGATCTGCAGATGATGAGGTGGGAATGATCTGCAGATGATGAGGTGGGAATGATCTGCAGATGATGAGGTGGGAATGATCTGCAGATGATGAGGTGGGAATGATCTGCAGATGATGAGGTGGGAATGATCTGCAGATGATGAGGTGGGAGTCATCCTGTGGATGATCTGTTCTGTTCGAGGTGTGAACTGAAACAAATGCTGTTATCACATAACAGGTATACGCTATCAGGACAGGAGAGTCCCGTTTCGCTGTTTTCCCAGGTATTTCCCCCCGAAAACGGGACTGCTGCGGTACTTACTGCAAGGGTCACAACACACGCACGCCCAAAGTATCGAGTCCGTGGATCGCAGGACAAGCTCCAAAAACTGGAGCGGAAGAAAACCCCTAAAGAAGTAAAAAAATATAGATATAAATAATATCCTGCAGATCCTTCTAGGAGACCCCACTTACGAAAGTACGGGGGGGGGGCATCTAGGACGTTTAACGACTTCTTTTCGATTTCGTGATACAAACGGCAGTGGGTAGCCCAGCCCCCTTTGCGTCACCCCGAGAAAGAAGAAAACGGTAGATGAAGGCCCTTAAAATCGCTCCCCACCAATTTAGCCCACTACCGACCGTAACTACGCGGTGCATTCGGAATTGGCAGTCCCTTGTACAAGTTCCGATGCCCCTTGTTAGCAGGGTTGGTACCGGCGCCTTACGATCGGTAGTGGGCTAAATTGGTGGGGAGCGATTTTAAGGGCCTTTGTCTACCGTTTTCTTCTCTCTCGGGGTGACGCAAAGGGGGCTGGGCTACCCACTGCCGTTTGTTTGTATCACGAGATCGAAAAGAGTCGTTAAACGTCCTAGTAGATGCTCCCCCCCCCCCCTTTACAAGTTGGAGGTGTCTCTATTGCGGACGCGTTCTACGATAGAGGCAGAACGTTTCCGCCGAAATGTTTTCTGAACGACGGGGCTCTTCAACAAAAAATCGTCGGACTGCCAAGCTTGTTCGAAGAATGACGTTTTCGTATACTTGGGCCATGGGATTCTTCATCGGGATACATTTTGATTTTTGCTGACGTCAGTTTTCGGGTGAGGTGTGGAGCTCCTCAAGTGAAAATTAGGATGAACCTCTATTATCGTAGAACGCCTCTACGTGGGAGCAGGAACGATGCTCGGTCTCGAAAGGGATCCGTGACCAATGGTCAAATGGCCAAGACAAGCGACAAATGAGTACGCCCCCCCCCCCCCCCCACACACCCTCCCCCCGCCCTACCTGAAGCCTAGATGGGTCAACGGTTCGTGCCAGAAAACTCCAGTCACAACCCTCTTGGGACATCCAAGAGGGGAAAATTGACAAAATGAAAAGTGATGATTATTGTATTGCCTGGTAACTGGTACACGATTACCGCAAAAGCGGCCACTGCTGTGGGATTCGGGGGGCAATACAATGGTTGGTGTCCGAGTTGCAATATAATGGTTGACGCAAGGAGTCGTGCGGCACCGGGGGGGGGGGGGGGGGGCGACATGACCCTACCTCCCACCCGTACATACCGTTGGGCGCTCACACACTGTTCGTACACAGACGGTTGATCACACCAAACGTTACCATTGTTTTTTTTGGCGCGATTTCGGGGTCCACTAAAGCCTACCTTCGATGCTTGGTCACCCTTACACGAGACAAAGCCCGTCAAGCAAGCTGTGTTTAGGCTCATGCTTATCGGAGAGTGTTTTTGCCATTACAGTATTTCCAAAGCTTGGAAATAATTGGAGATCTGTATCAATATACGGAGGCGTTCTGTCACTATTCGTGAAATTCTCCAGAAGCAAAAAAAAACAAGTTCGTTGAATTTCACGTTTTTGGAAAAAAAATATGGAAGATTGAAAAATTGCATGAAAAAAATGTCATTTATGGGAAAAAAAAGCTCTCCGACAAGAATGACCCTTATTAGGGGTGCGGATCATCCTTCACCGTGCGACTCGCCGAACACCTCGCGGCGCTTCTTCGCGCTTGGGGAAGAGAAATCGGATGTTTGCCACTGGTCGGAGAAAATCCGACGTGCAAACCCGTCACGGTATTTGTAGGGATGCGAGGGTCTAATTTTTCCTCGTATATATAATTTCACTTCATTCATCACTTTTTTCACTTTCCGGCCTACAACTCGTACAAGATTCTACCCTCAGCGATCTTCTGGACAAAAGCTGTGGTCACAGGCAGGTGTCGCCCCTTCTCCCTCCCCGGTACGTGCGTTCATTTTTATCGCGCATAGGGTTCACTCAGCATTCCCACTGCTCATCGATTTGCATCGAATGCTTGCTAAAAACTCTCGCACTCGCGTTTTTCCGCGTTTATCAACTTTTTGATGCAAGAAAAAAACGTCCTCGCGAGGATGCACTCGGTGAGACTCGAACCCAAGAAGTTGATGATCGCATGTAAAGGTGTACCAGTACCTGATAGGACAGTATGGACCTAGGGACCGACCAGAGGGGTTAGGTACCATAGCACAGAATATACGACTACGGCCTTGCATGGCATGAGTACACCCCCCCCCCCTCCTCTACACCAAAACTACTCTATGTAGCACATTACCACCTTCGAGATCCCGAGACAGGAGGACGGGGCTCAACGAGTGACACTTTGTTTTAAATTTTATGAACCGTCTACGAGCGAGTGACGCCCAGCAGCGCTGGTATAGGATCAATCATGAGACACGCATAGCGACAGCCAGCCGTCGACGCAAAGTCAACAAACTGAAGGATTTATTTATGTTGCGTCGTTGTCTTGGGGGTGTTCTTGCATATATTTTTTTTGTAGCTCGGACACCAATTTTGTATCACCCCCCAACCCCAACCAAGCAGTGGGCCTTTCCTGTGATCGTCATCACGTACCGTCCAATTTCCCAATCTAAAGTCCCACCCAAGAGGGATAGAGGGAGGGGGAAAAAAAAAACGCCTCGATGCGCCTGGAACCCCCGGTGTCCAATAATTTCAACGCATGTTTTGATCGCTACTGCTATTATAGCGGCTGAATCGCCGGATACAGCCGTATGCTCGGCTCGTCGCGAGTCTTGGTGGTCTCCCAACCTTCACCGTCCAAGTGGTACTGGAGGGTGAACACGCGGGCTCCTCCCGTCCTCAGCTTGTTCAGCGACGCCTGCGCGAAAAGACCAGGAAAACCGTCCGTCCCGCGTTTGTTCGTTAATCTAGTTTGTTCGTGTGTATTGTTTGTTTGTTCGTTTGCTTGTTCGTCGAGTTTAGCTGTGTTAGACCGAAAACGTACCGGTACGTTATAATACATACGAAACACATACCTGATATAGAATACGCGCGAACGGCCGATCATTCAATTTGGGATTTTCAGTAAAAATGGGATATATAGTCGAGACATATTTACGTTTACGCAGCTTGCAAAGTTGAGTATCAACTATATAATCAGTCGAACTCACAGCTGACGTATTTCATAATTCTATAAAATATGTACGAGTAGCGGCAAGCAGTGATGGGCAACCAACCCGTTCGAGGGAGGTTTTTGTTGCGAGGTCAAACAAAATATCTGGTATGTCAATATTTGTGACATCCTGTTGTATGTCCTTCGAATTGCCATGTTATTATTATCCTCTGCGACGCCGGGGGGGGGGGGAGTCCACCGGCGTGGTACGAGAGCCGCGGCACCGGCCGCTGACTCTCGTTGCCTATCGCACCGCCAGTACCCGGGTGTCCCCCCCCAGCCGACTGGCCGGGGCTCAAACAAACGCAGTCTCGGACGACCGAGACCCCCAACGGTAGTAAGCCATTGACATACCCCAAATCCACCCTCCTGGTGAGAGCCCCGAATCGCAATCAGTTAATCACAAACAATAACAATAAAACATATATATGATACGGTGTGGCCAGCACCATGTGGCCGGTCCGTTCCACGCGCCTTCGAAAGAAGAAAAGGGGCGGGTGGGCGGGGGAAACCACAAACAACAGTAGGCCTAGCCTCTAGGCCTATTTAGCGGCAGCGAGCAGTGCCGTGTTCTGCTTCCTGTGCACCTACCTATCACGAGACGCCATAGGAGGGGGCACTAGACGAGTGTGGCCGTTCTCTTCTCTCCGCCTCTGGGCACCTTGAACTATTAGTTTCCGTCGGTAGAGCCCACGACTATATATACTTAATTCCGTCGGCTGTGAACAAAACAGACATCTCACGTGAACTTAGGGTCATTCTTATCGGAGAGCTTTTTGTCCAAATTTTCGACATTTTAAGAGACACTACGCGTATGTCCAGATGGACACCTAAAATTGCGCGCCGGGCATGTATACTACGTGGCATGTATTTATGCGAAAAAAAAAAAATCCCCCCCACACGCTGCTCCGCCCGTTTGGCACACTGATCCACCCTACCCGGACCTGAGCCCTCGAAACTGACCCTGGGGATATGTTTAGCCCCTAGCAGGCCCCACTTGGCAACCCTGACCCACCGTAAGCTAGGGTTTCCACCAAACGGACACAGTAAAAAAAATTGAAAACAAAAAAAAAGTCAATGAAATCAATCTGGGCAAATACTTACGGAAGGGTGTGCAGAATTGTACTGTATCATGTTTATGTGTGTGTGCGTGCGTTGTGTGTGCGTGCGTACCCAGTACCCAGTGTGCAAATAGCGCCCCCGGACCTGGACCTGCCAGAAATAAGAAAGACGTGTTCTATTAAATAGTAGCCGGGAGGAGAAGGAGAAGGAGAAGAAAGATGCTCAGATGTGCCCCTCTGGCGGACAATTAAAAATAATAGACGTACGAGGAGGAACGGGGTGTGTTTTTGAGGAGACGAGGAAAATAGACGAAAGCGACACGGGGGAGTCCGGCTCACTAGATAGTATGTAGCGAGAAACGATCGCTATCCTAGGAGGTGGAGATAGATGGTGGCCACAGGCGGCGAAGAAAACGGGCGGGGATAAGAGTGGCGAAACGTTTCTATGTGATGCATGATGGAAACAACGAAATGAGCGTCCCACCGTGAGTATTTTTTTATTCTTATTTTTTCCCGCCCCGGAGAGCGAGAGGAAACCCCCGTCCACACTTATTTCTCAAGTTTTCGTGTACCGGTTCGAACCCGGTTCGTTTCTTCCAACTTTGGTCGGGCCTGTCTGTGACCGTCTTTAAAATGTGGTTTGCTCCGAGGATGTAGGCACCTGAGTCTAGATATTATCTCTCCCGACTCACTGATCAGGTAGTGTGGGATGTGAACCCACTAAAACCCCTCATGGTCTCCCCAGCTTGGCTCAGTGCACGAGTCACCCTACCCATCCGGGCGTCGGTCCGCACCCTACTATTGAGGGTGTCTCTATTACGGGGGACCATAGTTAATAGGACCTGTGGTATACATTAAAACGTATATATTTAACCGTTTGTACTCACAATATTTGGTCCTATTAACTATGGTACCCCGTAATAATAAGAGTAGGAACGGTGCTCCGTCTTGAAAGGGATGCGTGGTCGATGGTCGAATGACCAAGGGGGGGGGGGGAAATGAGTACCCCCCCCCCCCCCCCCCCCCCCCTCCGTGCTGATTTGGCTCCGTTCCCAATAACTACGGGCGATGCTAAAGGCGATTCGATACCGCGAGAGCAAACAAAAACAAAAAAAAAACGACAACAACAACAACAACAACAACAACGACGAACGCCACCACCAACATCAACACCAACACCTGAACCAGCATCGCCTACACCATCACCACAAATACTGATACCACCAACACCACCAGCGCCGATACCACCGCCGCCACCACCAACACTACCGGCGCCGACACCACCTCCAACAATACCAGCATCACCAACACCACCACCACCACTACCACTAGCACCACTTATACCAATACCAACACCAACACCAACACCACCATCACGTTTTGCTTCGTGCCCACCTTCAGCTGGGCCAGTAGAGTCGGGTACGCGTACAGGAACACAACTGTGGTAGCTTCCAGCCCCAGCTCTTCCACCAACTCGGGGCGGGTCGCGTCTACACAATGCCAGCTCAGGAGTTCGGAAACCCCCTCTGCTCTGCCTGTGTCCTCCGCCGCGGTGATGCACGCCTTGAGTTTCCGAAAGTTGACACAAGCACAAAAAAAAAAAAAACGGACACAGACTTATGTCAAATTTGACATGAAAAAAACGGACAGATTGTAACAAATTGACACAAAAAAATTGACAGATCGAATCAAAATAGCAGACATCGGACAGATCAGATCGCATTGACACAAAATCGGACACATGAGATCAAATTGACACTTAACACTTACGGTAGATCGGATCAAAATGGGCACAAAAAAGTGGCCAGATCAGATCAAATTCACACAAAAATCGGACATATCAGATCAAAGGGACACAAAAGATCAGGTCAGATAAAAATTGACAACAACATCGGAAAGATCAGATAAAAAATGACAACTAAAATCGGACAGATCAGATGAAAATTGACAACAAAATCGGACAGTTCAGATAAAATCGAACGCAACATCGGACACATCAAATCAAATTGGCGCACAAATGGGACAGATCACACCAGACCCCCAATTTCACGAATCAGCTGTTTCGGGGCAGACCGACAGACCCCTGACCTGGCTTATCCATTTTTCACGAAATAGATAATAGCGTTTGCCGTATTGAGATCTGTAAGGCACAGCTTTTTGCACGCGTGCTTGCCAGGTGGGATCTGTGTGGCGCAGCTCGGGCTCTGGCGCACACGCTTTTTGCCGGGTGTAATTTGTACGATCTGTATGCACAGCTTTAGCGCGACATCCCATCACGGAAAATATATAGAAAATACAACAGTAGGACGCGTGCCACGTACGATAGTGGTGGCTTCTTTGGACCAAACTGTCTCTGTGATGTGCGGGGTTTCCATAACCCTTCTAGAACTGCGGTCCCGTTTTGGGGGCAATCCACTCAAATTCCAAGTAGGTTGCCCCCAAAACGGGACTCCAGTCCTAAAAGGGTTAACCGAGAAACTACCCCATGTCACTGGGAATACCAATTTTGGTTTACGATATGAATTCGAACAACACCTGCTTAAGGCCGACGTCAAGCGTCCATTTTTTTTTCTTCTCAAAATCAGTTTTTCGGGGGAGAGACATAGAGGCCCTCCTCAGGCGAGGAGCGCCGGAAAAAAACAGGTGTTTCTCTTACCCCTAGCGTAGCATGCGTGCTACCTATAAATGACCTATATATGAACAGGTTGCGATCTGTCAAATGCGTGTAAATTTTTCGAGTAGAGGGGAAGACGGAGAGAACGTCACCGGGACGGTTATTTTTCACGAGGGCACAAGTGGGGGGGGGGAGGGGGGCGTACTACGTGCGGGCCGCGGGGGGGGGGGGGGGGGGGTTGCACTCATCATCATACATGGACGTGGTTGTATGACCATAGACCCGTGGGGGGGGGGGGGGGGGGGGGGGTACTTTTTTGTTGCTTGCCTTGGCCATTTGACCATTGAGCACGCATCCCTTTCGAGACGGAGCAGGCGCGGTGGGGGGGGGTGTACTCAAAAACATGCATGGCCGTTTTCGTGTGACCATAGACCCTCGCATCCCTGCAATGCCGGGACGGAGCACGTCGGGTGTTCACCGACCAGGCAGGCATTGCTTGCATCAAGCGCGAAGCGCAGTGAGGTGTTGGGGGAGTCGCATAAAGGGTGAGCTGCATCCTACTGATATCGGGAACCAGTTGTGAGGCGGACTTGCATTTGGATGACAACTTCAATGAGTCAATTTATTTTCCAGCGCAGCCATTTCCGGAGACAGCAATGCGGGTACTATGTAACTGCCTCGTGGGTGCCTTGCAACGAACACTTACTTGGTGATACGAAGAATCCTCGTGTTCGGAGTAAAGGTTCTCCATTCCGCATCAATGATCTAGCTCGATCACCAGCTGTGACCGACCGCCAAAAAAACAAATACGGTGCCCTGGCTGTCTAGTTCACGTTGTGAGCGGCATGTCTTGCACTATCGTTGCCAACCGACGCCAACCCATAGATATAATGGGGTAGGGGCAGGGGGGGGGCGCACCCATTCGTTGCTTGCCTTAGCCATGTGACCATTGACCGCCCATCACCCCTTTCGAGACGGAGCCGACCGTTCCTACCCTTACTATTGCGGGGGACCATAGTAAATAGGACCAAATATTGTCAGTGAAAATTGTTACATATATTGGTTTTTATGTATACCATAGGTCCTATTAACTATGGCCCCCCGTAATAACAAAAGACACCTCCAACAGCCGGCCTCGCGCGCGACGTTGGGTTTACTTTTCGGGAGCGCGAGCTTCGGTCATGGCATCCCCTCCGCCTGGCAATGCCAAGAGGATCGTATCGATACTCGCATTGCAGCAGGTCGGCCCCTTTCGCCTCTCCTAGGGATAAGCAGTCCCCTCTTGAGGGGAGACAACCTACTTACACTTGAAACCTTTTAGGACTACAGTCCCTTTTAGGGGATAAAAGAAAAAAAGTGTTCTAGGGCGAATTGCAGTCTGTCCCGTTTTCGGGACAAACCACTAAAATTCTAAGTAAGCTTGTTCCATAAACAAACGGGGCTGCAGTACGTACTAAAATGGGTTATTAACCCTTTTAGAACCGCAGTCCCGTTCTGGGGACAAACCAGCCAAATTTCAAGCAGTTTTGTCCCCAAACGGGACTGCGGTTCTAAAGGGGTTAAGGGAAAATGGTCTTTAATAAGGGGCCTCAAATTTCTGCCAACCATTTTTGCCCATACTGACGACCTTGAGGGCCTGGTGCCATATCCTGTACTTCGAATAAGCGGATCTCCAGTCCCGAACGCACTACGAGGGTATCGGAACTAACCCTTTTAGGACTGCAGTCCCGGTTTGGGGGCGTTTCACTCAAATTTCAAGTAGTTTGTCCCCAAAACGGGACTGCGGTTCCTGCAGCCCCGTTGTGGGGGACAATCCACTCAGATTGTAAGTACGTTGTGCCCAAAACGGGTCCTGAAACCGTAAACCCTGTTAGAACTGCGGTCCTGTTTGTGGGACTAACCAGTCAAACTCCGAGTGGTTTGGGACGAACCAGTCAAACTCCAAGTGGTTTGTCCCCGAAACCGGACTGCAATCCTAAAAGCGTTCAAGGGGGGCTGGCTATCTAATGAATCGCATTTTACCCAAACGGTCCTTGATTTTTTTCAGACCGCGGTGGTGCGTGTGTGTGCTCTCCACATCATACCGTTCTTTCTACCCGTCGTCGGCATCCAGCACAACCAGTGTCTGTGCCGATTCTTCGAACCTATTAATAGAGAAATGCAAGCTCTGTGGTCACAAAATTGCGTGCGCCACACAGAGATACTGCGGTGTTGTGCAGTTAGCAGAGTAGACAATGTACGCAAGCGGTGACCAAGACCGAATTGACCATGTAAACATTGAAAAAAAAACATGCAAAAATACGAAGTATTGTGTGAGTTATGATCAACTACTTGGTCCGGCTTCGACAAAATGGTTGATGGGGCACAACAACTTTTCAGGACCTTTTTATTCCGAGAACTTTCCCCCTTCGAGTTGAAAAAAGAACCCGCCGGAAACAACTAAAAAACGACTACTAAAGTCCTTACCGGTATGTTTATACGCGTGCTGTCGGCAGACGGGATTCCATTCCAAGTACTTCGTGTTTCGACGTGGCCAAGCTTCGATAAAATGGTTGATAAATAGTAGTCCACGCTAAGTCCTCATGACCTCATTATTCCGAGAAATCTCCCGATTTTTACGCTGAAAAAGGCACCCGCTCGAAACAATCAAACAATCGATTATTAATATTGAAACAAAGCCCCAGTACGGATGTAATATGCGTTGGGTGCTGTCGGCGGTCGGGAGTCCGCTCCAAGCTGTAGTGTCTACGACTTAGCCAAGCTTCGACAAAGTGGCTGATATACTACTGCTGTAGCCCGCTCTAACTCCCCGTGACATTTTATTCCGAGAACTTTCCCCCGTCAATCTGATATAGGCATCTACTCGAAACAATCGATAATTAACCCTTTTAGAACCCCAGTCCCGTTTTGGGGACAAACCAGTCAAGTTCCAAGTAGTTTGTCCCCAATTGTCCCCAAAACGAGACTGAAGTCCTAAAAGGGTTAATGCAAATATTGTACTATATATTGCTTGCTGTCGGTATAGCCGGTAATCCGCTCTACTCACACCTTGGCTAGGCTTCGACAAAATGGTTGATATATACCAGGTATGCACGATGGTCCACACAAACTAACTCCTCCTGGCATCCTAGATAATTTTCCGAGAAACTTCCCAGCTGAAGCTGAGGGAAGCCATACGCCCACAACAATCGGCTTATTTACAAAAATAAATAAAAATAAAGTGATTTCGCCGACACTCATCTTTGCAAGCTGCGAGTGTGATATTAATACTCCGAGTGTACTGACGTTACATTGTTTGTTTGCCGTCGGGAGTCCCCCCCAAGGCAGTCGGAAATAACGCGAACGTTGAGGATGGGAGAGAGTCAGGGACAACCCCCCCCCTCGATATTTAACGAATGTTTTTTTTTTTTTTTTTGCTCATCCCATTTATTATCTTCGCACATCTTCTTCTCTCTCTCTCCTTCCAACTCGTAACTCAGATCCGGGGTCACATAGCAGGCTCTTCCACCCCCTTCCCGCTACGGTACGTGCCTTCCTTTTTATCGCGAGAAGATTTCAGCCTTTTCTTCCCTCGTCGACTCGCATCGAATTGTGCCTGCCCACGCTGCAAGGCGCTCTCAACAATTGAATCCTTTTTTATTTTTATTTTTGCAAACAAAGTCAAATGTCCGACCCACCTGGGGCTCGAACCCAGGACTCAAACACAACTAGAATTCGAGGTTAACCACTTGAACCACCGGGGCGAACGGTATATAATATATGTGTGTGTGTGTGTTCTTCACATTAAACCGTTCTTTCTACCCGTCGACATCCAGCACAACCAGTGTCCGTGCCGATTCTTCAATCCTAGAAGAGATACAAGTTCTGTGGTCACAAAGCTACGCCACAGAGATACTACGTTGCCACGTGTTTATATACCTGGTAATGGTTAGGGGGGAAATACTGACTCGAAATGTGTTTGACCTGGTAACCCCGAGTGTGGAAATAGACCTCAACCCTATCTTCGACCGCCTGCGAAATTTCTCGGAACGTTCTAGGAGGTAAGCGAGTAATTTCAGCAGCATGGATGGGCTACTATCAACCATTTTGTTGAAGCTGGGCCGTGTCGGGGCTATATAGTCGTAAGCACTAGCAATAGTTGTACTGGAAAGTCTTGCCAGCCAACAGGGAGCGATTTTTTCAGGGTTGGTTGTTCACGAGCCACGACTTGACCCGCGTGTCGGGTCGGGAGATCTCCAAACACCCCAGGGTCGGGTCTAGTCAGGTCGAGTCAGACTACGTGACCCCACACCCGATCCGACCCCTCTCGAGCTCCCAAGCCACAAAGATCCTATCTATGCCGCCTTCACGATCCCATGGATGAATTGATTTCCATACGGACATACCCCAGATATGATGATTGTTTTTTCCATGTGGATCCCCTTGTCAGAAGCGTGTTTGTGTTCGCTTCCCCCCCCCCCCCCCCCCCCCCTCCCCCCTTCCCCCCAAGACATCTCCGCGAGGCCATTTCCGAAAATACTACCTGGTACGAAATAAAAGAATAAACGCCTCAGCCGTGAGTGCCCCCGACATCCACTGGAGTACCTGGCAGGCCGGTACTCGACTTCAACCTTGATCGCACACATGTGTTTGCCTAACCAGAGGCCTGCTTGGTTGGTGTGCACGCGGGCTGTTGCGCTTTTTTGGGAAAATACTATATACTGGTATACTGCTGCTGCTGTAGCAGGGGGTGCAGTGCAGGTGGAGGTTTGGCTGCGCGGGCAGAGACCTATCATAACACGCGAGCTCAGTCCCTTGCTGATATTTCTGCAAACTTTAAGGGGCGGTGTGGAAATGTTTGTGAAAATGAAGATATTTCAACATGTTGCAAAGCCATCGTATTACTAAGTCTTGCCCTTTGTCCGCGTTATTTAGTATCAGTGCGCAGAATGATTCTGTAAATTGTCCTGTCGACCCGGGCAGCATCCAGGGGAGTCGCTGGCCTATACCCTCGACAAAGAAATACATATAGAATACGCGCGAACGGCTTATGATACAATTCGTGAAGGCAGTGAAAAAGGGGGGTATAGAAGAGACGTACTACGCAGCTTGCAAGGCTGAGTATCAACTACTAATCTTTAGGCTCATTCTTATCGGAGAGCGTTTTTTTTCCATATTTTCCAAAGTTTGGAAACAATTGGAGATATGTATCAATATACGGAGGCATTTCTGTCACTATTCGTGAAATTCTCCAGAAGCAAAAAAAAAAATCGAGTTCGTTAAATTTCACATATATATTTGGAAAATAAAAATTCAGGAAAATATGGAAGATTGAAAAATTGCGCCAAAACAATGTCGAAATTATAGAAGCAAAAGCACCTCGATAAGAAGGACCCTTGATCAGTCGAACTCACGGCTGACGTATTTCATAAATTTATAAAAAAAAAGGGGGGCGGTGCTGAACTAGCGAGACCGGTCTCTGCGCGCGCGTCAAGGAGCCTTTTGGCCATAATATACTCATTATAGCACCACTCTGTTCCGCAACAGAAGGATCGATTCTAAATCAAGATTCAATCCAAACGGTCTTTCCATGAAGGGGCAGAGTGACATTCGTAGTTCTACGCAAGACAGGCGGCCGGGGGTTCAACCCCGTTGCACGATGTGGGTGAAAAGCAGCATCACTATGGAGACGTTGAACAATGTAGCCAACCCCCCCCTACCCCAATTCTGGGGAAAAGGCAAATCGTGCCCACATTTTGCGGATTGGTCTCTGTTTTTTTATTCGAATTTTTCATTGGAGGAAAATTCGGTACGCCTATTAATAGTGGGGTTCTACATTGTTGAACGTCTCCACAAAACAAGGATGTTTTTACGCCTACGTCGTACAGAGGGGGGGGCCAGGTAACCTGCGCAGAGGGAGGGGGGTGTACTCGATAGGAGAGATGTACTCGATCTCATGCATGGCCGTAGTCGTATGACCATAGACCCTCGCATCCATGTCGGGTTTTCACCGACCAGGCAGACATTGCTTGCACCGAGCGCGAAGCGCCGTGAGGTGTCTGGCGAGTCGCATGAAGGGTGAGCTGCATCCTACTAAGAACCGCTTTTGAGGCGGACTTGCATATGGACGACAGCTTCAATGAGTTGATTTAATTTCCGGTGTATGCATTTCCAGAGACAGCAATGGGAGTACCATGTAACTGCCTCTTGGGTGCCTTACCTTGAATACTACGTGATGCGATCATTCCCAACCATGCGAAGTAAAGGTTCTTTACCTCGCACAAATGATCTAGCTCGACAACCAGCTGTGCGCGACCGCCAAAAAAGAAACAAACAAAAAAACGGTACCCTGGTTGTCTAGCTCACGTAGTGAGCGGCATGTTTTACAGTGTCGTTGCCAACCGACACCAACCCATCCTATAGGTTCAAGTGGTTAACCTCGAATTCTACTTGTGTTTGAGTCCTGGGTTCGAGCCCCAGGTGGGTCGGACATTTGACTTTATTTGCAAAAATAAAAAATAAAAAAGGATTCAATTGTTGAGAGCGCCTTGCAGCTTGGGTAGGCACAATTCGATGCGAGTCGACGAGGGAAGAAAAGGCTGAAATCTTCTCGCGATAAAAATGAAGGCACGTATACCGTAGCGGGAAGGGGGTGGAAGAGCCTGCTATGTGACCCCGGATCCGAGTTACGAGTTGGAAGGAGAGAGAGAAGAAGATGTGCGAAGATAATAGATGGGATGAGCAAATATATATATATATATATATAAAAAATACGGGGGGCTGCGCAGGGGGGGGGGGGGGGGTCAGTCAAGGGGGGGGTCACACGCGGCTCCTCTCATTGTGTTCAAAGAAGAAACATGCAAGACAACATCAATCAGGTGTGTGGGATCGAGGACTTCGTCGAGCTTCATCTTTGCTAAGTATGTGTTTC
This sequence comes from Nereocystis luetkeana, assembly GCA_031213475.1. NCBI lineage: Eukaryota > Phaeophyceae > Laminariales > Laminariaceae > Nereocystis > Nereocystis luetkeana. The sequence goes on from JARUPZ010000020.1 coordinate 6,919,806, forward strand.
GTTCGTTGGGATCGTTCCAGCAGCGACGGTTACAAGTTGTAGAGAGTCGCGTAAATCTTCGCAGGCATTAATATGAATTTTGCCGTGTGCTCACGAGAAGAGTTCGAGCACTCCGCGCTCTCTCTTCTCCCCCTCTGTCCCATATTACGGGGGACCATAGTTAATAGGACCAAATATTGTCAGTAAAAATTGTTAAATATATAGGTTTTTATGTATACCATAGGTCCTATTAACTCAGGTCCCCCGTAATAATGCAACGGCGATAAAGAATCTCATCAGACCACATGGTGGTCAGGGCACCCAGGTTTGGACTCTGCGAAATATTTTTGGATGGTATGTGTTGCGATCGCGCGTGCTAGTATTAGTTGTACATAACCTCATGAAGGATTCACATCATACTTCGTTTTCTATTTTCGAGTAGAGCAACATCTGTACCGGTATATATGTTGCACTTTTCACGGCAGGGCACTGGCTGATTCAATCAGTAACGATTGTACTGTCGTCGAAATCAATCAGTATACTGGATTGCAGCAGTATACTGGCTCTCTTCTCTCCTCTCTCCTCCCGAAATGCATCTATTACGGGGGACCATGTTAAATAGGACCTAGGCTACACACAAAAACCTGTATATTTCGCTATTTTTACTAACAATATTCGGTCCTATTAACTATGGATCTCCGTAAATAGTGGGTTTCCGTACCACTGTGATACGGCGTGTTTCTTGGGCGTACGTGAGATAAAAACTAGTACTGGCGGATACACTGGCCAGGTCAGTCAGTAGATTACTACTGCCAGTAGACAACTGTTAATACTTGGCCGTGGCGGGAAGGGGGGGAGAAGAGCCTGCTATGTGACCCCGGATCTGAGTTACGAGTTGGAAGGAGAGAGAGAAGAAGAAGATGTGCGAAGATAATAAATGGGATGACCAAAAAAAATGAAAAAAAAATAACAAACTGTGCCAGTGCCCTGCCCTGGTATGTTCCCTTCGCGCATGCGCACGCCAGTGATCCACCCACATAGAACAAATTCAAGTACGGGCCCTCTCACAATAAACAAGAAACCGAGACACCGGCCCAGGCTAGGCTGAATAGTTCCCTAGTTTAGAAAAAAGGGTGTGTTTGTATTCCAAGCTAACTTCAGCGCAACCGCTCCTGAGTTTCATGTTTCCCCCCCGGAAATGCAAAGCTGAATTTCTTGTGAACTCCGTTTCTTATGAGACGAGCCGGGGGAGGATTTTTTTCCAAGGCTGAGTCTCTTGTGATGCTCTTTCTGTTACGGGGGACCATAGTTAGTAGGACCAAATATTGCTGGTAAAAAGGGTTAAATAGTTAATAGGACCAAATATTGTTAGTAAAAATGGTTAAATGTATAGTTGTTTAAGTATACCATAGGTCCTATTAACTATGGCCCCCCGTAATAGCATGAGAGGGGGGCGGGTGAGGCTCTTTCGAAGGTTGATTTACTTGCGAGGCTCTATTTCTTGACGAGAAGGCGGGTGAGGCTCATTCTATTGCGAGGATCGGGTGGGTCTTTTTACTGCGAAGGGGTACTAATTATCACATGCATGGCCGTAGTCGTATGATCATAGACTTCACATCTGTAGAATGCCGGGACGGAGCACGTCGGGTTTTCACCGACCAGGCAGATATTACGAGAGGGGGGGGGGGTGTACTCGATAGGAGATATGTACTCGATCTCATGCATGGCCGCAGTCGTATGACCATAGACCCTCGCATCCCTACAATACCGGGACGGAGCATGTCGGGTTTTCACCGACCAGGCAGACATTGCTTGCACCTAGCGCGAAGCGCCGTGAGGTGTCTGGGGGGGGGGGGGGGGCGGGTGTACTCAATATCATGCATGGCCGTAGTCGTATGACCATAGACGCTCGCATCCCTACAATATCGGGATGGGGCATGTCGGGTTTTCACCGACAAGACAAGACACTTTCTTGCACCAAGCGCGAAGCACCGTGAGGTGTTGGGCGAGTCGCATGAAGGGTGAGCTGCATCCTATTGAGAACCGCTTTTGAGGCGGGTTTTCGTGGAAGGGGGGGGGGGGGGGGGGGCTCTTTCTAACACTAAGTTTCTCACGAGGCTCTTTCATATTATGAGAGGGGGCCGGGTGGGGCTCTTTCCAATGTTGATTATTGTGAGGCTATTTTTCATGAAGGGGGGGGGGGTGGGTGAGGCTTTTTCTTACGAGAGGTCGCGGTGAGGCCCTTTCTGAACCCTTCTGCCAACAGGGCTGCAGTCCCGTTTGGGGGACAAACAACTTAGAATTTGACTGCTTTGTCCCCAAAACGGGACTGCGGTTGTAAAGAGGTTAAGCGAGGGTCGGGTGGGGCTGGGAGCGGGCGAGGCTCTTTCCAAGGTCGAGTTTCTTGAGAGGCTTTTTTTTCTCGTGTGGGGATTGGGAGAGGTTCTTTCTTCCGCCGAAGGGCCGGGTGACGCTCTGCTGTCAATAGCGGGCCAGGGGCAAATGATATTTTTTTTTCCTATGGCTTGAGTTTGAATTGCGCAGGGTCTTTCCTTATGAGAGGGGGCCCTTATGAGAGGGGGGCCCTTACGAGAGGGGGCCCTTATGAGAGGGGGCCCTTATGAGAGGGGGCCCTTAGGAGAGGGGGCCCTTATGAGAGGGGGCCCTTATGAGAGGGGGCCCTTATGAGAGGGGGCCCTTATGAGAGGGGGCCCTTTTGAGAGGGGGGGCCTTATGAGAGGGGGCCCTTATGAGAGGGGGGCCCTTATGAGAGGGGGGCCCTTATGAGAGGGGGGCCCTCTCTAACGGTGATTTTCTTGTGAGGCTTCTGTTCCTTAACCCCTTTAGAACCGCAGTCCCGTTTTGGGGACAAACCACTCAAATTGTAAGTAATTTGTCCCCAAAACGGGACTGCGATGATTGGATGGGGCTCGATATTGTAACAAGGGCCGGGCGAGGCTCTTTCTTGACCGAGGATGGGGTGAAACTTCTCTCGTATGAGGCTCTTTCTTATTGTATGAGAGGGTCGGTAGTCGTCCAGGCCTCACCTGGGATATGTCGAGACCTATTCCACGACAGCCGAGAACTTTCGCAGCCGCCACAAGAACACGCCCGTCGCCGCAGCCCACGTCCAGGACAACATCGCTCGGGCATAACCCTGATCCAGGGGATGGCATACGGTACATCATGATGTCGAGCAAAACGCGGCGAACGAACTTGCTCGTGAGAGAAAGTCGTGCGTGTGTGCCGTGTGCGTGAACAGCTGAAGAACTAGTACCAGGTATGGGTTATGGGCAACAAAAGCAACACCGCACTGCACTGCAATTCGAGCAAGGCAAACGAAAAGGCTCAGAAAAGTTATTGTGAGATCAAAACCTCGAGCATCCTTGAGGCATAGACTACTATTTTAATATGCTTCATACCAGGCACCTGGTATTCGACAACTGCATGAGAGAGAAACGTGAGTCGATCGCAAAACAAAAAACGAAAAGAGACGAAGTATGCCACCGAAAAAGAAGACGCACACGTACATAACAGAACGACATCCCAAACCTTGATAACCCTTCTATGTATAGTACTGCATTGTACGCGTACCTAAATCCGCCTCTACTTTCCAAGTATTTTGTCCCCACGATGGGAGTGCAGCCCTGATCCCTTTTAGGGCCGCAGTCCCGTTTTTGGGATATTTGGGGACATATTTACTTGGAATTTGAGTGGTTTGCTCCCAAAACGGGACTGCAGTTAGTTCTTAAAAACCTGATGGGGTTAACGCACGAAAACCCTCCTAGAAACCAAACGCCCCTTTGCATCTCATCCGTCAAACAGCGACTTCCAACCAAGACATCGACCAAAGACCCGCTGCCCAATATGGTACATCACTGCTACGGCCAGGGTCTGGAAGATAATCCACGTTTGATATTTTTCATCATGTTCCAAGCACGAAATAGATTTTCGGCCAGAGCGGTGCTGCAGTACGTACGTAGTGCCTGGCATACCGGTAGGAGAATCAATGCTGCAGCGCTCGACGCCACTCAGAATTTCTCAATTCGACTTTCTTACGCGAGCGTCCCGAAAAAAAAACACGTGACCCTGGTGTCTTTACTTATTGATACTATAAATACTACTATTAATAATATTAATAGGTGGCGTTTTTCTTATTCGTGGTGCTGTAATGAATACACGTACAGTTAGTTAGTATTAATAGTAGTAGTAATGGTGTGCGCAGCGCGTATCTCGTACAAATACAGGGTGACTCGCCACATTTTATTTACAAAGCGACTATGTACTACTTTTATTTACATCGTATACATGAACGGGTACACGGGTGCTCACCGCCCTTTGTACAGCAGTTGCACCAGTATACATATGTACATGGTACGCAGGCATTTTTTTTTTTTTCCTAACAATATTAGGGACCGCCAAGAAGGAAGAAGAAACAGGGGGGGGGAGGGACGACAGACCCACACCGATGGCGTGGGGATGGAGCTTGGATGCAGCTTAGGATTTAAGAATAGGACGTAATGAGAAGGAAGGAGCAAATACAGCAAATAGAGTACGAGACAGGCCGAAAGTTGGCACGGAAGGGAGGTAGACTTGGTGCATGGGTCTCCTTTTGTTTCCGAGGTTTTCTTCTTTCGGGAAAGTTATGAGTGATCCATGTTGAAGATCATGCTGCACATTGTCGGATGGCAAAAGAAATTATAATAATACATGAACGGGTACGGGTGCTCGCTGCCCTTTGTACAGCAGTTGCACCAGTATACATATGTACATGGTACGGAGGCATTTTTTTTTCCCCAACAATATTAGACATATCCTGCAAGTGGAGGTACACCTTTTTTTTCTGGGGCTCCCCACTCGACCTTAGCCCTTTTATCACGGGGGGCCATAGTAAATAGGACCTATGGTACACATAAAAACCTATATGTTTACCTATTTTTACTCGCACTATTATGGTCCTATTTACTATGGTTCCCCGTACGTACTGCAGTCCCGTTTCGGGGAAACAGTCCCGCTTCGGGGACAGACCAATCAAATTCTACAGGTAAGCAGCCTGTCCCCAAAGGACTGCAGTACTATAAACAGGGTCAAGGAACCCCGCCGGCACAGTCAGAAAAGGTTGCAAGCGAGCAACCCAGGCAGTCGTCTCCGTTCTTCGCGTGTAGGGGTATAGGATGCACGCGGGCGTTGGCAGGGGATATGTACCCGGAGTTGACATACACGTACCTCCGTCCTGGTGCCTCACCCTTGCTGGGGTTCGTACAAACTATTGGTGTTGGTGTCGCACCGCCGCACGCATGCATCTCACTCTACTGTAGTTCGAAGTAATTTGTTCCCAAAACGGGAGTGAAGTTCTCAAGGGGTCGTAGTGCTGCAGTCCCGTTTGGGGCACATATTACTTGGAATTTGAGTGGTTTGCCCCCCCCCAAACGGGACTGCAGTCCTAAGAGGGTCAACACATCATCGAGGACGGAGGTCACACTCCCCTGTACTCGGAAGACTACCACCACCACCACCACCACCATCACCACCACTACCAGACGGCTTGACTGCTCTCAGCCCTACCAGGTCTCGTACACAGGCTGAGGGTATGACAAAACATGACGACGCAACGACGTTGAAGTTGCGCCCCATTTTCAAGCCAAGCCATGTATTAATAGTAGGTAGTGGTAGTAGTGGCTCATTCTTATCGGAGAGCGTTTTTTCCATAATTTCCCAAGTTTGGAAATAATTGGAGATATGTATCAAAATACGGACGCGTTTTGTCACTATATATTCATGAAATTCTCCAGAAGCAAGAAAATAAAGTTCGTTAAATTTCACGTTTTTGGAGAAAAAAAATTAGGAAAATACGGAAGATTGAAAAATTGCGCGAAAAAAATGTCGAAATTATGGGGAAAAAACTTGAAAAAAAAGCTCTCCGACAAAAGAATGAGCCTGGAAAATATGGAAGATTGAAAAAATGCGCGAAAAAAATGTCGAAATTATTTTTTTCGAAATATTGGAATGCTAACGAAGTTGATACTTTTGGTTCTGGAGAATTTCACGAATAAATAGTGACAGAACGCCTCCGTATATTGATACATACCTCCTATTATTTCCAAACTTTGGAAAGTATGGAAAAACGCTCTCCGATAAGAATGAACCTAAGAATGACCCTATAATAATATTACTATTAATACCAAAAAAACGAAAAGGCTCCCCAATCACACACACCACGAACCACACACACTTTGTCACCTGCAAATTTACACAAATGCACCGGACAGCTTGATTGACTGCTCTCAGCTATACACCGGGTACCTGGTTTACTACTGACTGCTGCTGTAGGATGAGAACGACGATGCAATGCGCGACGGGGTTGAAGTTGCCCCGCGTCTTCAAGCTCATAATAAGCCTATCATCCTGGTTACTCGTGTGTGCAAAAAAAATGCGCGAAAAAGAGCTCCGCATTCAGACATAAAAACGCTCTCCGATGAGAATGACCCTTACACGCACCACGCACACCTACTGGTATCTATTACCTGTCATTTGCACGAATGCAGACACCGCCTCCGGCGAAGAAGGCAGGAAAGGGCTCAGCCACGGCGCACCTTCAAGCTGCGGGGTGTCACGCATAGATGTGGGAGAAGAGGTGTTGCAAGAAGCCAGGGTGTGTGCAAGACGTCCAATGTTGCGTGGGAGAAACGAAAGAGCAATACAAAGTACGTACTCGTACGCAGTATACCAGGTATACGAGTAAAAAACGGAAAACATGAAACGGAAAACGAAAGCCTATCATACGAGTAAAATCAAGCTTTTAAACACACTTGATTCCATCCATAATGTCCGCAACTATAAGGACCGTTTCGATATGAACTTGGAGACCCAAACGTTTTACATTTCCGAACAGAGCGGTGTCTGGTACCCGTACATTCTACGATTCTACAGTAGTATTACGGGGACCATAGTTAGTGGGACCTATGGTATACATAAAAACCTATATATTTAACAATTTTTACGAACAATATTTGGTCCTATTAACTATGGCCCCCCGTAATAGTAGTAGAGATCATACTCGTACCTGCTGGAATGCTCGAGTACGATGATACGACAACGCAAACAGAGCTGAGAGCACAAGAGAGCAAACGCAACGTGCGGCCGGGCAGCGGACGGGGCCGTTGCCACACTAAACACAAAACGGTCTTCGGTGCAACTTTAACATTTCATTTGGCACTCGACACCCCCGCTGGTACTACTGCATGGGTTCCATTCACTTACGTACGTACCACCACACCAACCAACCCCACACGCAGCCACAACGGGTCGACAGATCACAGATCACACACACATCATACAACAAGGGACAGCAGCAGTTATCCAAAGTCCAACGCGTGTCTATATGCACAATCCACCACAACAGCAGCAGAGCCCACAGCATGTTGGAGAAACAACACGTACGCGCAAAGGACGTCTGTCTGTGTATCAAAAACTAAAACTTGTTGTTTTTGTTTCAGAACACGCCGGGAAAAACTGGTGGGCAGCAGAGGGCAGGGGCAGGGCAGCTTTTTTCACAGGAATCACGCCTACTTTACGGTATCCTATAGATTTATGTGCAGCAGCAACAGATACCAGCAGTTGAAACGATTCGTGCTCATCCGTCCCGTATTACGAGTATGCATGGCTCTATTTAGAGCAGCTATTAATAGGTGCTCGGACTCTTCTGCTGTGTACTGGTACACTGTACAATACATGTGGAGTCTCTACTCTCTCACACCTCAACTCAAACCTCTCACAATACTATAAAACTTGAACGTGCTCTCCAAGTGCTCTCTTATTTCCACGAATGATTACCCCTTTTCACACCGACCGTGTGTGCACAAGACGCCGCCCTGTCTGCAAATGTAAGGACTGTTTGGATATTAATAGGAAATCCAAACGGCTCTTACGTTTCCGTACAGAGTGAGAAACCCTATACTATATATCTGTGCCCCCTCATATGTAGGGGAAAGTAAAAGACCATCGTCCATCGTCGCCATTCGTCCCCCCAGCCCCTTGAACCTATCACATCTCTCCTGCCCTCGCATACAACAACGTCGTCTGGCAACATCATAGATATTGTACGAGTACATGTCTGTCTGTCGCTCTGGTTTGCTTCAGCTATCAACCTCTTGTTCGATGGCTTGGTCGAGATGCTCCTCCGTCAGAGCCTCGCAGCTGGGCCCGTACTTCTCCAGCAAGGACAGGGCGCACGCTGCCGCACGCCGGTGCGATGTTGTTGCGTCGTCGTCGTCGTTGTCGTCTCTAGCCGCATCCTCCATCGGTCACAAACACACCCTCCCGCAGACACGTAGCCGCAACAGCCGCCGCAGCACTTAGCAGCAGCAGCAGCAGCAACAACAGCAGCAACAGCAGCAACAGAACACCAACAAGAAGAATCTCCACAATCTACTATTTAAAATCTACTACCTGGTATTAACCCTTTTAGAACCGCAGTCCCGTTCTGGGGACAAACCAGTCAAATTTCAAGTAGTTTTGTCCCTAAACGGGACTGCGGGTCTAAAGGGGTAATAAACACCAGGTATGAATGTTTTAACTGCTGTTTGTTGCTGCTGTTGTTGCTCCTGCTGTTGTTGTTGTTGTTGTTGTTGTGTTCTTTTTTTATGTGAACCACGTACACACGTACGTACGTACGCGTAAACACACCGACCGGCATAATACCTCTCGTAGACCTATACCTACCTGCGTCCATGTTACACGCATATTGCAAAAACAAAGTCATACCTGGTGTACCTACCTGCCTACCAGTACCTAACACCAAACAAGGCAGACCCCCCCACATCCCACAAACCACAACAGAGAAGAAGATGCAATGCAACACAACAGCACAGCAGTATATACCTGGTATAGATACGTATACCCCAAGTAGTGGCCTGTGAAAAATCTTCCTTGTTTCGTTATTTTTTATCCGACGGCGGTATGTCATACTTCCAGCAGTACACAATACGGCAAAACTCTGACCAACGCTATAATCTTCGTTTACTATTTGAACCAGACTACGTTGACTATGCTCACGTCCATGATGGGCAATGGTTGAATATCATTCGTGAATAAACAAATCACACATTTTTTTCCACACTCTCGGCCGCCTGTGATTCTTCACACTCCACACCTCGCACCACCGCACCCAGCAGCAGCAAGCACAGGACAGGAGTCGGTCGCAGAGGCGGCGGGAGCAGCAACCGCCATCAGCAACCACCACACCCCATAGCCACCCCCCCCGCCCTCGCCCCCCCTGCTCATTCCCGACGAGTCCACAGACATCCACCAAGAGGCGTAGCAGACAGGCTGCTACCATTGTTACTCTAGCTCTAGGTCGAAAGGACCGCGCGAAGATGCATCATAACCGCCATCATATCTGCTTGGCACTATTGGTCCTAACGGTCTCCCTCACTGCGGTATCCGCCTCGGAGGACAGCCACGACCATGGCAACGAGGGGGAAGCATCTCTCGGTGGTCCCGAGTACATCGCTGTGTACTCTTTGGGCGCCCCCGGAAGTTATGAGCTGCAGCTCGGGGAAGAGGGGGGAGAGGCTTTCGAGGAAGAGAGTCTGGAGTTCATGTTGGTTCCCACTTCAAGCGCCGACTCGGAGGGGCTAGAGGAGGCGGAAGAGGCAACTGAAGCTGGTGAGTAAATGGAAGTGCAATACACACTGCGCTACCAGCACCAAAGATGTCATCAGGAGACACCGCTTCCACCCAGACAGCAACTTTGCCGTGACATGCCTTGACTGCCGTGACACCAAACCACTAGGTTTTAGTGTTGAACACTCGGCCCTACACCCGTGACAGCGCACATTCTGTGTGGCTTGACATGCCTCCAGACATCTTTGACCAGAACTGCAGTACGAACTCGATAATAATAATATGATATGAAGAGTTCGTACAGGATAACCACTCCAAAAGTCCAGGCGTACGCTATGATGATCCCGTGACCCCAGCACGGGGCGCCGGTGCTACGATGGCCCCAGATAGATGCTGATGCACCGATGATCCCCAGATAGATTGATGATGCTCGGGCGATTCAGAGTTATGCTGCCCCACGGGAGTCCCGAATACTCTAAATTTATGAACATACAGTCAGTAGTAGTGTATTATTAATATTAATAGTACGTACCAGGTATACTATTAATAGTGTAGTATTAATGGTGTACCTGCTTATATATTCCAGGTATATAAATAAACTATTGCGGGGTACAATATTAAATACTGGTAGGACCTACCGTATACCTGGTACACAAAAACCTACCTGGTATATATTTCTCTACTTTTACCAACATTATTTGGCCCTATTTACTATGGTCCCCCGTAATACTTTGTTTCATTGTGTCTACAGAAGCAGTAGTCTGCGTATCACGCATACAACAAGTGCCACCTCCTTTGGACTGGTCGGTGTTGCTTGCCCCGTCGCTTTTTTTTTTTTCTTCACCTCTATTTATACGCAGTTTTCATATGCTTTTTACGTTCTTTCTTGCCCGCTGGCTCTGATCTGTCAAGTCAGGAACGAACGCCTGCTTGGTGGTTCTCGACAACGTGGAGGGCGTACTGAATACGCCGAGCGATGCGTCTCTGTGCAACCTTCTCGACGAAATCTTTCCAAGAAGCCACCATTTTCGTTTTGTGTGCCCCTTAAGGCATGTTGTGGAGAAAACCGGGTCTGAAATTCGTCCCAGGGGGTGTGTTATCACCCAGTGTGATAGTGTGATACGGCAGTTACTACCGGTACCTCTCTAGGATGAGGATTCAGGGTGGACACTGGGTGTGACAGGCACTGGGTGTACTGATCTGGTTGGTTAGAAATAACGATTTAGTGTGAAAACAACATACCAGGTACACACATTGGAGAAAAAACACAATTTGTACTATTAATACGTACAGCAGCAGTGACCTTTTTATCGCCTCAGCACGTAACCTTTTTGTATCTTTTTATCTTTTTAATCGCTTCTACTTGCTGTGCCCTAAGTGCTACGGAACCCCAGTGATGTGTGCTGTAAATTATTTTTTGCGCAGCGTCCGTCTGTCGGTGCGCCCCAACCCTTAACCCTTTTGGTGCTGCTGCATCCTGTGCTCTGTCTGTCTGTCTGTCTGTCTGTCTGTCTGTTCCTCACATTAGACCCTTCTTTCTACGAGTACCCCCCGACATCTACAGAAGTCTATATTAACTTCAAGTAGCTTATCTCCTCAACCGGAGCGAGGTCTGAGTCCCATAGTAAGTCCTAAACGGATTAATTACCCACCTCAGCACGTTCGACGATGTCACCCGTAGGCAAGAAAGTCCGCCTCAAAATCGGTTCTTATTTTAGTGGGATGTGGCAATGCGGCACACCCTTGGTGCGCCTCGCCGAATACCTCACGGCGCTGCGTGCTCGGTGCTCGCGATGTCTGCCTGGTCGGTGAAAACACGACGATGCGAGGGTCTATGGTCATACCTGGTACATACGACTACGGTCATGCACGATAAAATGAGTACACCCCCCCGCCCCCCTCATGCGACTCGCCGGACACCTCACGGCGCTTCGCGCTTGGTGCAAGCAATGTCTGCCTGGTTGGTGAAAATCCGACGTGCTCCGTCCCGGCATTGTAGGGATGCGAGGGTCTATGGTCATACGACTACGGCCATGCGTGATAACGAGTAACCCCCCCCCCCCCCTCCCCCCACAGTCAGCAGACGAGAGTTTATCAAACATATACGAGGTACCAGGTAGGAAATTGTACAGATGGAGAATAGATAAACCACAGCAGCATAGCAGTAGAAGCAAAAGAAAAACGGGAAGAGTTCCGAGAAGAGATGGCCAAAAAAAATGCAGAGCTATTTTGCGAGGTGTTGGAAAGAATAGAGGGACAACAAATAACGAATGTGGAGGTAACGCAGGAGGTAGGATAATAGGAAGGTGGGAGCAACTGGTCGAGACTACAGCAAGTGAAGTTATGTATAGGGGTTCACCCCTTTAGAACCGCTGTCCCGTTTTGGGGACAAACTACTTGGAAATTTGACTGGTTTGTCCCCAAAACGGGACTGCGGTTCTAAAAGGGTTAAGCAAGCTGATACAGTAGTATGCAACATATCAGTAAAATGGTGGGATAGTGAAGGAAAAGAGGCTATGATATTAAGGAGAGAGGTACGCGCGCAAGATGTACACCGAGTAAAGCTACGACAGGACATGAGGAATATGGTGTAGCTACTACGAGTAGAATGTGTGTGTGTTCTTCACATTAAACCGTTCTTTCTACCCGTCGACATCCAGCGAGTATAATGCTGTAGAAAGCAGGTAAAATATGTGGTGGAGAAGGAGAAAGCGATACGGAAAGACGTAGTGAATAAAACGAATGAAAAAATTGAGGGCGGGATGAAGCAGGTGTGGGTAGGGATAGAAGGGATACTGAGCAAACGGACAAGAGAGGCAGACACGGGAATAGCAGCACAGAACGGTAAAATGATTAGTAGTTCGAAGGGAAAAACGAAGTACTGTGATTGAGCAATCCCGTAAGCTAGGGACGCCCACAGCCAACGAAACGTTCGACGGAGAATTCGAGAAGGAAATCAACGCGTAGGCAGAGCCAACGGTAGATGCATCAGGAAGGGCAGACAATAGTGGTTCAGAAGGGTTACATAGAGTGATCCCAAGGAAAGTAAAGAAGTGTATACTGTAGCTAAACTTGATATATAGAAAGGCAGCAGGGTCAGACCAAATAGTGAATGGATTTATAAAGTACGGGGGAGATGGAATGCTTACCATGAAGGTTATACCTAGATATGGAGAAACGAATATGCACCTAGGAGGTAGAGAGGAGTAGTAGTAAAGTTGAACGAGACAAGACTGACCCGGGGAACTATAGGGGGATAGCGCAATTAAGCACAGCAGTACGTAGGCAAAACATTTTGTAAGATTTCGAACAATGTAATGGGGGCAATGTTGGAGAAGGAAGACAATAAGCGAAGGGCAAGCAGGGTTTAGGCCAAACCGTAGCTGCGTACGTGGACCATGTGTACCAGGTAGACATAAGGTAAAAGATCATCCTAGGGAGGAAAGACGCGGGGCTAAACAACGCACTGCTTCTTTCCAGATGTACAGAAGGCCTACGACACAGCACGGAGAAATGGACTGTGAAAAAAACTACCGGTATGGGAAATAGGAATCAGAGGGAAGATGGGGAGAATGATGAAAAAGATGACGGAATGTGCTATTAATAGAAGTGATGTGATGCTGGACGGGGAGATGTCGAAGTATGTCGACCTTTTACAAGGAGTTGCACTGGAATGTATACGCTGACGACGTGGTAGTAGCAGTCGAAGCAGCGAAGCAGGGCGTCACGGTGGGGGAAGATGCGGTGTCGGGATTGATGTTTGCGCATGACTTCGTGGGGATGTCGGAAACACCCGGAGGATTGCAGAAACAAACAGAGAAGGCGCTAGAATACACTAGGAAATGGAGGGTGTGATGGCGAACGTAAAGAAGTGCGCACTAGTTGTACGTGACAAAGACAAGGTGAACCCCGGTGAATTTCAGTGGGAATGGGCAGAAGATGAGTTACCGCTCGTAGACCTGTACGCCTCCGCCCCCCTCGCTGCCTCGGCAAGGCAATCCGCGAGGCATGCCCTATCAGGCTTTTAGCGAGTGGGGTAGGTCTTTCTGGCCGGTGTAAGGCCGCACTCACCCTCAACGAGTGATACCTTCTTGCTGCGGCGTGTGGCCGCGAGGCTTAGTCGTGGCAGTAGAGTTCGGTCGTACGTGGCTCGTCACTACACCTACGATTTGCGCGTCTTTTATTAGGCATGGGCGGCAGAGAAGCAATGCTCAATCGGGATGTTCGTGCGCGAAGACAGGCGCCAACACAGGCCGAAATACGGCACAGCCTATCTACGCCGGCAGGAGGTTTTGTTTTCGACGACGAAGGAGGAGGGAGGCAGAGCGTCGACGAGCGGGGCAGGGACGGATTGAACTCACCCTGCGCGAGAAATTTTTGTTTTCCAGATCCGAACCGCAAGTGCGCGGATCGTTCTGTTTCTGGGATGGGGAGAAGGAGAACCGACTGGAAGGGAGTGGCAACGAGAGCACGTGCGAAGGAGCGGGCCGATTTGGGCTGAGGCGATTTGAGGCGGCCATGGAGAACGGCAGCGGGACGGCCTACGAAGGCCCACGACCGGCGCGCACCCCATCACGAGAGCAGCAGTCATCGTTTTTTTTTTTTACTGGTACTTTTTCTTTCGAGGCAGTAGTGTGGTTTACTTCAATGGCCTTCATTGCGTCGGAGAGTTGTATACCCTTCATGGGGAGTGACCCCCGCAATTATCAGGGACGTGGTATAATAGCCGTGCTGCAGCTTTTGTCAGACAATCCGGGAAGACGTGGCGATCGTTGATATCTGTACGGTGGTTTTAGATTCGATTGCTCTTTTTTCACATCATGTCCGCGAGTAGTCACTCTGACAGCACCGGGTCCCAGGCAGCAGGCGTTCGCCTCTCTGCGTTCACGACTGCCGTGCGTTTCGTACGGTGCAGGCAGCACCACCTGCGGCCATGTTGTTAATAGTTCAGTTTGCACATTGATTCCGTTTCATGTGTGCGCCCTGTTGGTCTCGTGGTGTGCTTTAGGTGGTAAGCTTCGTGTTACCCAGCCGTTTTGTTTTTCATGGCTTTTCGGATCTCTCTTGCGCTCGAGCACCTTTGTGTGACCACGGACTACTACGGACTCCTTCAACATATGCACCTTGTCGTAGTGATCTCGGAAGACTGCTCTTGGGATACAACATACCAAGGTATAGAAGAAGAAATAGGAAAGGGTCAAGCACACGTGGGCAAGATGGATGCGATTCTGTTAATAGCAGACTCGCACCTTGGCACTATCGTAGGATCAAGAGATGCAACACAGATGACAGCAGGTAAAAAAGTACTATTAATAAGATGCTTAATCAAGGAGGACTGTTAACCCTTTTAGAACCGCAGTCCCTTTTGGGGGACAAATCACTCAAATTCTAAATAGTTTTTCCCCCAAACGGGACTGCAGTCCTAAAACGGTTCAGAACTGGGAATATATCCACTTGAAGACAAATAGAGACGTGAGAAAGTTGAAATGGTAGTATCAAGCAAGGAACACGCCAAAAAATACGTGTCCAGCCAGTAGATGATAGAGCTGTATGGGAGAAAGTAACAAAACGGCGACCTGGAATAACGTTGGATAACGTACAGTAGTCGAGAAAGTATGGAAGGATATAGGAGGAAGCCGAGAAGAGACGATGCCTGCAGAGAAGGTTGGGAGGTACAAGACAGAAGTAGAAGAAACGATGCTGCGATTTCGTGTAGGGGACCTCGACTTGCCAGAGGGGAGAAATCGGGGAGAAAATGATGGCTATCCTAGGCGATAGATGGTAGGCCGCAGGCGGCCAACACAGGAGAGTGATTAGATCATTAATAGCAAAGTTTCTGATGTAACATGATGTAGTCTATGGAAACAACGTAATGAGCGCCCAAAATGTTGGAGGTATTTCTTGCATTAGGGGTAGGAACGGTGCCCCGTCTCGAAAGGGACGCGTGGTCAATGGCCAAAAACGACTAAAGACAAGCAACAAATGAGTACCCCCAAGCAACAAATGAGTACCCCCCCCCCCCCCCTCCGCCCCCCTCTAAGTTCACCCCCCTTCCCGGAGGGAGCGGCAAGAAGTGCCGGATTAAAAACGTCTTGATTTCGAATGCTTGCATCGGCCACACGGATCGGCCCGTACGGCAGCCGGGATACAGAGTATGCGTCCGAATTGCAGTATACTGCCCGTGCGGAGCTGGAAGACACGCGCGTACGCGCGGCGCGCATCATGACTGGACTCGTAATGCTGCACGTTAATATACTCTTGAGGGCCGCGGTGAGTCTCATTTTGGGAACAAACTACTGCGGTGCGTAGAATCCGAGCGGTTGTTCCCCAAAACGGGGCTGCAGTCCTACAGACAATAGTAGTCCCGAAGGGGATAAGAGCGCGCTCCCTATTTGGTATTAATTGTCGTTTTTTTATGTCGGTATAGCTTGAAGTAGCTTGGGTCCCAAACAGCGACATATTTAAATGATGATGATGAAGGTGGTGATAATAATGATGATGGTGATGATGATGATGCTGCCTGCTACTGATGATGATGATGCGACTGCTACACAGCGCGGGCCTTCCGCTGGATTTTCCGAGGAAAAATAGAGCACGACAAAATACTAAAACTATGAAAGGATAACTTGCTGACCGCCCTGAAACACGAGAACCGTTTATAAAATGTGCGTGTTTGATCTAAACGGTCCCTACTATACGTTCCGGGACATGTTAATAGTGTTATCATATAATACTATGGCATTATACGAAACTGCGCGGAACGCATACACGCGCTGTGAATTTGTTGTGAATTTGTCGTCACTTATCCCGCGGGCATGGGTTTCGTAAGCCAGTTAAACTTACGTACTTACTACTGTCGTTGCGGGGCGGCGTCTGTCGGTGCCCTAAGCCGCGCGGGCGGACAAAAAATTGACTGGTGGATGGTGGCGGTGATGGTGATTATGGTGATTATGATGGTGATGAAGATGATGATGATGGTGATGGTGGTAATGACGATGATGATGACGATGGTGATATCCGACGGACACTCAAGAGTCTTGAGGTCGAAGTGGACTCGGGGTCTTGCGATAGTCTCATGGAGCACTACCGCACAGCAAAAAGCAGCGTATTTGTGAAGGAAACTTAGCGCTATTTGATACCAGTATCATAGTGACATTCTATGTGTGTCGTGCATTTGTCGGAGCGATCTCGGGGTGTCGCCTGAATGGAATAGATTGTTATTGATAGGAGCACGAAGGAAAATTATGATGTGTCTTTCGCCAGACTCCTTTTTGGCGACCGTTTTCGTGGGTCGTATACATGACTATGGCGGTATACTTTACCATCGTGGCACCAGAATAGACACTACCGACTCAACGCCTCAAGCTCCAGCTTAAGAATCGCCAGGGGGCAAGGATGAGCCGCGGGGGGGGAGGGGGGGGGGGGGGGGGTGACAGACCCACACCCACGGCGCGAGGGTGGACGCTGGGAACGGCTTAGGACTTTCAAGAGCAGAAGGTAGAGGAGTCAGAAAAAATGATGAAAAAAAATAAGGAGACAGAGCATCGACCTACAGTACGCAGTAGCGTGTTGGTTTATCTCTAGAAGCGTGAACAAGACTTACGCAGACGGGCGCGGGGTTTTGACGTCGAAGAGATTCGGCGAAGCGCAAGACACATAAGCCAGACACCAGATATGTAACTAGACTGTAGCATAGAAATCACAGCAATCAAGAAGCACGAAGAACGTCGCCCCGTCCACAATCGGCGAACGAATATCCCCCTTCCTCCCGCAGAGGACCCCGGTGTCCCACTACGGCAAGCCTTGTCAAGTTCAGAAACTTCCTGATATTTTATCAATCGCGGTCGTATAGTCAGCAGGAGGAGGGTGTGTCGATGCTCAGCCGGAATTTGGTACAGGGGAGTTATCGTTTTCGGGTAGATTTATTTTTATCAGGCAAATAGGTTTCCCTGTGTTTCTTGTTATTTTTGGAAATGTTTGTGAGCGATCAGCGGATGGCAAACGCAATACTATTGATAACAGTATTGATATACAATAATGAAGGCAGTGCGCGATCGAGCAGGCGTGATTCGATTGGGAAAAAATATCGAATTTTCGAAAAAACTATCCAGGTGGAAAAAAAAGCAACAACAGTACTGTTTTTTTGCAGTATTCACTAAAGACACGTCAGCTGCAAGGCCAACGATTTCGTCGAAACCCATCTCTCTGATCTGCTTTTGTCATACCACCACTGTATTCCGATCGCGCGTGGTAAACTTGGGTTTTGTGTACAGGCAGTGTCTCCCAATTGTTTTGCACAAGCTGTTTCCAGCGATCTTGCGATCCGTTCTGATCTCCTACGAGTGGCTGATCTGGTTATTTATGACGCTTCCTCCAAACATTTCGTATGTACTAGTTCACTAAAATGCGTGTGTGTGGAGAGGTGCGCTCACGTAATTGATGGCCGCAGTCGTACAGCCATAAACCCTCGCATCTCTCTACATTGATGCCGGGACGGAGCACGTCGGCTTTTCATCGACCAGGCAGACATTGCTTGCACCAAGCGCGAAGCGCCGTGAGGTGTCTATTGGCGAGTCGCGTGAAGGGTGATCTGCATCCTACTAAGAACCGCTTGTTATGCGGACAGTTTGTGCATATGGGTGAGACAGCGTCGATTTTTTTTTTTTCTGCGTCCGGGGGGAGCGGTTCCAATTGCAGAGTTCCACCCCTGCTATCATCTTCCTGCCCCCGTCCCCCCCACACGCCTCCGTCACCAATTTTATTTTCTTGAGGTCGACTCCTGCTCGCGAATGAGCAGTTACCACGCCCCCACATACACATGGGTACACCCACCCACCCCCTTTCTTCTAGGGTGTTCAGATGCACCTAAAGCAGCCGAGTCCTCTCCGCGTTTTTTTCTCCCCTAGTCCTACCTTCGGCTTACCCCGCCCCCCCCCCCTATCCTCGTCTCCTGCCAGAGGAGGAGGGGACGACGGAAATAGAAGAAAAGTGACACGGGAAAAATTTGGCACCCAAAATAGCAGGGGAATAAAACGATCGCTATCCTAGACGATGGGCGGTGGCCATGGGCGACCAAACAGGAAGCGGACAAGATTAGCCAACATTTTACATGGAGCTATATGAAAACAGCGCAACGAGCGCCCCAAGTGTTGCAGGTGTGTCTCTAGTTTTAATAGGAGTGGGAACGGTGCTCCGCCTCGAAAGGCGCGCACGGTCAAAATGGTCATATTACGTACGTGAGGCAAGCAACACAGGAGTACGCCCCGCCCCCCCCCCCCCCCCCCCTCCCCCCGTGGTTTTCCCTCGGCGTCAGTTGCTCGTGGTCGATTCGGTGGGGTTGGGCGGAATATATTACACACCTGATACCGAACTCGACGGAAACGTAAGGACCGATTGGTGTTCACAATCATGCCCCACTGGTCCCCACCTTTCCTTTCGAGAGTGGTACATGCAGTAGTACCAGGTACGGTGCAGGTTCGTTTATTGAAGTAAGAAACGGGAAGTACGGTCCGGGCTGGGTTTTGTTGTTGCGGGAAGGTGTCATTAGGCTTAGATTCGGGTAGGCGATTGATTAACCTTTTACCTTTGGCCCGACGGGAAGTGTTCCACGCTGGTTTTCGTCCATGCTCCTGTCGAATGTCAGCCTTCCTTGCTCGGTGCTCGTGTTTTTTGTGTTGGTCTCAGTGTTGTAGTTACCGTCGTGGGTGAGGCGTGCTGCAGGGTAGACGTATCTCATAGCACCTGCGAAGTATTTTTTTTCCTGAGATTGCTCTACTGAGGTTACTTTCCTCGCTTGTAGGAGGAGCTATACCACTCCGTCAGTAAATGTAAGGAAACCGTTTTTTTTGCGTGTTTGTACTTCAAACGTCCCTATATTTCCGGACATAGTGGTACACGCCTCAAGCGAGCAGCACACGTTTGAAAAAAATGTTTTGTAAGCTCAGCCTATCGCACAAAAAACTTGGGGCTACACAGCGGTTGTGGTCTCTCTGTAGTGCCGCTCTGTATGCGCCAGCCAACAATACCTGCACTATACGTAGCGCCAACCGGCACTAACTACTCCGCACACTACCACACCACCTGTGCCAAGCGATGTCACCGGCTTTACATATGGCGGGCAGTCGCCATTACTCAGCCGACACTGTAGAGGGACAGCTACTGCTGCCTGTTGTTCAGCGAAAATATTCATCCACCCCCCCCCCCCCCCCTCTCCCTGTGGCATCAAACATCCATCCAAGTGGTGCAATATGTTTCTGACATATTCTGGAATCTCTCACCCGATATGTTCAACGTTGCGTCGCGTCCCTCTCTTTTGCGAAAATAGTTGATTTCAAGCCCCCCCCCCCCCCCCCCCCCTCTCTCTCTTACCATCAATACATTGGTGGAACATCGCTCTTATTAATATTACGGGGGGCCATAGATAATAGGACCTATGGTATACATAAAAACCTACCTGGTATATAGTTAAGCATTTTTACTCGCAATATTTGGTCCTATTAACTATGGTCCCCCGTAATAGACACTTGTTTTCTCTGGGCGTGTGTGTAAAAGTAGCTGCTGGGATTCGCCGGCACGAAATCGAATCTCGCCGTGGACGCCAAGATGAAGCCCCTCCTGTCGTGGGGTTCCAAGTGAAGCGGTTGGCCTTGGCCCAGCCAGCTGCCAGAGGGTCTGCAGTTTTCTGCCTTCGACGTACAGTACTAGGCCAGGGGGGACCCCCTCCACGTCTCAATCCTTTCACCGTAGTACCGTAGTGTACAGACACGTATGTATACCTATACCTGGTATTAATAGTAAGTCTAATTCCAAGTAACATGCCCCCGAAAATGGTGGTGCCGTCCAAACGGGTTGGCCCCTTTTAGGACTGTTAGGACCGCAGTCCCGTTCTGGGGACGAAGCACTCAAACTATGAGTAGTTTGTCCCCGAAACGGACTGCGTTCCTAAGAGGAGAGAGTAAAAGCTCGGGTGGGCTAACAGGGCTCGGCTCGGCTCGGCTCTCGGTCTCGGTCCATTCGTGTGCCAGGTACTGTATTGTATATCGTGCCGAGTACGGCAGGTTTTGTCGGTGGAGTTTCTCCAATAGGCTGACAGGATACAGCTATTCCTGCTTTCTGATGCGTCTTCCGTCGGTACGTGCGCGACGACTATTCTGAGGGCCTTTCTCGAAAAACCGTCCTCCACCTCATACATATAATGCATACATTTGCGTCGAATAACACCCGACTTAAATTTACCCGATCGGGCGAACTTCCTCAGGCGTGCTCGAATAAAACTACAAGCTGTTGGAATGAGGTAGAGGGTTTAAGTCACGGCACTTGCACCTGGTACGTTTTTTTTGTTTTTCCCCGGCGGCGATATTTTTTTCGGTTTCGGCTGTCGGCGGCCACCACCCCGCTCGGCACTTTAACCTTGACCGTAATAACCCTGACCCTACCCAAAGGGAGGCGTGCTTGGTTGGTCTGCCTGCTCGTCGTTGTGCGTACGAAGGCTCTGTTTTTTTTGCTGTTATTAGTTTTTTTTTTGCCAGACATGGCGGATCTACACGAGGTCGTCGAACGTTGTTGCAAAGGTATTGGGGGAGCTCCCTCACCTGGGGAGGCCTGTCCACAATGAAACGATTGGGCCACAGAGGGCCACCGTAGCAAGCGTTAAAAGTTTCCGGTCCTGTCCTGTGGTGTTGTACGGATCGGGCGGAGGCGGAAGGGGCATGGGGTACACCGATCGGATGACTACAGTTGGGTCTTCCTCAACCATTTTTTAATGCCCGTGGTTCGCCTATGGCCCTCTATATACGGGGAAAACGCAGCAGTAATCAGGACGAAATATTTCGGGGGACCATATTAAATAGGGCCTACGATACATACAACAACCTATACATTTCCCTATATTCACCAACAATATTTGGTCCTATTTACTACCTGGTATGGTCCCCCGTGATAATAGGGCCTCGGGGTCTACGATGGATTCTGACTGCTGCAGTACATGCCACAAAACACTGTGCAGGACGCGGATCTTACTGGTCAAGGGGGTCTTTCGACCGCCCGGCTTTTTTTTTTAGGGGAAAAATGCCACCATAACACGCGGCGGAGCCGAGCCGCGCGGCTGCCCCTGCCGACCTCGAGCCCTCCGAAGGGTTAGGGTTAGGGTTAGGTCTGGGGTGGGGTTGGTCTGGGCTCACGTGCAAGGTTGAAATTGACGACACACGTCCTGCCACAAAGTTTTGCGCGGGATGCAGCTGCACGTGGCGCACGCCGGGTTTTGGCGATGTCCTCTGATCGGTCTGTCGGTCGGTCCCTTCTTTCTCGCCTGCTGTGCCCTCCGATCCCATAAAAACAATGAAACACCTCCCCTCATTGCAAGTGGCTGTGAGTTATTTGGCTGATTGTGTAGCAAGCCGCCGATTAGCTAGTAGTTGGACAACGTGCTGCGGGCTGGTGCTTCGGAGGGGAGCCTAACCCAGTTTTCACTGCAGCAGTGCCGCGTTCGGGGCCGCTGGGAATGAAACTTGGAAAAAAAAATGCAGGCGCAAGCGTAATCAAATCCTACCTTGCAACCTTACATATCGCGAAAACCTAGATTAGATTACGTAGAAGACATTTAAATTAAGAGTTTCGACTGCGCAAGTACGGGTAAGTAGAGTTGTCACTCGGCCTATTAATAGTGGCTCCGAGCAGCTGCGAAACGAAAACCCTAAAAGCGACCCCTCCTAAAAATAGCGTAGCACCAGTCGAACGAATTTTAGAGGCTCCTCGCTATACCTACCCAGGAACTGTGTCGCTGTTGTTGTCGTTGTTGTTGTTGTTGTTGTTGTTGTTCTTGTTCTTGTTTTCTTTTTTGTTTTTTTCGATCCCTTTTTAATTGTCTTCGCCTAAATAGCCGCGACTCATGTCGGGGGCTGCACAAAGCAGGCTCCTACCCTATTCCCCCCCCCTCCCCCCCCAACTACCGTTCGTGTCTTTTGCCTTTTTTTCTTTTTTTTTCTCGCGAGAAATCCTTTAGCCTCTCCCTTTCTTCCCTGGTCGACTATCGTAAAAAAAAAAGCCGGCATATACCCGAGTGCCGACAGGCTGCTTAGAACTCGAGCGGTTTGTCCTCAAAACGGGACTGCGGTCCTTATTTTTTCACCCCTCGGTAGGACCGCAGCCCCGTTTTGGGGGATAAATAAACCAGTCAAATTCCAAGCAGTTTGTCCCCCAAACAGGACTGCGGTCCTATTATTACGGGGGACCATATTTAATAGGACCTATGGTATACTTAAAAACCTATATGTTTAATCATTTTTACTAACAATATTTGGTCCTATTAACTATGGTCCCCCGTAATAGTACTACAAGGCATACATCGCTCCACCACATCGAACAGCAGATCACCTGACAGATCATTCCCATGTCATGATCTACAATAGTAGATATATCAGAGCAGATATATATATGTTCCTGATCTGTATGATCAGTATGATCTATTACGGGGGATCATAGTAAATAGGACCAAATATTGTTGGTAAAAATAGGAAAATCTATAGGTTTTTGTGTGTACCGTAGATCCTATTTACTATGGTCCCCCGAAATAGCTCATCATGTTGCCGGTTGGGAGCCGTGGGTGGAACCAGCATGGTGTACACATAGGACGTATTTTCTGAGTTAGACCCATATATGCGATACACACCCTGCACAGCAGCAGTATTGTCACGGTAGTAGTAGTAGTAGTAGTAGTAGTAGTAGTAGTAGTAGTAGTAGTAGTATTAATAGTAGTAGTAGTAGTAGTAGTAGTAGTAGTAGTAGTAGTAGTAGTAGTAGTAGTAGTAATAGTAGTAGTAGTAGTAGTAGTAGTGGTATTAATAGTATTAATAATAGTAGTAGTAGTAGTAGTAGTAGTAGTAGCAGCAGTAGTAGTAATAGTAGTAGTCGTAGTAGTAATAGTAGTAGTAGGAGGGGCTTTTTTAGAGTGAAGAAATTAGCACCGAAAAGTGGCGATTTTAAAGCCACGGTCACTGCTGCTGCAGTGTGTTTCGGGGGGGGGGGGTGATCCAATGGTTGGCGCCCGAGTTATAATGGTTGACGCTGAAGGAGTCGTACGGCGCGGGCGCAGCGTGATCCTGTATACCTACCCGCACCGCTGAGGCGCCCACGCTGAAACCCTTTTAGAACCGCGGTCAGTGCCGTCTTGGTTGGGGGCAGTCCAGTCAAATTCTACCCAAGTATTGTTAGTAGTGAGTATTTTTAATAATAGTTTGACCCACACCGATGGCGTGGGGATGGAGCTTGGATGCAGCTTAGGGTTTAAGAATAGAACGTAATGGGAAGGAAGGAGCAAGAACGGCAAATGGAGTAAGACAAGCCGAAAGTTGGTACAGAAGGGAGGTAGACTTGGTGCAATGGGTTCGCTTTTGTTATCCGAGGTTTTCTTCTTTCGGGAAAGTTATGAGTGATCCATGTTGAAGATCATGCTGCGCATTGTCGGATGGTGAAGGGAAATAATAATAATAGTGTTGTCCCCGAAACGGAACTGCGGTACTCTGTTGCTGTTGTTGTTGACAAGGTTGAGAACACCACAAGTTACCAACCATTGCTGTGGTCGCCATAGTCTGTTCGACAGACGAAGGGGTCTGTTCGACAGACGAAGGGGATCTCAGGTTTGATTAACTGCAAACACGAAGGGTCCTACTTTTTTTTACTTGGGTAACACTTGGAATCTGTCTTGCGACCACGTACCGTTATATATATATAATATCGTGGCGACGAAGTACCACTATTACGGGGGACCATAGTAAATAGGAACCAATATTGTTAGCAAAAATAGCGAAATATAGAGGTTTTTGTATGTACCGTAGGTCCTATGTAATATGGTCCCCCGTAACAACTAAATACGGACGGAACTATAACCCTTTAGAACCGCAGTCCCGTTTTGGGGACAAACTACGTGAAGTTTGGGTTGTTTGTCCCGAAAACGGGACTGCGGTTCTGAAAGGGATAAGGGCCGTCTAGGACAATGAAACTGCCCTCACGCTCCCGTTCAGACTGATACGTCCTGTACCAGGTACGTTAGCATGACTGCAGTAGACCCGTAAAACAAGGCTACCATGTACTATTAATATTAGTACAGCAGTAAGTGCTCATACAGCAGTAGTAGTAGATTCAACCCGAAACCGTATACATATCATATGTCACTTCATATAGATTAGGACCATTGCTGCAAAAAGTGACAAAAGCTCGTAAAGGTTACTTATTGCATGTGGATTTTTGTTTCCTGTTCGGAGACGTACAACTTGAAATAAGGCGAAGAACACATGCAATGACATGCCATGCATTCTATTTCCAGTCGCATTCTGCTTTTGCTCTCTGCCTCGTATGCCGATATAACTACAGTAATAGTAGTACGCACGCACATTTAATAACATCCCATGCATTCCCGTTTCCTGTTGCGGTGTGCTTGCTCTCTGGCCGCCGAATCTTCATATTGTATGTACCAGTACCTACGACCATCACATTAGCACGTTCAATACACTGCTATTTTGGATGTGCTGAGTGTCGGTGATTATATATATATATAAATATATTATATATTATAATATATCTGGAAAGAGGTCGGAAAAGGAACGATGTCTTGTAGGACGAATTAAAGTGAAGAACACACACATGCACAGCCTTGCGTTGTTGGCGAAGTGTGAGCCTGACGTTCCGAAAACACCGAGAAGGGCTGGTTACCTACAGCAGTAGTATTAATAGTAGATCGAGAACCAATATCCTCCCCGCCCCCAATCAAACAAAGCATCAATCGGTACCCCCCCCTCCCCCGGAGGCAGGAGTCCGACCCGCGGGTCACAGCAGGAAACAACTCGCGGGTCATGCTGGCCCGATCCGCGAGTGACGCGGGTCGTGACCTGATCCGACCCGTGCGCTTTTAATCACCTCTTGACCCGACCCGAACCGACCCGTGAAAATTTGGAAAACTCTTGACCCGACCCAACCCGACCCGCGAGATTCGAAAACGTCTTGATTTGACCTGACCCGACCCGCGAGATTTGAAAAACTCTTGACCCGACCCGACCCGACCCGACCCGTAAGATTTTGAACGCTTTCCGGCAACAGCCCTGGATAGGATAAGACTCAGGCTGGGCAGGTAACTGGTTGATCTTTTACCAGTAGCCCAACAGACTACAGCAGTAATACCTCAACACGTAGCGTCGTCAGCAGAACATGAGTTGTAGTGGTCGTGAGTTCGAATCTTGCGTCCACCACGAAATCACTTTTTTTACTATTAATACTATTACGGGGGGCCATAGTTAACAGGACCGAATATTGTTAGTAAAGATAGTTGAACATATTTGGTTTTTATCTGTACCATAGGTCCTGTTAACTATGGTCCCCCGTCGTAATAGAAAAAAAAACTATCTCATGTTAAGAACCTGATGAAACAGTCTTCCTGGGCCCTCCAGAGACAGACAGACAGCAGTGTATGAATTCACGAACTTCGGATTACAGGTAGGCACGTACGGCTCCACACTTGGGTCAAGGAATCCGCTGTTCTGAAGGGAGGGGGGGGAGAGAGCGTTGTCACACAGGCTTACTACTGCTCTAGATTGGGTAGGTAACGGGTTAACCTTT
The DNA here is from genome assembly GCA_031213475.1 of Nereocystis luetkeana. Lineage (NCBI taxonomy): Eukaryota > Phaeophyceae > Laminariales > Laminariaceae > Nereocystis > Nereocystis luetkeana. The sequence goes on from JARUPZ010000020.1 coordinate 6,946,014, forward strand.
AGCCAGTAGTCCAACGGACTAACGTAACGCCTCAGCAAATACGCACGAAGAGTTAATCCGTTTCACAGCTACCGGTACTTCTGCTGTTTGTTGTGCCTGCACCCGACCCACGCTTCGAGGGAACTTTCCTTAGAATTTTCCGTGGACTCATGGTGGGGTTTTTGCTTCGCCGCAGATATACCACGCACTATTAATATAGTGTTTTTTTGGTGCAGAAGAGGGCAACAAGGGGTGTAAACTTTCCTCAGTAATTGGTGTAACCCAAACCCGTTTCACGGCTCCACCCAAGTGCAGGAGGACCAACATATATCACTCTGAGACTCCGGGCGGAAATATAAGCACCGCTTGATCTTCGTATCAATGTGTGAACGGTCCTTATATTCCCGTCCAGAGTTGTACCAGTACGGGGGACTATGGAAAATTGGACCAAATGTTGTTGGTGAAATTAGGTACCCTGGTAAATAGTCTCTTGTGAGTACCGTAGGTCCTGTTTACTGTGGCCCCCCGTAATATTAATAGTAGTTGTGTGCACTCGATCTCATCGCACGGTACAGCAGTCAGGGACGCATGGCATCGCAGGGGTGAACAATGTTTTCTCGTAATTTCTGAGGTTCCTCACTCGACCTCGAGGAGCTTTATTATTTCATACACACCTCGCCGAAAAACTGATCGTGAAAAAAAACGAAAGTAAGTGCAGGGGGTCGATGAACAGCAGTAAGATACCATGACCAACTGCTGTAGGTATACAAAAAGTCTTGAAAATGATTGCCAAAAATGATTATTGTTATTAACAGAAAAAAGGAGTATTCCGACGTTTTGGGTTTATAATAAGGAGCCCCCTCAACGCTCGGATTTTTTTTTTTAACCAAACGAAAAATGCTACCCCTCTTGTTGCACGCGTCAGCGGTCGCACCTTATGGTTCAACGTTTATGTTAGGCGTATTGTTTTCTGACCGGTTGGTAAGGCACCATCACTATGTATAATATCACTGATGTGGCCCCTACTAGACCGGTAGGCCCCGAAAACGGGGAGAGAGACAGGCTTCCCGATGGATCATTCCCGGAGAACATAAAAGTACGAAGCATTGATGGAAAGTCTCTTATCATCACACCGCGTTTTTTAAGCGGACAACGTTTGTTTTCGATTCGCGCAGGGGTTCTTGAGATACAACGCACCAAAAGAGGGTGATTCGGGCCTGTTTTGGGCCTATTCACAATGGGCCTCTCCGTGATAGCACATTGGTTTCAGGACTTGAGCTAGCGGAAAATGTCGGTCGGGTTTTGGGGGGACAAACCTTCTTCGGTCGGGGGAGGTTTAGGAAGAGTGCGTCGGGGGGAACTCGTGCAGGGGGTAACGATCAAAAAGGGTTCGGGGGGGGGGGGGGGGCGCGGAGCTCACTCTCCCCTTCCGACCTACCGAGAGAAGGGCTGGAACCGCACCATCCACGTGCACTATCGAATCGGCGGGAGCCAGCTGTTTTGATAGATCTCAAGCAACGGATGCGCACCCTCTACTACTACTCCTGTTGCTGCTGCTGCTGCTGCTGTTGCTACTACTCTACTGTTGGTGCTACAACTTCTACTACTGCTCCTATTACTGCTACTCTGCTGTTTG